>JAUYWH010000014.1:20291930-20302684 GCA_034779795.1 Ctenopoma multispine | reverse complement strand
TAGATAGATAGATAGATAGATAGATAGATAGATAGATAGATAGATAGATAGATAGATAGATAGATAGATAGAATAATCCAGTGGTGTAGTCTACCTGCATCTTTAGAAGCTTCTCGCTCAGCAGGACAGGCTGGATGGTATTATACTGAAAAAGTAAAAAAACAAAAACTTGATAGGTGAACTGTAGTGCGTCTGAAGATGTTTCCACCTGAGACTTTAAGTGGGACAGTTTCAGTCTCTCCAGGACTTTCATGAGTTGAGGTGAGGGCTGTAGTCATTTGGTCTGAAGTGGACATTTTAGCAGACACGAGACAGAAGCTTTTCAAGAGTCTCATATCCCTGCCAAAATGTTCATAAAGGAAGTGTTTTCTGTAGTGCTGCTCATATCCTCTGTGAGTAATGTAAAGTTTATAGTAACATACTTATCCTCTGTGTTGACCAGTCCCAAAATGCTGCGGAGTGTTTTAGGGAGTAAACATTTTTGGGGCAGATTTAATTTTTTAGAACCTGAAAGGGGAGATAAAACTCAACATACAACATGAAGTTAGAGTCCTTTAAGATTTAAGATCTAAAGATGTATATGTATATTATGTACAGCAAGATAGAGAGGTGATAAGTCCGTAAAAGATCCTGAGTGAGGTGTAATAGGGCTCTTTGCCATGTGCTAGTAGACAGATATGCAGTAGTGCAAGTCATCTATCCATACCAGAATCACATGACAATGACCCAAAACACACAGCAAAAAACACCCAAGAGTGGCTAAGAGGAAAACACTGGACTATTCTAAAGTGGCCTTCTATGAGCCCTGAGCTCAATCCTATTGAGCACCTTTGGAAGGAGCTGGAAGGAGCTGAAACATGCCGTCTGAAAAAGGCGCCCTTCAAACTGGAAACAACTGGAGCAGTTTGTTCGTGAGGAGTGGGTCAAAATACCTGCTGAGAAGTGCAGAAGTCTCAGTGACAGTTACAGGAATTGTTTGATTGCAGCGATTGCCTCAAAAGGTTGTGCAACAAAATATTAAGTTAGGGGTACCATCATTTTTGTCCAGGCCTGTTCCATGAGTTTATTTTTTTAATAATTCCATTGAAGCATGGTTGAAAAGCAATGTCTGACTTTCACTGGTTAACATTCATAGAATATGTATTTATTATTAATTTTGTCAGATTAAAGCTATTTCCGTGACCATTGTGAGTTTTTCTTTCATTGCCTGAAGGGTACCAACAATTTTGTCCACGTGTGGAGAACCAGAGTGAAAAAGTGGTAAAGTTAAACTCCTGCATACCTGCAGTGTAATCTCCTGTGTTCTTTAACATATCAAGATGCACATAACATCAAATAAAAAGCTGACTTTTTTTTTTCTAATCTCATAGTACAGCATAAACTAATGAATGAGTCTCGCTGTTCCAATACTTTTGAGGAGACTGTATATGTGAGAAGTTCTTTATTGTGTTTGCTACAAGGACACTGTATGAAACTAACTCAACAGCTGGAGCCCAGCCAGCAGCGATCAGATGACACCGGGAGTCAGCACATCATCACTCATCATCAGCTGATGTAGGAGAAACATTTCCCATGTTGTGTCTTTAGTTCGTTCCTGCTAGTAAATCTCTCAGCGCTCGATGTCGTCACACGGTCAGTGTGCAGAGCGGCACGTGGCGCGCGCGCGCGCTCGCTCGCTGGCTCGCTCGCGGACGGATCGACAGCAGCCGGCAGCTGACACAGACCTGCTCTGACCTGCATCCATGAGTCGCATCGAGGCAAGTAAAACGCTTTGATCTGAGGCAGCAGTGATGTGCGACAGTGCGGATGGTTGTTAACTTTGCTCAGGTTGGTTTCTGTTGTTTCTGTTGTTCAGTTAGGATGAGAGGATGTTGGACTGCGGAGTCATGCATCCGAACTCAGATGACTCTCTTCAACTGGACTGATCATAGAGTAAATATAAAGGAGTAAATGTAAATATAGATTAAGCATTTTGATAATCGTCATCAGCAACTCACCAAGCTCCTACTTCAAACTGAAAATACTTTAGTCAAACAACTATTATCTTATCTTGTTACTAATGCAGCTGCTGCCAGCGACTCATACACTTTCAAAACGTGAAAGGACTCAGCACTGAATTACTAAAGTGAAAACAAACTAACCGTGTGGGTGAGATGAGGTCAGGGGATTGACACTACATTACACCCCTGATCCAGAAAGACGGCCTGTGTGCTCGCTGTTAACAAGCTGCACACTTCTGTATAAATGTGACATAAAACAAGGTCTGATTTTCATTCCAGTCATAAACTAGATGAAGGAAATCCAGTTATATACGAGATAAAACACTACATTCATTTATTCTTTGGCATGTGTGGACTGGCGTCACCTAGTGCAGGTGCAGTTTTTTTTAGTGTGTTCTTGTTTGTTCTTATCTGTGTTTGGAGCCTGCATCCTGACAGGTGACAGCAACCTACCAGCTTGCTGAATGCAAAAGTGCACACAAAGTTTCAGCACAATGTGATGATATTATTCTCTACTCTACCTGGGACGCTATCATGCCCTGTGCTCTGTAGTATTCTCAGTCTAGCACATGAACACATTGAGTGAAGGGCACATTGACCTAGGCAGATTGTTACTGGCAGGACAGTATGTCGACTACAGTCAGGTGTAAGGTCTTTGTGGAGAAATGCAGAAGGAATTACCCTGGTACCACAGGTCGCCCAGAATCACAGGAAACTTAATACTACAGAAAAAACTGTGATTATGAAAAATGATCTGTGATCTACTCAGCTCTTAAATGTAAATTATCTTAGCTATTCAAGCTAAATTTAAACTCAAACGAAGGCAACAAATTATCTTTTTATTTATTGACGCAAATAAGTTATCAAACACCAAGTGGACTTGTGTTTTGCCTCATCATTTCTACATCCACTAATCTAGCAGATTTTATTTGGGATAGTTGGGTTCAGTTGCATTAGAGACACCCCAGCCTGGTGCTGTAAGACTGTTCCTGCTGACAAGAATGAAACAACTGCTAACCCAGAAGAAGTTTAAGGCTTGTCTGATTTCTGCTACAGAACACCGAGAGTCGCAGGCCTTTCATGGGGCTGCTTTGCTGCTTCAGGGTTGTCATATCTGAGAGAAAAGAAATAAAATGAATTCTGCTCTCTACCAGGAAGAATGTCTGGTTATGAATTATTTGAACCTAAAATACAGCTGACTAATGCAGTAAGACAGCCCAGTTCATCTCAATAATGTGACAGTAAAAAAAGTCACTTCAAAATGAAGGTTTTGGAATGACCTAGAGGAAGTCCTGACTGAAAATCCACTGAGATGTTGTGACAGGATCCAGGTTCATGCTCGGAAACCCTTCTGTGTGCCTGAATTAAAGTAGTTCTGCGAAGTGCATCAACATTCCAGTACAGCAACGTGCAAGCCTGATCTTAATAGATCAGGATTTTTGATGTCCATTTTATAATCTGCTGACATGCATTAGCTGAAGAAGAGTACTATAAGAAGTACTATATTTACATATAGTGCTAGTAAAGATAACCACTGTATCATATATCTGGTCTGAGCTGCACAGTTTTGTTAAAGATAAAGTTAAAGTGGTTAATTTATCATCCAGCTTTGATCCCTTTTCACACCTTTTCTCTGTATAGGTACACAAAGATGTTTCCAGTACTCTGGTACTCTTCCATCTACCATTTGATTTAGCTTCTCATCTTTGACTCTGCTTAGACTTAGTTAGTACGAGTCAGACGTAGAATCTTTTAAGAGAAGGATGCAGATTAAAGTGGGATTGTTGGGTTTTCTTTATAATTCTATATGTAGTTATATTCTGTAAGGTCTTAAACGTTACATGGTAATGTACCTTGAGATGACCTCTGTTGTGATTGGGTTCTAGGTGTTGTATAACTTATTTGGTACCATAATTAGAATTATCATTGTATAACAGAATTTTGTGTTTAGTTTTTCTTTGCTGCCTTTCTTTTGTGTTAAATGTTGTGTTGGGATCACAAAACATTTAGTAGTATATAGTAGAGAGAAAAATAGAAGAAATCAAGAAAGGGCGAAAACATTCTCATGTAACAGTACTATGTACTGTATGCAGTATGTGCTGCTGGTCGTTTCATCTCCTACAGTGTAGGTAATAATACAATGAATGTAACATTTCCACTGATACTTAGCACATGTTTATTTTTCTCTCCAATGTGTAGTGGTATGACCATATATGTGTACACACACACACACAGCGAGGAGTGTCTCCTGTGTGTGTGGATGGACACCAGCATCCACCAAAAACCTACAACCCTCAAAAATGAATACAAATAAGACCTGTGGTGAATGTGTTGCTTGATCTAGTTTGTGTTGTGCTTGCTGAGTAAGAAAAGGGCATTTACAGCCTGTTATGCCACACGTAGATTACATTGTAAATATGTTGCATGTGACAATGACATAGCACAGGGAGGGAAAGTTGGAGTTCATTTTTGTTAACAATGGATCTCTTGACTACTCTGCAGTTCCCCTCAGCTCTACTGAACTGCTTTTGTTCACTCTCACTGCTCCCATCAGCACTGTGTTCAGCAGCAGGCAGCTGTTAAACAAAAAGCTCTGAGGCTCTTTACACTGTGTGTCCAGCCCCAAATGTCACCTAGTAAACATAGTGGAGCATTCAGCAGCTAGAGTGCTAAATATTTCCTCAGTAAATTTTCCCTAAATTACTTTGGTGGAGACCAAACTAGAGCAAAAAGTGTATTCTCGTACCACACTGGACTGAAGATTAGACAACACAGTTACACTTAAGTTCTGTAGAGGTCTGCAGACTGATGAAGGCTGGATGGAAGACAGACGTATGAGGTTTAAGGCAGTTTGCACATTTAATTGTCAGAAATCTGCCCGCTGCCAGTTCTCAAAACCTGTCACCAGGTAACCTCACTCTCCTTCCCTGTGCTTGCCTCACCTGCCCCCCCCCAGTCAGTACAAATACCCAACATTTCTGTTTGCTCTTTGCTAGATCGTCAGCCTCAGGGCTTCCAGGCTCAGTCGTGTTTTGCAGTTATTACCCGTTTGGATCTTCACTCGGTTTCTTGGCTCAGCTTTTTGCTCATCTCTTTGGATGTGTGGTTTGTGCTTCTACTATTAGCTCAGATTGCTTCCCTCACTCTCCTTTCCTTTCTACTTTATACAGCTACTTGTCACAACATTCCACATTTGGACCAGTTACTGTATTCAGTTACTTGGTAATGTATGCTGTGTTATTGAATCACTCACTGGATTAAAAAAAAAGTCAAATATGTGGTTTCTGTGTGGCTTTCAGTTTCAGCTCAGCTCTGCAAAGTGGCACTTTCTCATTTCCAGAATCCTGTGGCCACTGTAACATCAGTGTCCTGAGATGTGTGGTGGTACTAACACAGATAATGTGCAGCAGTGGTGTGGTTCTGATTAAAGCAAGCCATTGAACCGCTGTTCTGTCACAGTATAAAGACCTTGATTATAGATGATTTATAAGTTTTTATTAGTGAATGTTGACTGTAGGTGCTACAGGGAACGTTTGTCTGCGTCTGTGCTGTCAGCTGTGCTTGGATGGTGTCTGCCTACAGAAGGAGGATAGGGCACATCCCTTCCACTGCGTGGTGCAATGCAGAGACAAAGAATTGAAGAGAGTTGAGTCATTGGTAGTAGATGATGCAAAGAGTCCCCAGGGGATGACTAATGTTAATCAACACTATTGATTATTTTTGGAAAATTGCAATGCCTTGAGCAACATTTTTACTGACTAAAATGTCACATTCCCCTTTCACACACATCAGTGTATTTGGTACAAACAAGAAAGCACTTGAGGATACATACAGTATACATAAGAACACTCATAAGTCTTGGTTGGGACACATCGTTGGTCAGAACCTTCACAACAAAACCTCCAGAAGACACAAAAATGAAAAGTCCAAACCATTATCAGGAAACTTTACACTCTCTACAGCAGGGGTCACCAACTACTTTTCAAAGGGGGCACAGTCTGTCAACATGTCTAAGGGGGTGACTCCACCAGTGGACATACCGCCATCAAGTCTTCAAATGTGGTCCATGGGCTGCCAGATCACTGCTCTACAGCACCCTCTGTCCTAGACCTGAGCTAGTGAACGTACTCAGAAACCTGAGATGATTGAAGATAATATATTCTAACAAAATCTGGTATTTTACTGGTTTCCTTTTTGGTTTGCCTATTTGCACTTGTGAGTACAGTCCAACTATGTGGATAAGAAAAGGCTACTGGAAGAATGGTCTGCAGATGAGTAGATCTGTCGCAGAACTATTTGGCATGAATAAGAATTGTTATGTTTGTCAATGAGCAAACATGACACTCCAGCTTAGGAACCTTATGCCATCTGTGAAACTTGGTGTTGGGAGTATCATGATTTGTGCCTCCTCTGCTACCCCTGCACAAGGATGTCTTGCCATCATTGGCAGAACTATGAAATATGATGCCTAACCTATACAGGAAATTTCAAAAAATTCGAAATGTTATAAAATTCTAAAGTATCCATCCATGTACTAAAGCCTAACAAAAAGTGGATTATGTAGCAAGACAAAGACCCTAAACAAAGAAAGCTAAAATCCCTTCCAACTAATTCAGGTCAATTCAACTATATTTACTGTATATAGCGCCAATTCACAACATAAGTCATCTCAAGGCCATTTTCAGTGTAAGATTCAATTCAATTCAACAGTGTTGTATGGTCCTACTGATACACTAATTAATGTGATACTTCTGGTTACAAATAAATGCAATGTTGAAATTAAATGTGTTTTAATGAAGATATGGTGGCCTTAGAACCATTAGTCTTATACTATCAGTGACAGCTCAGCCCATGAAGCCATTATCCTTCTGTGTTGGTTCCCATAGTTACCTTTTTAAAGACTCGGCTGCCTTTTGTGTTTCCTACTGGCCTCTACTTACACTTTGATTTCCTTAGCTTAGCTGGAGCTTTGAAAACCTCTTCTGCATTCTAGCTGCAACCACGTAGGACATGTGGCTGTATTTTTTTTTCTACCACAAAGACACAGTTTTCATATTATACCAGTAATACAGGTGAGTCCACAGCTTTGGCTTACACTGTGATCAGTTTAAATAATATTGTTTTTATATATATATTCCATATGATTGCACGGAAATTGAAGGGTGACTGCCAGCAATCGGAAGACCATGTAAGAGGTACAATAGCTGGCATTAGGCTAGCTATTAAGTAAAGATATATCTCAAACTTAAGAATTAAAAAAACATTTGAATTAAAACTAAAGACAAAAAAAATAATTCTATTAATTTAAATATAATATTTGCTATGTATATATGTCGATTATTATATTATTGGATTTTGGTCCATGCTATTCTCCACTTCCAGAATGATCCAGATACAGAACTGGAATATCAGGCTTTGTGACACAGAGTATGCTGTAATCTGCATAAAAATATCTTTCAAACATGTCTCTGTTGTTGTGCATCCCTAAAGGGATAAATCTGGGTGAACAGATACTGCTGGGGGCTATGTGACCAGTGCAAACAAAAAGTGTAAATAAGAAACAACCTATGCGCTCCTGCATAAATCAAAGTAGGCAGAGTTAAATCTAATAGTGATTAACTGACTAGAGGTGTTCTCATATAACCGCTTAATTCAATCCAATTCTAATATCACTTTACTTTACTTGGCAGACACTTTTATCCAAAGCGACTTACAAGGAGCTAGTGCTGAGTGTCTGGCTCAGGGGACACACCTGGTGGGGGGCTAGGAGTCAGGCTGGGATTTGAACCTGCGACCTTCTGCCGCTTGGGTTTAGTCTGACGCTTAACCCACTGAGCTATCAGGCTACCTACCTAATAAATCAAATTTGTACCTCTGTATAGATGTCAGCTCCAGGGGGCCTTGGGATGTCTGGTCACCATCAGCGCTCTGGTACAAGGAAGAGCAGGAGGTGGGGAGGTTTGAGGCAACAGTGGAAGCTTCTGGGCTTGTTTCAGATTGACCAGCAACATGAGTTCTACAGTCTGACCTGCATGATGAAAGAGGGATTGGCAGCTGCTCTCCAAAACACTATAGAGAACGCACCAACAGTGAGTACAGATCACCAGAGGAAACTTTAATAATACGTAGACACATTTTTATGTTCTTAAGTAGCCAAGCCTTCAGTTTTACTGTCTTACTGAGTGTATTCTGATTCTGATTTATTCACAAATGAGTTTTATATATTCGCCTTAAATCCCTACTGCTTTTCTCCAAAGTACTTACTTACTGCTATTTAAAAATTACTCTGTTGATTTGCATATGCATTAAAACACCATGTAATACATCAACATACTAAAGAATGCAGCAAGATAAATTGAAACCACCTCCTTGTGATTCATTTAATAAATGTAGCACTTCATCCATTCAAAAAAGAAGTTTCACGTCAACGTGATACTTATGTTTACTACAAAAATGCAGCTGCAGTTTAGTTGCACAGAAACATAACTTTTAGAAGACACAGATGTTATATACGTAACCTAAAACCCTGGAACTAAGTCCCTCTAAAGGTTCCTGGTCCCTAACGCTGTTGCAGTGGAAACAGACCTTTAGTAGATGAAGATAAGACTGGAGGCTGGTTACTAGAGAGCAGATTGGAGATTTTATATTAGTCAGTCAGTCCATCAAACAACCACTTTCTTCAGAAGTGGTTTCTCGTGATCTCTGATGCTGGCTTACTGGAAGTAGCAACAACTCATTTCTTTCCCTTTACATAATCGTTAGTTATCCTTTTAATGTATCCTCAAGTTATGTTATGTTGTGAGACAGTGTTGAGACCGTGTGTCACTTGGTCAGCACGACATAATTTTTAAGTGTTTACTTTTAGTCTGTATTCTCCAACCACTTGACCCTCACTTTCTCCAACCTTACATTCCAGTTTCCCATGAGTCAGTACATATTGTTTTCATGATCAGTCAGGAGCAGGTAGAAGTGCGACTGTCCTGTCTGTTGTGTTTCAGAGGTTGTATACTTCTGTAGTCATTTTAATGACATGGCTATTTGGTGATGAACTCACATTTTCTCTAGTCTCATTTCTCCTCAGTCTAAATCTGCCATCAGCTTATGTCAGTGACACTAAGCTGCAGCCATAGTTCTACCTTCAAGTTATGGTTGATCGGTTCATTGTGCAAGCCTGCAACGTCTTATAAAAACTTCTTTCTGCTCTCTAAGTCTTTCTCCAATTGTCTTAACATTTCTAGGACAAACAGTGCAGTATTTGTGCAACATTTATATTTATAAAATCTTTTTTTCTTGTATAAAAAAGTGTTATATTAGTAAAAAGAACACCAGAAAACAGAAAAGAAAGCATTTTCTATAAGTCATAGGACAGCACATTAATCTTCATTCTCCCTCCTGTTTGAGAAACTGTCCAGTTTCAATAGTAAGTGCTACTGTTTTATACAGCATTCACTACCACTGAAAAGTCTGGACACACATAGGAATTGCAATGTTTTCCATGAAAAGATACATGTTTTCAGTTGTGTTGCACATGTTGTTTGAATGATCAGTTATCCTTTTAAATGAATACATTTGCATTAGAAAACATAACATGCTCATACTGTGAAATGTAATGTATGTGTATGTATGTGTGTGTGTGTGTGTTTTAGTCAAGTGACAACTCTTCCTCTCACATGTTTCTTCTGCTGTAGAATGAAGTGTCAGATGATGATTTCAGATTAGAGGTCACTCAGATTCATAAGGTATGTGCACAGTGTACATCTGTGTCTCAATAATAAATGATTGTGTGATGCTTCCACCTGCATATTTAGCTTCATGTGTGGGTGTTTGTATGTGTTCAGGATTTTACAATGGAGACATTTGCAGGCCCAGTGTTTGCCAGCTTGCGTGCCTCTTTAGGAATGACAGAGCAGGAGTATCAGCAGTCACTCTGCTCTGAAAACTGCTACCTCCAGTTCATCAGCAACTCTAAGAGCAAAGCCGACTTCTTCCTCACGTGAGTCAACTCACTCATACAGTCTCCACTGTTTAGAAAGAAACACCCACTATTTCAAACTGTCTTGTATAATCTTATGGAAAATAGAGAAAGCTTCATTTGGCCTATGACAGCCAATGAATTTAAGGACAGAAATTATTTGATTGTGTGTTTGGAAATCAAACACTATTTTGGTTGAATCGACTAATTTGGAATATTAGTTAGTAGACCTGCTTTTTAAAGCTGCTAGGGAGCTCCAAGGGTGGAGTAGGCAGAGCCCCTCAGGATGGCAAACAAGAGGGTAGTGGTGGTGGCTGTAGCCTCTGGAAGAACAGAATGCCAGAAAAAGCACTGGCCTGGCTGGAGGCTGATGCCAGTGTCAGAAACTCTTTACTGGATGGGTTGCAGGCTGATGTGGGAGGCAGAACCTCAATGTGGCGTGTAGTGGTTTAGACTCTTCTGGAGGGCTGAATAACAGAGGGTGTAGCCTGCTGGGAAGCAGAACCGACGGGTGGCAGAAAGAGAGATTACTGGGCTGGACGTCATCAGAGATGGCTGACTGCAGACCAGGCTGAGTGTGCACTCTGCAGCTGGCCTGTGAGGGGGGGTTGACTCAGGAGGGCCTGTGGCAGAAAGCCTAACAACAGCTAACATATGGGGAAACAGAAACAACAACTTGAATGCTGTGAATGGCAATGGCAATGGTCTTCTCTTAGCTTCCGACAGTGGACTTCTCTCTATACTTGTCTTGTTAGATCTTAGTGCGGCTTTCGACACTATAG
>JAUYWH010000014.1:20276981-20291830 GCA_034779795.1 Ctenopoma multispine | reverse complement strand
AAAGTGCCCTGAGATGACCTGTGTTGTGAATTGGCGCTATATAAATAAAGTTGAATTGAATTGAATTGAATTGAATCCAAAACTGAAAGAAAATGATCTGGCACAATGGCACCAGGTGTGTGTGGATTGGTGGAGCAAAGTCAGGTGACCAGGAGGAATTCTGAGCACAGAGAACAGGAGGGGATGGCCACGTTTTTACCTTTTGGCATGAAAGCAGTAGTTTTTCGTGTTTAAAGGGCAAGTTGTTCATCTTTGTTAAAATCATACACATTTCAGTGTCTTATAGTATGATATGTTTTTTTAGGCATGACCTCGTGTACAGGTAGTCACTTCATACTTTTGACTGGACTCAGACATAACTTAAGAGCTTTCAAATGATTTATGGGTTTATTTAGAGGTGGAGGAGGAGGCTCGAGTGTCTTGCTCATCGATTTGTGTTTCAATCTGTAGCAAATACGAAGATAGCATCGCAGTATGCAAAAGCTGCTGATAGTACTGTAATTTACTGAAAGCAAAGTACTGCATACTCAAACAGGAAGAGGCCATGATTCGCCTCCTTTTGCCAGCTGGCATTTAGAAATGCTGTAACAAATGGCCCTTTGTGTTTATGAACACCACCATGTATGTCAGAACACAGCATATGTGTACACTGTATGAACACCTGAAAATCATATATAAATAATTTTACAACTTAGTAAAAACGTACGCTGATAGGATCTACTTACTCTGTGCTTTTGAATTTCTAGAAATGATAAACGCTTCTTTTTGAAGACTCAGAACAAAAGGGAAATTAAGTTCCTTCTGACCAACCTGAAGATCTACATGGAACATCTGAGGAAATACCCACATTCACTGCTGGTCAAATTCCTGGGTACAGTACAGACACACACACACACACACACACACACACACACACACACTTCATTGGTTTTAAAGCAGGAACTTTTTAGGTGCAAAGAAATTGTTGTGATGGAAGAGTTAAAAATTCTGGACACTAAATCAACATTTTAAGAAAGATTTGACAAATGTTTCCTTTAATCTAAACCATGTTAGATAAATGTAGTGCTGTAAAATAAGTGTTTAATTCTGAAACACAGTAGAGTAAAAAGGTTAAGGTAGCATGCAATAAAAATACCACAACTATCTCAAATTTGTACAAAGTACATAGTAGTTGAGTAATGTACTTCTGCTTTTTTTAAGGTGTTCACAGGATCAGTATCCCACGCAGACTGAAGGTACAGATTACATTTTATTACATTTTTATCTGTGGCACTGTAATAACAGGATAAAGCACATTTCATTTTCTTACTTGTCCTTTGCAGAAATATTTCATTGTTATGCAAAGTGTGTTTTATCCAGATGATCGAATCAGTGACAGGTAACTTTGACTTGTTTACTTCTTGAGATACAGAACATGACCTTTTTCAGTAACAGTGAGGTCTGGTCATGTGGTGTGATGTGTGTGTGTGTGTGTATTCTGTTTCTAGGTATGACATTAAGGGTTGTGAGGTGAGCCGGTGGACAGAGCCTGCACCAGAGGGAAGCATGATTATTGTGGTTCTCAAAGACCTCAACTTTGAAGGCCAGTACATCACTCTGGGTAAGGAAAGTCAATGTGATGCTTACGTGTTTTGGGATGTAGCATTATTACACCCCCTTCAGGCCAGCCACTATATTCTATTTCTACAATATTTCAGTCATGTCAGTGTCCTTACGTTCTGTTATTTTAATGAAACAATTTTAAATTTAATTGAATCAAATAAACATTAAATGTGAGCATGTCAGTAGTAATATTCATTTGTTACATATACTGTATAAGTGTACCATGTATTTCTGTTGTGGTGTGTTTGCAGACCAGCAGCGTCTATGGCTGCAACAGCAGGTGGAGATCGACACACACTTCCTCCAGAGGCTCAATGTGTTGGATTACAGCCTCCTTCTGGCACATCAGCCCCTACAACAAGACGAGCGGCACCAAAGTCTCTCCTTTGCTACTCTTATCATGAGAACCAAGAGGTCAGTGTCATTAATTAGTTTTCCCTTTATTTACATTTTTGTGAGAACTATAGGATGTCAAGGAAGCTTGGATTAAACAAATTATAATTTAATGAAAGTGGATCAACACAACAGAATCTAATACATGAGTACAATTTGTAGCCAGCCCTACATGGTGATGTCTTCATGTTCTTTTGTGATGATATTGTCTAATTTCTTTAAATAAAAAATATAGAACAGGCAAAATAGAGAAAGTATAATCTGTAAACAAAATGTAATGTGTTATTACATCTAAGCCAAAAGCAGTGTGACTCACACTGAATTAGCCCATTGTTACATTGACTCAAGCAGAGTTATACACTAAACCAAATTACTTCCACATGCACAACAGTGATGCAGAGCAACCTGAGTCATAGGCGGCATTCAGAAAGATAGCAGAAATGGCTATTCTGTTCATCAGAAAAACAATGACTCTGACGAATACAGCACAAGAGAGCAGACACTGAGTGTGTGATCATTATCTATTTCTTCCTGCTACCTTGGTGTAATGACATCATCTGTTTTACCTAGTAATTCAATAAAATGAATTACTATGCTTCCATAAAGCAGAGCAGCTTTTCCCATCCTCGAGTGTAAGTCTGAGACCTCCGGCTTAGTGTCACAGTGTGTATGAGGAAGACAGAGCTCTGGTAGAAGTTTTTCTGCCTGTTCCTCATTACATTTCTGTGCTTGTTCTGTGAGGAAGCCATAACTCAAACATTATTGTATTCTGCTTGCTGTTAAGAATGTGCAGAGATGGACCAGAGATAGTGTTCTGTTCTGTCTTGGCTTGTTTCTGTGGCTGGCTTGAAGAAGATGAATTAACTATTTTCCCATTTGTCACCTGTAGATGGAAACAGCGTGGTGGAGATGGATTAAAAGGGTGTTAGAACGTCCCCAGTTTAATGTAGATTTAGCCAGGGATGGGTGCAATATGGCAAAGTTTCAGTATATAAATTAAATGAGAATAATATATTAATTTGAGGTGCAATGATTTCATGTTTTATATTAACAGACCCAGATCATTCTATTTAGAAACATATTACAGAAAGAGGAACAGGGTTTAAGTGTCCCAAATCTACAATATTATCTTCATACAGCACAAAGTCTTGTGATAATCAAGTGGATGAACTGGAAAACAGAGGTTAAATATCAGTTAGGACATCAAGGCATCTATGGAAAAAACAGAGTGGAAATTCGCAGGTCAGAAACTTTCTTGTTAAAAACTTGGAAGTTAATGGACCAAAAAATGCCTGAAGACCTGAGGAAAAAATAGAAATAAAGGTGAAATCTCTCCAGAATGTTTATAGTATTGCAAATGTTCTCCACTGTATGTGGAAACTAAAGAAGAGATTAGAAAATATAAAAAATGGGGAGAGGACTGAAAAGAAGGAATTTGCTTGGACAGTTAGCATGAGTTATTTAAGTCCACCATGAGAAATCCTATGCATCAACAGATAAGACTAAGATAGACTAAGATGGACTAAGATTTAGCCCAAAGTCAGACTTTGGAAAGTGATTTACCTAAATAAACAACTCTAATCACACATTGTGCTGTGGGGTATTTTGCACGTAAGCCTTAAATATGTAATATATTTTTGTCCAGACTGATCTATTGTGCTGCTCATGGTTTTCTCACTATCCTGTCTAGGCAATTCGAAACATTGAGCAACTCACAGGAATTGTCAGCAACGCACCATGACTGCTGTGACTCATCTCTCCCATTCTCTTTGCTATTACTCTGGACATTTTAGATCTGTGAATCCAGGCTCCAGCCCTGTGCACAAAGGAATGGCTACTGTCCCTGGGTCAATCCCAGAAGATGACCTTTTATCTGAAAGAGATAAAAGTGGATATTGGAAGCAACAAAAAGCAGAAGATACATCAAGTGGTAGACCTCTTCATATGTGCCCAAAGCAAGCTGGACCAGGCAGTGATGCAGATGAACTTCCAGAATTTAGGGCTCAAAACCGTCGATTACTGCCCAACTTAAAGAACCCTCTGCATGTCATTGATGGGCCTGAGCAGCGCTACTTCATTGGCATCATTGACATTTTCACCATTTACAGCTTTAGGAAGAGGCTGGAGCATTTGTGGAAGCGGCTGAGACATCCAGGCCGCTCCTTCTCCACTGTAAGTCCACAGACTTACAGTGTCAGACTGTGTCGGTGGGTACAAAACCACACCAAGTAGGCACTGCATGAGTGGAAGATGCTTACCACTAACTGTCAGTTAGCATGTCAAACCAGCACAGTCCACAGGAAACAAGTCTATCTACATCTGTGCCATAGTTATAATCCTTTCCTCCGTCTGTATGCAGAAGACACAAGCCAGCCCTCTGAGGTCTTATATCTGTGTCTCAGTACATGTTTTCCTAGCTGCATTAGACATGCACTATATGATGCTTTCTGTAAAACACCTGAATAAATAAGATCAACTCCAAATGTGTTTCAACCCACTACTTACTGCAAAAAACTGAGCAAACAAATCTCCCCTTGGCTGAAATTGGGGCACACTGTACCACCTTTTCAAGTTGCAGCTTCAAGCGCCATATACAGAGATAATTATTGTGGGCTTACACAACAGTATTCATATGTGCATTGCCACAAAAACAAAACACCTTAAATATCCTTTACAAGGGAAAGAACATCACTGTGTAATGATGGCAGTCAGAAGATTAGTAAGTACCATTAAGAAACCGAATTAGAGGTTAACCGAAACTCTGTTTACTTCATATTCTATTCTATATAGTTTTTTTCTGTTAACATGTCCTGTTGCCAAAAATCTCATGTTTTTTTAATTTCCTAATTTTTAGCCTTTTGTCTGTATCAGTAGACAGAAAGAGTGGAATGACTTTCTTTTCATCATCAAAAACTGAATGTAACAGCTTCTATTGGACCTTGACATGGCCTCAGAGAAGTATGCATTCTCCCCCCACATTATAACATTTATAGTATTAATAATAGCTCCTTTATTGATCCTCTTGGGGAAATTGTTTATTGGACAGGTACTAGGCAGTAGATATTGGCACTAGTAAGAGGTTTCGATGTCTTGTCCAAGGACACCTTTGGAGACAACTGGGCTACCCACTGAGCTATTACGCCTCCCATGAAACAAATGGGAACAACTTTAACATTTGACCATTATTTTCCTTTAGTCACTTGATTTCTTTGCTCTGTTGGCCACTAGGATTTCTGGTCTCATGACTGAATACAAAGAATTAAACCTCAATAATTTCCTGAATGAGTGCTTTTGGGTGATAACAATAGTCAGCAGCCTTATCGTTTCCATTTACACAATATAGAACATGCCTGGTGCTTTATGCCTACAGATGTTGGGAAATATATGCACTGCGACCTTTACCTCATGAAAAAGCGTGTAGGATCAAAGTTGTTTGTGAAATTAATAACACCTTTCATTCAGCATTTCACCTCCTTACACATTACTCATGATAAATGTTCAGTGTACATACTCAGGGGCGGCACGGTGGTGTAGTGGTTAGCAGCCGGGTGCCTTTCTGTGTGGAGTTTGCATGTTCTCCCCGTGTCTGCGTGGGTTTCCTCCGGGTACTCCGGTTTCCTCCCACCGTCCAAAGACATGCATGTCAGCTTAATGGTTAAAGTGTTCCGGAATTGTCCGTAGGTGTGTATGAGTGTGCATGGTTGTTGGTCTGTTCGTCTGTATGTCGGCCCTGCGATGGACTGGCGATCTGTCCTCTCGCCCGAAGACAGCTGGGATAGGCTCCAGCACCCCCCGCGACCCGAACTCGGACCCGAAATGGATGGATGGATGTACATACTCAGTACTATCTAACTGATGAGAGAAAGTAGCTTCACATTTTGTACTTGTAATCAGTTAATGTGACTCAGCTGTCAGCTAACCCCACCTGGAAAATAGAAAATGTAGAAAATAAATGTCCTACTGTATGACTCTACAAACTAAATCAGTTTCTGAATATAAAATTCATGAAAGCTCATCATCATAGCTATTTCTACATATTCACCAAACAAAAACAAGTGGAAGTATGCCATAAAAAACAATGAAAAGAGCTCAAACTAAAGAGTCACTATTTCATATAGTTTCTTAAATTTAAAAAGGAGAACAAATATAAAGATTATGTGGTGGTTAAACCAGGAACACAAAAACATATATACTTACACACACACGTGTTGGAATTTCTGCCCTGTTAACATGAGGGCAAATCTACATGACCACAGTCAGGGAGTTGGAGTATTTAGAGATGTACTTTGGCATCTTCATATTAACATTATTAAGTATTTGAATGACAGCATTCTTTTCATGTGCATCTACTGTACCTCAACAGTTTGTTTATTAGCCTGGAGACAGACATGCAGTCTCCACAGGCTGAGAAAACTAAACTAAAGATGACTAATAGCAATGCAATGCAGGCCTGTGGATTATTTCAACTTTTGACTTTGATACTTGTTCTGCTGTCTAAAGCAATGATATGATGGTCTTAGTTTGTATACATTTGACCAATAATGCTTATGTACTTTTGAAGTTTTTTGAAAGTGGCATGTTTAAACTGTATTATTGGCACTTTTCCTTAGTAAAAGATCTAAATACTTCATTCACCACTACCAAAATGTTGTAACCATTATTGTCTTTTCGATGAACCTGTACATCATATGGACTTTTCTTATGTTAAGAAGAACACACAGGAACAGAAATAGACGAAACATATGACATTGAGGCTATGGACACAAACACTAAACCAAATGAATGTAGTAGACCCACAAATAACTAAAGAACCAATAATAAACTTACAAAACATTTCTAAATCAGTCACAATAACTCTCCATAGGACTCCCAAAGAGTAAAGTAAGATTAGGTTAAATGTACATTTTCACAGTGAATAAAACAGCATGCAGTCATCCCATTAAAATACTGGCAGATTACACATTAAAAGTTTTTAGTCATTTATACTTTTTTTTTTTTTTTACCATTTACTTGTATCACCAGATTTCCCCTGCAAATTAGGATCTCAAACTCAAGACAGAAAGAAATACCCATAGTGTAACTGGTAGTTGTCTTGGTTTCCACCATGTGACCCACCAGTAAAGTACAGTTGAGGGAGCATCATGATTTAGGGTTGCTCTTTACCTGGACACCTTGTCGACAGAGGGGGGGAAATGAATTCAGTTCAGGACAATATCACAGTAATAAAATAAATCTACTACAGAATGACTTTATTACATAATATCCACCTTTTGAACTGCCTGGTCAGAACAGAGAGCTCAACAATGGAGAGAGATGCTACTTTTGGGACTTAAGCTAGCTGTAGCATGAGAATTGAAATCAGTCCAAACCAGGTCATCTTACACTGATGTCAAAGCCTGCAGTGTCTGATATAAGATCCACAGGATTGTCTATTTCAGGTCAGGTGAGAAACAAAACCAATCTGTAGGATCACTACACTCGGGGGTCCTGAACCAACTTTCCTCAGTATAAGTAGTAGTACAACTTCTAATGTAACAATAAAGAAGTCCATATTCTATGACTCAAATTTTAAATGTCCTAAATTTAATTTTCACTGACATATTAAAAGACTCCATAGTATATAGATTAGTAAATCATTTACTTAATACTAAAAACATTTATAAATTGTAAACCAAACCAAAGAAACATGGAAGAGAGACGTGTCATCTATCTCCCTGTGCTCGGTTTCAACATCAGCGACATTTCTCTTGTCAGTCCATCTGTCTATAAGCTTTTTCTGTTAGTATAGATCCTCGTGCAAACAATCAATATCATAGTAATATAGCTTCTTTTTTGGACTATTTACACACAAGAAATCATCAGCCTATGTTAAAAATCAGGGACAATAATTTTAATCCACAGAGATAAAAACTCTGACTCACATGTTGTGAACACTCTATATATGTTTGGGCTCAGATCTATGCCCCTCCTCTGCCCTCTTCTGTCTGCATGAATAGACATATTAAGTCATTCCAGAGTGAGGATATTGGGTGTAGGCGGTTGGCTACTGCCCAGCTTTTCCCCTGCTGATATAAAACTCTGCATGTGTGAGCCACTTTTGTCAGGAGCAGCCAGTTTACAGACACGACAGAGATCAGACCTGTGTTAATGAGGCAGAATCTGATGGAGCACACTCTGCCAGTTGAAAGTGCCTGTGGGGATGCAGTGATGGGAACTGGTTTGGACAAGTCCACTCTGATACTGATCAAACACTGCCGGGACATGAAGCAACAGGAGACAAGCCTAAGACTCATCACTCTGCTCCTGGTTCTCAGCTGTACCGTATTGTTCTCTTTTACCTTCAGTGTGGTTTTAAAGCAGAACACTGGACTTGCGGGACAAAGGGTAAGTTCCACAACTTTGTTCTTGATTTGGCTGTGTCAGAATCAGCAGTAATTGAGCATGAAAAACCTTCTTCATGAGCAGCTGCTGGTAATCAGTAGCTGCAGTCTGATGGACAGAATGACAGACACTCAAATGATTGTGTGTAACATATGCATGTGTTCTGATCAGGTCAGACACAGTTTTCTCCCTCTGGAGACAGTTAATGTTAACACAAACCTTTACCATATAAATTGCTGCTTCTATATTTACACACATTAAATCTCCCTGCAGCCAGCCAGTGTCACTGTAAATATAAAATAACATTCAGACTATCAACTGTATTAATCCGTAATTATTCATGTTACTCGTCATGAAACTTGAGTAAAACATTGTTCCTCTTTATGCCTAGAGCACAGATGAGCCAAGTCCAGCGTACTCTAAGCAGATCCAGTGTCCTACAGGTATAAAATGTCATTAACGTTTATCAATTGTATTCATCATTGCTTAGTTTAAAAGTAAGAATTTCCCTGAGATGAATAATCAAGTATCCACTGTTACTGTTTTACATTATTTAATTAAGTTGTGTTTCATTTGTAGTGTTGCTTTAGGCAAGTACCTGTACTTTGCTGTACTGAGTTTGTGTACTTCTACCACTTCTATTTCACAACTAAGATCTCACGCTTGTAACTACTTGACACAGATGAGGGGTTTTCCTTTTCTTTTCTCTGTGGTGGAGAAATACAGTATTATGAGATAACCAGCAGCACTGTTTTGAACCTCTGTCTTCTCATTTTTCTGCTAGACAACGCTCAAACCAATCTCCAAAGTTGGCACATCAGTCTCAGTAAGTGTTTTTCTGGAGCTATTGCTTCTAATTTTGCAGGACTTATTTTTTCTCCTGGAGTGAAACCTGTGATTCCAACAGTTTATGATAGTTATTCCTCTCCATCCATTATGATGAACACATCCTTACAAACTCAATTCACTATTAAAAACCTCAGAAACATATTAATGAAGAAGACTGCATGAATGTGTATACAGAGCAGCTCTTGAATTGTTGTGTATATGTAAAGGGCAGATGACTCTCCTGGCAAACAGTCCACATGGGAGCAATTACATAATGATTTCATAAAGCTGTTTTTCTTGATCAGGAATTGTCGCTTTAACACTGAATCTACAATTGACAATTGTGACAATTTACTGTATAACTAGACAAATTAGAACAACAACATACCAGAATTCCTTATTTCGCTTCTTATTGCTCATCCTTCAGGGTCCATGCTTGGAGGCAACATGAGTGACGGGCAATACATCAAATGGGAACTCCTTTTTGGTGAAAGAAACAGCAAACACGAAGATGCCATTGTGATCCCTCAGACAGGAGTTTATTTTGTTTATGTGAAGACTGAATTAAGCTGCCACAATCTGGAAGAAGCTGCAAATTTCTATGTAGAAGTGAAGAGCTGGAATAAAGGTTATGACAAGACACAGAGACAAGCCAGCGCCTTTGATGGTCTAGTGTGTCCTGGTGAAAGATTCAGGACCGTGGTGGTCGGGGAACTTTTAGACTTGTTAGAGGGAGATCATGTGAGTGTGTGGGTTGGTCAGGGCTACAAACTGATCTCAAAATCACTCTTTGGTGCTTTCTTTGTATAAAGAATATCCCTCAGTGAGAATATTTTATTGTGTTTTTGTGTTTAACATGTCTTTATTAAGAAAATAATGTTATGTTATTTATCATCTGTAGGTTATGTATGTTTTACTACTGTTCAGGTTTGAAAGTTCTAAAGTTTGTACAGACAGGTGACAAATTAATAAGACACTGCTCCTTGACATATAATCTATTTATCTTCTATAAGATATTCCCTTATTTGGTGATGCTGGTTGAATGCACACATGTTCATCTAGAGACTGTACAGGTCATAGCATAAATCTTTATTTTATTCAGTTTTATGGACCAAACATTGGTGATCATGTAGCTACTACTAAAAATATTAATAAAAACAGCTTTAACCAGTTATTGAAGTTGTTCCTTTAATTTGTCACCAGTCTGAACATAAAGTACAGCACACATGCACTTGAGAATTTCCATTGCTTGTTGTCTGAGCCATGGCTACATTCAGCTCAGCACTGTTGCAGATTTTGATGGCCTTTTGAATGTAATGCCAGAAATATACTCTGTTATTAAGATTATTTTTTTTATGAATTTTCATTGTGAACAATTTTTATTAAATATTTTTAATGAGGAAATAATAATAAAAATCTACTGGAAACTGTAACAATACTACTTAGTAGTGAGTTTGTTATAGCTGGTGATTCTAATTGTAAACCACAGATTTTTTTATAATATGTATGAGTACCCATAACTAAATAAAAGTACTAGTACTAGTGTTGATAACATTTTATCTAAATAAAATATTTCATATTTTACAATGGAATAAGTGGCTTTATGTAATAATAAATTTGTCATATAAATCCACAAGAATTATGTTTCGTCCTCCTGAGCTGTACAGCATCGTTTTGCCTTTTGGTTTTACAGCACATTAACATCTCATCATATGAGACTGATGTCGTGAGTTAATCTGTGCTTGTCAGCATCCCCAGCATTCTGAAACAGCAGCATCCTATTTCAGTAACATTCATTCAAAACCACATTATTCTAAACAAAGACTTACAGAGAATTTTATTTCACAATCACAGCTTAAGGGTCAGTTTCACTTGTCTTCTTCCCACATGGCCATGCACTGAATTTCTACTTTCTCTCTCACTGAAATTAAAACATCAATGATGCAATTATAATACTTTGACAAGAGGAACTCAGGGAAAGGCTTTCTTGGTAAGAGCAATTTGAACTGAAGAAAGCCTAGAAGTACTGTGTAGATATCTGCACACCAAAGCATTTTCTGCTCCAATGCGTCATATCGGGAGGAAGATATCATAGGTACATTTTAGATTTACTGTACATTCAGCCCTGTCTCCTAAAAATTGCATTACGTGTTTGTAGAGAACGTAACTGCGAGCGGATTAATAATAATAATCATATGTTCACAATTAACGTATTTTTGTCCGCCAAAATATCTGTTCAGCATCCGGGTTGTGACGTTACACTTCCACATCCAGACTGACTGTAGCGATGTGAAAGTGATTTATGGTCGGGATCAGGCGTCACAGCAGTGGGTTAATGTCAGTGAGACAGTGACGCTGGTTATTCCACACAATTGAAATTTCATACAGTCGCTTCACAAACACAACGTCTGCACCAAAACACGATCTTTTTCTCTAACCCTAACCTCACAGGGTCTCTGGCATGTGAACCCTGCACACTGAACACCCGGCCCCCCGCCTCCCGCCCCCCGCCTCCTTTGCCTTAATAAATGTAGCGCGTCAATCATTCATTGACAAAAATAAGTTTCAGAACAACTTAACAATTATGTTCTACAAAAACGTAATCGGGTGAGAAATACGTTCTGCAGAAGAACTGACTAATATTTTTTCCTAGATTAATGATTTGATTTCTGTGAATTTGATTTTTTTTTATTGTTAATTTTCTATGAAAGAACAGCAAACACTGACCTATTTTTCATTTTCAGATAAACATCTACTGTACTGGTTTTCCCCCCTAAATTATATATAGTCCATTATATTCAATTAAAAATGTCTTTAAAAACTTTCAGATAAAAGATGATTTTTGGGAAAAGCTATTAAAAGATAAATTTCAACAACATATATCAGAACAAGATCAAGGCTCTGTTAAAGGTTAATCTTAGTTTCAGCCCAAAGAATCTGATTCCAAAACATTGGCAAGGTCTTATCTGGCTTTCCTGTTCTTGAATGTTACCAGTGGTTTGTACCTTGTTGTAAACCGCCTGCATTTACTTTCATGAAGGCATGTCTTGATTGTAGAATTTGGCAATGATACGCCTACCCTTCTCTAGAGTATTTTTGACTTCTGCTAATGTTGTCAAGGCGTTTTTCTCCACCATGGAAAGAATTCTGTGGTCATCCACTTTAGTTGTCTGCTTCATTTGTCTTGATGTAACAAGAGAATGGGCCACACCTAGTCAGTTAACTTCCTGTCAGATGAGTGTCCAAGTACTACTGCTCTCATCATCACCTGTTGTTTTCCTTGGCTGACATGCTGTGTATGTTGATCAGTAGACCAGTGGTTTCGTTCTTTTTCAGGACATTCCATATTGTTGTATTACCTTTGATTGTTTTTCCCTCTTTTCTCAGATTCACAATGGATTGCTTTTCTCTCGCAGAGGGCTCACTGGTCTAAACCCTATGCTAAAACTAGGAGAAATCTTTTGAAGCTATTTATTGTCAACCAGTCTCACGGGACACACTTTTATAACAAGAAACACCTAAGTCTCATGTTCTGGTATTTTAGGTCACTTAATATTTGGGGGACCTGATACAAAGGTTCCATGTTGTATGTGGTTTATTATTTCTAGATATAAATACCAGGAAATGAAAGCTGAAACTGAAGTTTTATTTCTATTACATTTATTACTTTTGATCTTAAACAGAAATGTTTTCCGTGTTCAACTCAATACCCTAACAAAAACAGAACAAAAGGACAGGAAATGCATTGTATTTGTATTTTTTTCTACCAGTGCATCATGTGCATCTGGAAATTCCACATGCATGAAGGTGATCCCTTTGCTTACGCAATCATAAACTTGATAGGACTTGTGGGTAGGGAGGAAATAGTTAAGCAAATCTGAACAATGAGCAACGAGAACTAAAAATAGTCGGTGATGAAACTCTGCAGCTCCCACATCAGACTTGTAGGGGAGTTGAAAAAAAAATTCCAACTGAGGTAAAAATAGGCCAGCTTTCTAGCTCCATTTGCAATTTCATTTAGCCACTAGCTCTTGCCTCATAACATAAGTAGTTGTGTGTATGGAACATTTTCACCAGCATAGTCAGTGGGGCAAATATAATTTGAATTCTAAAACACCTGTATATAGATTAAGGTATTGGACCACACATGGCCTACAAGAATTAAGTGTGACTACAGTCTCCCAACAGCATCCACCATCCTAAATCATTAAATCAAGCATGTTGCAATTTTAAGATTGAGATCAACCTCAAAAAACATCCTGACTACCATTAAGGTTTACTTAATCATTTACCTTATATTTCCATGGTAACAACCCCTGCAAGAACAGGTTTCCTCTGGTGTCATGGTACAGCAAATTACAGTTATGGTCTTCTAAAATGTACATAGTATTTAAGCAGAAATGTACTGTAGAAAGAATTCTTGTCTGTTTCCACAATAATATTAGGATCGTACATATCATCAGTAATAAATTATTCAGTTTTCTGTGTTTATTATTTTAAAAACATTTACAATGTACACTGGCATGAAAAAGTTTGGAAACTGCACATTTAAGTAATCTTATTGTCTTTTGTTGATTTTATTCAATCAAACAGTTGTTAATTGAACACAAAACACAAAAAGTCAAAAATAATATTTTTGAAGCATGTTTGAGCATAGAATAATGGTCAAAACAGATTTTCTTATTTAAACTGTCACAGTTTACATCTGTGGCATTCTTCGGATCAGTTTTTGCAGGTGTGATTCCCTCCAAGGCCTTTAGCAGCAATTTACAATGGTCTGCTGCATTCCTGAACTCACCTTTCCAGATTCTCCCACATCAGTTCGATGGGTTCCAGATCTGATGGTTGAACTGGCCAAACCATGACAGTGTGTTAATTCCAGCTTCTACTCTCTTCTCCTGTTACACGTTGTTGCTTGGAAGTTATTCCCAGTCAGCCATCGCCTATAGGGAACACCATGCCTAGCCAGTCTCAAGTCTTAGGTTGCTGCCATTAAACACATTTAAACAGTATTTAAGTGTGAACAGTCCAGTCTTTGGCGCTAGTCTTTAGGTGTGAGTAATCAGACGGTAAAAGAAGCAGAAGCAGAACCTCTGCTACTACTTTAGTCTGCTCAAGTTTATTTTCACACTTGTTGTTAACAAGCAAGATTAGATCTGTAAACCATCTTACAGCTTACAGGTTAAGTACTTCATTGATTAGTCAGTTCTGTTGACGTCATCCTGTTTTATTAGCACTACATGAAGGCATGTGGGGAATTCCACTTACAAATAGTTCACACAGGTGCAGGCGCAAAACACTGATGCTGGTCAGCACAGGCTGACAGAGGCACACAACAGCAATGCAGTAATTGTAGTTAAAACTTGTCATCCTCCCACAGTTCAAAGACGTGCATGTTAGGTTACTTGGTGACTCTAAATTGCATAGTTGTGGATGTGATTGTGAATGTTTGTCACACTCTGTATGCCAGTTTCTTTGATAGACTGGTGACCTGTTCCAGGTGTACCCCACCTCTCACCCAATGGCAGCTGGGAGTGGTTCCAGCAAATAAAATGTTTTATTTCCATTTATATATCTGTGAAGATTCTCAGTCATCCAGGTAAAGTAGTCTGAGGATTGAGTCATGGCAACTGGACTTCTTTCTT
>JAUYWH010000014.1:20259435-20271221 GCA_034779795.1 Ctenopoma multispine | reverse complement strand
ACACTGTAAAGTGCCCTGAGATGACTTATGTTGTAAATTGGCGCTATATAAATAAAGTTGAATTGAAATTGAATTGACGAATACAGCGGTTTACCAGAATGAAAGAACATCACTAGGCCGAGCCATCGTAGCTGTTTCATTAAAACCACTGTTTATAGCCTACATTTCTAAGCCACTGTCGAAGCCAATTCAATTCAGTTTATTTTTATAGCACCAAATCACAATAAAAGCAGTACCAGGCTCAGGATGGGCAGCTATCTGCCTTGACCGGTTGGGTGGATAAAAGAAGAGAACTTATTGGGTAAGATCCAAAAGGTCTGGAGGCAGCTAAGATCTACATGTCTATAAATCAAACACTATCAACAGGTCATTCCTAATGATGCACCTAGATCACTCAAATCTGTTGGTTCCCTCAGATCTAGGGAGCATTAAGGCTTTCAACTCATTGTTTTGGTTTAATAGCCAATGACTTCCGTGACCTGGTTCATTCTCAAAGCCCTCCGAGTTAGATCCAAGTACTTCCCTCAGAAAATGTGTGGTAATAAATTGGCAGTATGGATTTATAGTAATTTCATAAAAATATGTCAGTGTTGTGTTTAGAGCTTAATATACTAACAACACAGAGGTCACAGAATCATCTTAAGGCAGTCTTGATGAGGTCTTATGCTGTTCACAAGAGAGGAGATGATCTATTGTGACACCAAGGTTCTTGGCAGTCAAGCTCTGAAAAATCTCACAGTTGTCATGTGTTTAGGTTAACTGATAAAACTGTTGATGGTGTTGGGGTGGGCCATTGTCCAGCGTCTCAGCCTTATCAGAATTTAGGAGTGTGATATCTTGCTTTTCAAAGCAGACAATATGGTCTCTAATTTGATAATCTGAAAAGGGGCACATTGATATACAGCTAAGTAGTATCAACAATTTAAATGTGTGTCTTTTTTTGGGAAATATAAAGGCTTAGGAGAAGAGACCCAAGAACCAAATCCTGGGCTACTCTAACTTTTACATCAGAATATGCTGAAATAATAATAAAAAAACTTATTGTACTTCAAGCATTCTTGAATTTATTAGTCCATGTCAAACTGGCGTAACACAGACAACACTTATTTATTGCATATTTGTCACACTTATATGATTCAGATCATAAAACAAACTTAAACGTTAGACAAAGATAAGTAAACAAAAATATGCAGTTTTAGGTGATGATTCTATTTATTAAGTAAGTATAACTATCCAAACCTACATGGCCCTATGTGACAAAGTAATTGCCCCCTAAACCGGATAACCTTTTGTGCCATGCTTAACAGCAACAACTGTCATCAAGCATTTGCAATAGCTGGCAATACGTCTTTCGCACATTTGTGCATACATGGCTCTCACCGTGGTTCTCTGGAGTCCCAAAACCTTAGAAATGGCTTTGTAACTCTTTCCAAACTGATATATGTCAATTTCTTTCTTTGTAACCTCTTCTTTAATTCCTTTAGACCATAGACCATGATGTATTGCTGAGGCAAAAACTTTTTCACGGCACTGTATCTCACCATTTTCTCTTGTTTTTGCCAAAAAATGTATCCTACATTGAACCTGATACCACCTCAGTAATTTCATTCCAGTAATGTTTTATTGGAAGATAAATGATATAAAAATATTGAACTACTTTGATTGTGGATATTCAGGAATCAAACAATAACATTACTGTAACATACATGCGTGTTTATTGCACATCAAATCATCAAGTCACATGTCTGGACAATTTAAAATGACCCCCTCCCAAATTCCAAACTTAAGTATAACCACTGTCACCAGACACTACTTAATTAAAAATATGAAAGCAACAGGAAACACATAAACACTTCGCTTACATCTGTGATTAGAAATGCTGAATTTGCGCACGCACGCATCTATGTCAGCTGATCATTTTATACAATTAGTGTGCTACATATGATGTGTACTTCAGTCAATTATCTTTGCTTTAGTATGATACTTTGGGTAGCCAAACTTTTTTAGGAATACTGTGTCACAGACATCTGATCTCCAAAATGAACAATCTACAAGTTTACTCTTCTTGAGCCTTCAACTTAATTGCCAGCATTTTTACCTTTGAATGTTTGTGAAACAAATCTGCACTAGACTAGACTAGAGGACAGCATCAAGTTGAAAATACAGTTTTTAGTTTAGTTTAAAATACATTGTGTACTTTGACCACCTGCGATCTAGATGGAAGGGCTCTGCCTTCTTGCTTCTGTTCCATCTGGGGCTTTCAATTTGATCAATTCTTGATCATAAAAGCTTAATCTAATGAAGCAAAAAATGTAGAGTTAGTTCTAATTGTGGCCCTAGGGAAAACATCAGCGGCTCATAAAAGCATTTAAGACCATCCTCTGGGATGATTTCACATACACTATGCTACTGCTTACTCTAGTTCTATTATTAGCATACTGACATGTGAAGGTACAGGGGGGATTCCCTCTCACTTACAACATTACAGCTGTGACTCACAGTTGAACTATCATTGGTGAGATAAATCATCCAAATAAGCACTTTACATTTTTCTTAATTTCATCAGCTGTTTGCATGACCTTATAGTTCCACTCATTTACTACAGTTACTTCCAGGAACCTGTCACCTGACGTCTCGGTGAAACAATATACTTTCCCGACGCTGTGAAACAAAAGTAGGTGAAAAGTACAGTACAAGAGGAAGAAGAGTTGCCTAAGTGGATAAGGGAAATAATTGCTGCTAAGCATGGTTAAAGCTAAAGGGTACAAAAAAATGTCCAAGCAGTACCCCTATGGAACCAATATGAACACTTTTAGCCCCGTCTGTGTATCTGAAGAGCTTGACTACAAGAAAAGAGAAGATTTCATGCAGGCATTGACCACACACTGCTACTCCCAGTTACAAATAATAGAAACCTTTCCATTGCCACATTTATTGCAAAGTGTAACATGGCTTGGCATATGGCCTCCATCTTATAGCAGTCAGAGTTTAGTAATATGGTTCTTCTGTAATAGTGCAATAGGTGTGAGCCTTTCTCTGTTTCGCTGCGCTGAGAACACACACACTGATACTGTGCTGATCAACATTCACCAGACTGACCTCTAACAAGTTGCCGCAGGTTATGATTACTACGTATATTTCACTCACGAAAATAATGCCGTGGGAACCTGGTGTTGTATGGCTGATGCTCAGTGTTGTAAAATAAAAAGGTGGAACTTCTGCTAGCTTCATGCTGTTAGCTCACTCTACACCTACACCACCCATGTCAGAGCCTGCACTTCAAAGTTTTAAACTCCGTAACTTATTTTGACATTGATACAACAGTTCTTTGCAACTAAGTAATGGTTCTAAACCTGATTGATTTGATTAATTGAGCTGTTGTGTAACGTCTCATCATATACTGTGGGAGGAGCCTTTTTTGTTTTTCTACATTTCTAAAATTCACATTTACATCAGGAACTAAACAATAAAACATGATCACAGACATTAAATGAGACACAGGCATATGAACAGACAGTCCTGCATTACAAATGTAAAGTTTCAGTTTCACTTTTGATTTCTAAATAGAGGTCCTACCAATAGACCTACTGTAATTTTCTGATTGCCAGATTCCCAGAAATCTGCAGTTATGTGTAGTCAGTGTTTGAAATCCACATCCACATGTTGTATTGCTAAAAACACATGTATGGTAAAACACATGACTTCTGTTTCAGGCTTCATGCAAAACTACTAAACTGTTGACAAAATGAAGGGTTTCTGTAGCTTTAACTGTGGTCTCGTCACACTCTGGGTTGGAATTACTGGAATAAGAGGAAGTATGTAATGATCCACATGGCCACATCAAAGGAAACTATTACTCAAACAGTCACAAGCTTCCATTACTCATCTGCATTTATAGTAACATTCCCAGAAGACATATTTGCATAATTTTTCCAGATAACCATCAATCAAAAGACATAAAATGCACTAAATGCACATGTGATATTAGACTGGTTTTTGTGTGAGTATAAGTGTGTTTGTATTTGTGTGTGTGTACGTGTGTGTGTGTGTGTGTGTGTGTGTGTGTGTGTGTGCTTGCACCATGTATTGTTCACACTGTGGGCAATGAAACCTATTTACACACATTTTGCAAAAGTCATGTAAATTATATTGTTTGCAGTGATGACTTGATTTATGGTTAGGGTAATGTGTGTACATGTGCGTGTCTTAACTGATGCTTGGTCCATTAGCTCAACAATTCAAGGTAGGTGACAGGAACTTTTCCCTTTTCGTTTCCCCGCTCCCCAAATAACCAATCAGGGTCCATTCCTGGTACGGTGTACACCATAATGAGCTGCAGAAAAAAAGAATTAAGCTAACTGAGATATTTTCAATAAAGCAGACATAAAACGAATATAGTGTACATGGTGTAGGGAAATTTACTGTGGTGAATCATCTCTCTTTATGTTCTTAATGCCAGCATCTAATTTTCCTGACATCGTGGTTCCAACTATCTCACTTCCCCTTCCACACACACACACACACACACACACTTCTTTAAGATCAGTTTCTTTACTGTCCTTTTTATAAGCTATAAAGTGCTAGATTACACAAGAAGCAGATGTGGCAAGAAATGGAGTCAACAGGGTCACAAGTGTAAGCTCCATTAGCATGAATGTCCACAGCAGTCCACTAGCTGATAATTACAGTAATAATTTGCAAGAAGTAAGTTTCAATTCCCTGTTTTTTGCATAAACAAATCATGAAATGTGATCTGATCTTCACCAAAGTCGCGAATATCAACAAGCATGGAATTTCTAAGCTGATAAAACACAGTCATCATATTTCATGTGTTTATTGAACACACCTATTGAAAAGTAAATGAAACACTTCGGTGTCACTAAACACTAACTCCAGTATGATGTTTGAGCGAGATCTCAGAAGACCTACCACCAAGAGTTTGAGCTGCATGTAGCTGGAAAGTGCTCTGTAGAGCAGGCGTCTATGAACCCCAGGGTCGGTGGTGTGACTCCCATATTGAGAGATTGAAGGATATCAGAATCCCAAGGTAGCACCATCATTTAGTGCAGCTAAACAGCAATTTCCCAAAAGGTTTAATAAAGTATGTCATCAGTGTTTATAATCCACATGATTTGTTGTTGTTGTTGTTGTGTTGCTAAGATGTATGACTTTTGTTTCAGTCTTCACCCAAAACTACTAAACTGAAAAAATACAACAGCTTCTCCCTTTTCCTCTAGCTTTATCCATCCATTATCTACCGCTTAATCCGAGTTCGGAGGCGGGGAGGCAGGGTACAGCCCGGACAGATCGCCAGTCCATCGCACTAATTCACCTTGCTCAGACAGACACCAGTAAAACATGCAAAATCTCCTTTAAATGCATTTACTTCCAACATGTTTGCACCTTTTCTCAATTACACAGTTTTTCTTAGTAGATCACCTGCAAAATATCCACAAATGAAAAACGCAATTTACTTAATAAATTATGTCCATGGTGTATTATCAGCTTAGAAATATTGTGTTTGTTGATATTTGTGACTTTGATGAAGATCAGTTTATGGAATTTTGCTTACTTTATCTTGCAACTCCCTCTGGCTCTGCTTTAAGTACTACAAAAATAAATGAGGAAATAAAATTTGCTTTATAGTGCACTAAATAGCGTGTTTGCGTGTTCATCATATAGAAGGTAGTAAATGAGTTAACCTAGCAATGCAATAGTCCACATATATATTGTCATGGCTGTTCAGTTACATTAGCTTCTCTCCATTGGCTCCCTGTAAAATCTAGAATAGAGTTTAAAATCCTTCTCCTCACTTATAAAGCCCTAAATAATCTCCATCATATCTTAAAGACCTTGTAGAACCTTATTATCACAGCAGAGCACCAGCTCTCAGAGTGCTGGTCTACTTGTGGTTCCTAGAGTTTCCAAGTGCAGACTGGGAGGCCGAGCCTTTAGCTATCAAGCTCCTCTCCTGTGGAACCAGCTCCCAATCCAGGTTCGGGAGGCAGACACCCTCCCTACCTTTAAGACTAGGCTTAAAACCTTCCTTTTTGATAAAGCTTATAGTTAGAGATGGATCAGGTGACTCTGAACCATCTCTTAGTTATGCTGTTATACGTAGATTTAGTCTGCTGGGGGACCTCCCACATTACACCGAGCCCTCCTCTCCTCCTCCTTTCTTTCTGTCCACTCTTATGCCATCATTGCATGCTATTAACTTTGTTTCTCCTCTCTCCCCTAGTTGTGCTTCTTCCTCTCTCTCTCTTTTTCTATATACGTATCTTTTCTCAGGAATCCTCGGTCTTAGAGCTGTAGCTACTGGTCCTACCAACCTGCCCAGTGACTCATCTGCTGCTCCTTGTTTTTGTTTTGATCTCTGTTGCCTGTTGTTCTTTTCTCTCCTCTGTCCACTAACTCCAACCGGTCCTGATACACTGAGCTCGTATTCTCCTTCTCTCTGTCCACTATCATGCCATCATATATACTGTATGTAAGTCACAAACGCTGTGACTTGGCCAAGAAATATAACTGACTAAATATTGGTGCAGTACCAGACAAATCAGTCTTAAATGACCTACTTGATGTCAGTGGTAAGCATTGACATCAAGTACGTCAAAATGAGGTCTGGAACCATGTGTATGATCAATGACATATATCAAAAAGGCACCTCCACAAGCCTTTACTCAGTTTTATCATGCATGAGCAATAACAACATCATCATCATTCCTCATTCATTTTGCAGATGTGCATGAGAGAGTGAAAATGGATACACTAGTCATTGTGGCAGGAAATTGTGAAACATCCACTATGCGTATGGGACCCATTTTTTTATCTCTACATCGTACATCTGTTGGGCTCAGCTGTTATCAGATGACTGTACACTTTGTCTAGAGCAAACATAACTCAGCTTCATATTAGCAGTATAAGTATTAAAATTTACTTAATGAGAGTAATATTTACCCTGAAAAGAAAAAGCTGGTGAAAAACATATGGATTTTCTGTACTGTATATACACATGTAAGTCTGATGATGTTATTTTTTTATATTCACCGTAAAGACAAATAGAAGCAGAATATAGCATACTGTATTCATACGAGAACCAGACTGACAGCAAAAAGCCCTCTAATGTTTTCTTTCCATTTTCTGACACTGGCAAGGTTGAATTTCCAGGGGAAAAGCTGCCCTCCCCTTTTGGAAAATTTGCCTTTTAGAGAAATGAACTTGTTAGTTTCCCAAAACATTTCTCTCATTTATTGCTCCTATTTAGATTGTTGACGGGTTTAGTGTGGTACTGTTTTTTTCACGTTGGACTGTATTGTGTAAAACTTTAAGCCAATATCTTGATCAGAATGTAAACCTCAGTGGGATAAAATTATATAAAATAAAACCTTTGCTGCCATGGTAATCCTCTACCTCTTTTGCCACCCCATGAGAAAGTTTCTAGATCCACCACTGGACCCTGCTGCTTGCGCAACTGAAACGTCAATGTGGGGTGAGTCAGAATATTCTACTGTACCTCATCAGCCAATAGGGAAAGCTCACTGGCATCACTGGCGTCATAGTCATACAGGACCTTTGCCTTTCTTGTGCCGGTGATGGGGAGCTGCATCTGCTCCATAGCTAGTGTTCTGGTCTGTTGACTGGACAAGGAGGAAGTCGTGGCTCCAGGAGGTGACTGCCCAGACAGGAAAGCAGAGGAGACAGGGCTAGGGCAGACAGCAGCAGAGGAGTGGGTTGCACCGACGACATTAGCACATCTGTGTGAAGATTTGGAGAGAAATGAAGGATGTGAGCTGTTGAAGTGGAAGTGTGTTTTGTTCTTTTTGAATTCTACGACTGCATAAAGAGTGATTTATTAGACTGTGATTATGTTGTGGTTTCTGACAAAACAATTCAATTCAGCTTTATTTGTATAGTGCTAAATCACAACATAAATCATCTCAAGGCACTTTACAGTGTAGGATTTAAGATTTTACACATACACACACACACACACACACACACCCACACATACATATGTGTATATATATATGAATATATATATATATGAATACACACACACACACACACACATATGTATATATACATATATATGTATATATATATATATATATATATACACATACATATATATATACATATATATATACATACATATATATATATATATATACATATATATATATATATATATATACATATATATATATATACACATACACATTAAATATATATATATATATATATATATATATACACACACACACACACATACACATATATATATATATATATATCATGTATATATATCAGCCTGTACTGTATATATATCAGTGAGAATCTACCAATGTAAATGGTCATGAAAATAAAGAAAACAACATTTAATGAATTGAATGTGTCTAAACTTGGCCTGTACTGTAGATATATATATATATATATATATACACACAGGATATTAGAAATATAGAAAACCCAACAATTCCACTAGAGCATACACTAGGCAACAGTGGAGAGGAAAAACTCCCTTTAACGGAAGAAACCTCCAGCAGAAACAGGCTCAGGATGAGAGGACAGAGGATGAGGACAGAGAGAGAGAAGGAGGAGAGGAGCTCAGTGTAATGTGGGAGGTCCCCCTGCAGACTAAATGTATATCAGCATAACTAAGAGATGGTTCAGGGTCACCTGAGTTTTCTGCTGGGATAATAAGGTTCTATGAGGTCAGCTTCCACCTACACAAAAAAACACAGATTTGGAGGTTGACTCTGAGGTGTTAGTAAGCTACACTCCTGCATGCCCTCTTAGATCTGCAAATGAAATACTAACAATGAACTAAAAATTCCGTCATCGCGGGGTCTCCGATCCCATTTCAGTCTATTGTCCTTTGTTGTCCCTGGCTGGTGGAACAACCTGCCCTGGTCCAATCAACTAGCTGAGACTATCACCACCTTTAAAAAACTTTTGAAAACTCACTAAAAAGTATTTCAAATGACTAACGCGCACACGCACATGCACACACGCGCACACACACACACACACACACACACACACAAATTGTCTAGCACTAAACAATTCCTAGCATATTCTTCCTCTTGACGAGTTAAATCTTATCAGGGTTCTTAGTTTGTAGTAACTCAGAATTTATGGAAACCGAATGGTAATTCCTGGTGTCTTCTCCTTGTAAGTCGCTTTGGATGAAAATTTGGACAAATTTTGACTCCTTGCCCATCCCTCACTAGGTGTGTCCCTGAGCCAGATACTTAGCGCTAGCTCCCTGTAAGTTGCTTTAGATAAAAGCGTCTGCTAAGCAAAGTAAAGTAATTAATTACCATAATAATAGGCAATTTAAAGAGAAATAATAAAATCAACTAGAAAAAGCATTTCCTGACATATTTAATGTTAGGAAGTAGACACTGAGGTACTACTTCATACAGACACATTGAGTCAAAAACCATAGTTGATACTGGTGAAATCTTTCAGTTATTAGTACTATCAGAAAACCTGGTAATGGCTACATCCCTGGTATACTAGAGCACTATTGGAAGTACTGGTTATAACAGTACTATCAGATACCCTGGTATACCACAGTACTATTAGAATAACTGGGTATTTTCTGAAAAACATTTTCTCTACATTTTTAATATATAATTATTTGGTGAAAGTTGAATAATGAGAGAACAAGAGAGAAAAGTTTATAAAAGCTAAGGGGCAGAAGTTGTTGAGTGTTGAAAAATCAGAAATATCCAAAAACTGCACAAAACTAAAACTGTGAAAACTCAAAAACCATTAAATGAATGAATGAATTTGAATGGTGTCTGTAACTTGAAGTATGCTGAAGTAGTTAAAGCTAAAAAAACTCAATGGAAGCATAAACGCCCTTAAAAATCTGAACATTTTGATACCTGAATTCTTGTCATAGCAGAAGAATAACAATACTGTGAATCCTGAACAGCAATCACAGTGATTAAATTCAATTTACTTTATGTCCGATCTCATTCATGGGGTCTCCAATCCCATTTGAGTCTATTCTCATTTGTTGTCCCTGGCTGCTGGAATGATTTGTCCTGCTCCATTCGACTAGCTGAGACTATCACCACCTTTAAAAAACATTTGAAAACTCACTTGTTTAAAAAGTATTTCAAATGTGTCTTACACACACAGACGCACACGCACACATTCACAAAAAAATGTCAAGCGCTTAACAATTCCTAGCATGTTCTTTATCTTTACAAGTTGGGTTTTATCGGGGTTCTTAGTTTGTAGTAACTCAGAATTTACAGAAACCGAATGGTAATTGCTGGTGTCCTCTCCTTGTAAGTCGCTTTGGATAAAAGCAGCTGCCAAAGAAAGTAAAGTAAAGTAAAAGGACAAAGGATAAGAATAAAAAATGTGATGTTGCGAGATTTAAAGTGATAACACGTGAGCTGGCTTTCAGCTGATCCCCTTTCTTCTCCCTCTTGAGATTCATTACCATCTTGTTAGATTATGTTACATATCAGATATTTGAACCCTAACTGAATTGCTACGAAACTGCTCCTTCAATATCGTGAGTATTGAAACCCTTTTGCTTTCTGTTGTCTAGTTGGGCAATTTAAAAGTAACATTATTTCCCAGTGGGATTCCGCTTATAGCTCTCACAGTGTTACAACTGCAAAGCAACGTGCGCCAGACTCACTTGGACCCCTTTCATAACTGCTTGCAGTTCTAGCTTCATTTGTTTTCATATTTGTCACAATTTAAATGATTCAGATCATCAAACTAATTTGAATACTAGACAAAGAAAAGTAACCCTATTTGGCATGACTAAACATTACCTCTTTCAATTGTAAATGAAATAGTTTTTTAAGACACTATCACTTGCTTTAAATGTGAAGCATCACATACTATAAACTTGTTACCTGCAGTTAGTGTTGCCACTTTATTTCTAATCTATACTGACTCAAGATGGTTAGAAACAAAACCAGTGGAGGCAGAATTACAAAAACTATATACTCAAGTAGAAGTGCAAAAGTACATGCCTAAGATGTAGTCCACTAAAAGTACCAATTACATTATCTAAAAGTTACTTAAGTACAAAAAGAGATTTCTTCAAGCATGAATCTGAAGTTACTGCTAAAGTACTTCAAACAACTCTGATGCTGTTAAAAACATGATGCCGTTGAAAACATGAATGTTCAAATCTATTCCTTAATTGTTCTACATGGATAGTAAATAAAATGCCATTACCAGACTTGTTTGGGATCTTTTGACCACAAATATATCCTCCAGGTTGGTTTCACCTCACACCTGCCTTGAATAGGCTCGTTAAGTGAAACAAAGGCAGTGGTCATAGTGTCAAACTCAATGCTCGTTGGCCAAATCCGGTACGCCCCTCGCTTAATGTGGCCCGCGAGAGCTTACAGATTTTTTTTAATGTTATTATAAATGTTACTTTCAGATTGCCACTCTATTTCCAATGTACCATACGAACACACAAATATTTCATTTTAACACAAAATCCTTACTAAAAATAAATGTTTTCCTCTCTGTGTTTAACCAGACCCAAAACGTACTGATTGTTAACTGAACTCCTGCTTCATCACGGTTATTACATGTTCATTCAACAGCCATATATGCAGCTCACAAGTTGCCAGAGTATTTGACCGTATGCACCGAGCATAATTATTTTAATAATAATTAATTATTATTAATGGGGCATTAATATAGCCCCATTAGCAGCATTAATATAATGACAGTATGTGGTTTTGGATTGTATGTGGTGGGATTGCACATATAGTTATTGCACATGA
>JAUYWH010000014.1:20205194-20232845 GCA_034779795.1 Ctenopoma multispine | reverse complement strand
AGTAATTCAAAGAAATGAGGGTGTAGTGACGATTTACAAACACAGGACATCTCTGATTTGGAGGAGACTTGGCAGAGCAATTTTAACACGGAAGCAGTCGACAGTTGGCCACGCCACGAGAAAACTGCAAGTCCTGTCAGTATAGGAATCATATGCGTGGAAAGAAGACACAATTTCCTATGTTTCTATGTAGAAATTGTTTATGAAAGTTGACTGAAGAGGAGAACAAAAGAAGCATAAAAAAGGTGAAGGACAGACTTAAAATGGCCCACTCTAGCTGCAGGAACATTCTGCAATACACATTAATGGAAAAGTTAAAAACTGATTAAAAATCAACCAAAACGTAAACTGCTCATACGCAAACTTGAAAGTTTCTAGATTAATATGACAAACAATGACGACACAGGAAGATGATGAAAAGAAGAAAGTTGATGGGAAGTTGAACGAATATTCCCATAGACAACAATGCAAAAAAAAACAATGAAAAACGATGATGATGATTTTAAAGTTTAAAAGATGATGCAATGAAAAATAATAGCAAACATGTCCTTAAGAAGATGCACGTTTTAAAGTTTAAATAATGCTTCTACGACAAAGCGTCTAGGACGAGTAGGCAAGTGAAAAACAGGGTGAAATTATAATAAAGAGAAAAACACAATAAATCCCTCACAATAAATATATAAATAAAGAAGCCAGTTTAGAGGTGAATAACAATAGTTGCCCCCATTGAAATTAATGGAAGTGAATGTGCAATGCAATGCATTGCCTCCTATTCATTTTCAATGGCAGGGACCAATAAATACATTTATTTATGTGCATTCATTGAGTTAATTAATATTTTAATTAATATTTTTTAAATAATAAATACAATTTTAAATAAGTAATTATTAAATTAATATAATAGTACTATATTATTTAAAAAATGTTTGTTTTTTTTATTAAATAATTGTGCACAGCAACTTGAAACAGCATTGTGAGAACAGTCTACATCTGCATGAAGCATAACTCTACACAATGTCTGGACTTGATTCTCTAGACATGTGAGTTGATGTGATAACAGTTTGTAATACAACAGCAGAATCTGAAGTTTCTCATGTCTTTGCAATGAATACACCAAAGTTAACTGTCTGGTCGTATTATCTCAGAGGTTCTTGTTTGGTTGTGTGGTATTTTGCAGTGCTACCTCCAGCCCTCACAACATTTCCTTTGTAGTCATCAAACTTGTAGCAAGCGTTAAATAACATACTTGCAACCAAGAGTGTTGTCCAGGTTGTTGTTGTGAGTCAAGTCTACCAGCTGGCTACACATGCAGCTAATGCATGAAGTAGTATAGACAGTAATGTAAACATAGATTTAAAGTGAACACATCAGCCCAACAATCTGATAGCCAATCTAAGTGTCTGTGAAGATTCAGGTCATTCAGATCATGTTTATTCCAAAGGCAAGTCCAGTTTCCACTGAACAGAAGTATGACAGCCAATCTAGCTCTTTAATATCAGGGCAGATATATGACATTAATATTAGATCAGTACATCCCTAGTCAGAACATCTCTGAGCATGTCACTTCTACATATGGGCCAGTCTGAAACTCTTCAGAACAGTAAATACTCACGGTAAACTGACACCAAGTTGTAGAGAGCCCATGTGGCCCAGTGCTGGCTGACAGGTGAGATGCTCTGGGGCAGCAGCCGCAGGATGGGCTCGAATGACCTGAGAGACCACATTCAATTTAAAAATTCAAAATGAAAGAAAACACAGAGTAATCATAGCAATAACTCTACCTTGCTCTTGACAAAACTATAGTTCTATGAACAACAACTATTGATTAGTTTATTGGATTCTTTTCTTTTGCATTTTTTGTCTTTGCAACTTGTAAAAGAAGAATTCTTCTGAACCTGTAGTTGATGTTGCGACGTGAGCTGACATCCCAGCTCTGGATGGCGTCCCACATTTTCTGCATCACTGTGTCTCTTAGTGGCTCTTCCATCGTCCAAACTTCTGGCCCGTCGAACATGATGTGTGAAAGCACGCCACATGCATTGTACGATACCTCAATCCCATCTGCCTTACTGTCCAGCAGGTTACTGTTAAAGCATTAAACAGTGATCAACGGATCAAGTCTGATATCTCAGGAGAAGTCTCCTCAACCAGAGCAAAACATATTGTGACTTAAAACACAAGATTGAGAAAAACTGTGTTTTTCATACACACATTTGAATACACCTACATGTAAACACAAAATGCAGTTTTTAAATTATGGAAAAAAGCCGTCCAAACCTGCCTGACTCTATGTGAAAAAGTAATTACACCCTCCTTGCTAATTCGAAAATTAACTGTGATTAATCAAGAAATCACAGTGAATCAAGAAATCACTTAAATAGAAGCTGTTTGACAAACTGAAGCTAAAAGATCTCAACAAGCAACAAAAACATTAATTCATTCATCATTTAGAATTAAAGAAATTGAAGATGAGATGAGAAACAAAATAATTGACATGGATCAGTCTGGGAAGGGTTACAAAGCTATTTCTAAGGGACACCAGCGAACCACGGTGAGACACATTATCGACATAAGACCACAACAACTCATCCAGGGCGTAATAAAAGAACCCAGAACAACATGTAAAGAAATGCAGGACTCACTTTCCTCGGTTAAGACCATTGTTAGTGATTCAACAATAAGAAAGAGACAAAAATGTCGTCCGAGTTCCAAGGAGAAAACCACTGCTTACCTAAAAGAACATAAAGGCTCATCTCACATTTGCCAAAAAAAATCTTGATAATCCCCGAGACTTGACTGACAAAACAAAAGTTGAACTTTTTGGACGATGTGTCTCCCATTGCATCTGGTGTAAAACTTGAATGAGCTTCAACACTTCTCTTACCTGAACACAGTGATGAACTGTGGGGTTAGCAGCTGTGGCCTAAGAGCTTTGACTTCAGCGACATTTCCCAAAAGCCCCAGCATGTTGCGGTGAAGCTCTTGCTTGTCTGGAAATTCCTGGATTAAGATCATATATGGAGAAATGTATCTTTGTAAACATTGTGGAAAACGATCATTGTCTTAGTATCTTAAAATAATGATGTTAACATCATTATTTTAAGATACTTTGTACAGCAGACAGAAATCTTGGATAGAGCTAAGTGGATGCACACGGTTTTATGCCGGCACTGGAACTGTGGACTCACCTTTAGACACTCCAGAAAGAGACTCATGCCTCGACAGTTGAGGAACATCTGACAATTGTCAGGTGTCTCATCAGTGATGTTCCATAGAGCACTCCAGGAGAACTCCATCACCTGGTCACACTGAGGGGAAACAAACACACACAACCTTTCTGACTATTTCATTTTAAATATATATATATTGGAATCATGATTATTCTGAAGTTAAAAGTGAGTCAAGTCATAATAGTCTCCCTATCCATGATACTTAAGAATAACGCTTAAGTCTATAAAGCAATAAAATGCTGAAGTGAAGACACAGAAGACAACCAGGACTCACCATTCTGTCCTGTAACTTCTTCTGAATTAGATTCAACATTGTCTGAAAATGATAAAATAAAGTATGTTAAAATAAATGTATTACCACTTACATATAAAGCACTTAATGACCAGGCTCCATCATATCTTAAAGACCTCATAGAACCTTATTATTAGTGTTGTCTTTGGCGGCCTTTCTTAATTTTAGTTTTTGTCTAGTCTTTGTGTCAAGCTGTCATTTTAGTTTTTATTAGTCTTAGTCACGTCCATACTAGTAAAGTTTCATTTGACTAAAAGTCTGAGCATTCTAGCCTTATTTTAGTTTTAACCATGAATTATCCATAACTATTTTCTTCTAGTTTCAATAAAAATTCTATTTTAGTATCTTTTTTTAGTAATGTAATTCTATTTAACCCAGTCAATATAGTATAAGTACCTAGTAGTATAGACAAAACCAAAAATTTTGTCAAACCCATGTAACAATTCAAATAAGGTTATCTTATTATTATATTATTATTGCCCTATAGACCTAAGAATGCTGTACATCCATTCCAGACACGGAAGACGCTCCAATTTAAATTTATAACAACCAAACATGTTAGAACTTATAAGTATACACACATACATTTAAATAAAATAAATAAATAAAATAACATCACATCCCTGAAAAAGGGCAAATAAAATGAAAATGCCCAATGTTGCTTCATCTTTTTCTCCCAAAAGATGAACCCCGGCTGGCCAGCCATTTGTTAACCCACCACAGCCGTATCATAGATATCGAGAAAAAGTATTCTGAAACGGTCTGTGAGCTGTATCTTGTATCTAAATATTGCTGCAAGTGTCGTTGTCTGCATCTGAGTAATGCAGCGTGATGTGAGTCACTCCCAGTGAGACACAGGAAACAGAAATACTGCAAAATAATAATAACGCGAAGAAGGAGGAAATAATGTCTCGTCTCGTTTTACTCGATGAAAATGAAGAGACATTTTGTTTTTATTTTGTAAACCACATTTAGTCTTATTTTTATCTGTCAACAATATTACATTTCTACGTGTGGTTCCTGGGAGTTTCTAAATTTAGGCTGGGAGGCAGAGACTTTAGTTATCAAGCTCTTCTCCTGTGGAACCAGCTCCCAGTTGAGATTAAATGGAGTTTTTAGGAGTACATGTGTCAAGGTCTTAACCTTACAGTAAACAAGAGTGCACTGAGACACTGTGCATTTCTAAAACCTTTTTGCTAGTTAAACCACCAGCTCATCAACTGTGTCAGTTTCAGAATCCTAGTTAACATTCTTATCATGTCAATAAATCCAGATCAACTGTTAGTTCTGAATCAGGAACTTCAGTGTTTAAAGCAAGCAGCTACTGAAAAATAAGTTGTGTCAACATAAACAAGTTGTTCATACAATCAACTAACCTACAATTAATTTTTGTTCTCATTTTTCTACTGTTAACGTCAAGCATCTTTGGCAGAAATTGATGATTTGATCAGCTTTAAAAAAATGCTGTCAATTTTTTGGAATCAAAAATAAAGGCACAGATTTTTTTAGCCAGCACAATTTTATCAGCCTCATTTTATAATTGAGAGGAAGAAGAAGAATCATCATCTTTATTGTCACTAATTACATTTACATGTTATAACGAAATTTAACCCATCCCCCCTTGGGGGGGGAGCAGTGAGCAGCCACAGGGACGCCCAGGGAGCTAGCGCTGAAATTTAAAGTGAGACGCTTATCCCATTGAGCTACCAGGCCAGACACTCTGCATTACCTAAGCAACCAGAGCTTCTTTGCGGATGCAGGGTGAGTTTGGGTATTTGTGCACGTCTGCAGTTTGTCAGTAAATTTGTGTGCAATGTCTGGGACTGTCAGCGATTAAGTACTTTTGGATAATCTGAAGGCATATGGGTTTCTGCGTTTTCCCCCAAGAATGATTTTAATCACAGTACACAGTGGGACATGGCTGAAGGGACTCAGTCCGGATTCACTGTATCTAGACAGTTTTCAGCTTGTGAGGAGGAAAAGACAAACAAGGTCCTGCTACCATCGGACTCCTCGCTCTCCATCACTTCCAGCAAACTCAAGTGACCTGGACAACCTCAGCCTGATATCTCAGCTTAAAGGCATCTGTTTGATGTTGCATCTCATGAACTTTGAGATCTATTGTATTAAACCTTCCTGTTTCAGGGTACATACAAAAATCCTGAGGTTGAATTTAATACTTTTTAATACCTTTTTCAATACCTCCTGGATATTTTTTAAAAACAAGCTGCAACTGTTTTAATCAACAACCTATCTAACTTTTAAACTGACTTTCAGATTCATACACACTGGTCAAGTACAACACAATTTAAAAAGTCAACTGAATAGATTTAGAGACTCTGTGATTTGAAAATATCTTGCCTTTATTTAACTAATGCTATCAACAAGCTGTTTTTTGAAGAACGGGGGCTAAATGGGGGCTAATGGGGGAAGATATACCCGGCAATTGCCTAAAAATATCACGCGCTGCAGGTTTTTGGAAAACTTTGCTACACTGCAACTTTACTTACTTAACTTTTGTAAAGCATTAAACTCGATGTTATATTTCTGTTCCCTGGCGTGTCCTCTAACTGCCTCTTTGAATCAGCACTTACCCATGAAGAAAGTTTATTTGGTTTTCTGAGCGTCAGCAGCAGCCAGTGTTTCAGCGCAAACTGTTTAAGATGACTTGCAACCACTGAATATGATGTTAGCACCACAGACGTCTAATTAAAATAAACAACTCTCATCCCACGTTAAATAAAGTTTAAAGTTTAATACCTCATGAAATGATGATTAATACTTTTAATACTTTTAATGGCCCTAATTTTTGCCTATGTGGTCTACCTTTTAATACTTTTTAAAACCTGCGGACACCCTGTGGTTGTATATCAGTATTATTACTATTACACTACTGATTTAGTAATGTACTGTATTTTTTTTGTCCTATATTCTAGATTTAGTCAGTTCTGGTGTTTTTGGTGTTTGATGTCAGTTTTATTCAGGGATCGATAAAGTGTTAACACATCTCATATTTTAGCAAATTGCATATACTTTAATATACTATAATATATATCAAAAAGTGTTTTTGTCTCCTGACCTAGGGACCCTTGTCAGGAAGAAAAAAAAACTAAAGCTTGTCTTGACGTTACCTTGACAAATCCCATCTTTCCCACAGCTTCCTTGTGATGGTTGTCCACCTGGCAGACCAAAGCGTTGCACAGGTGAACAGCAATTCTCTGAATGGACTCATCCTGCCTGGCAGGCTCCAAGATTTTTAGCAGTAGCTGGTTGACACGACTGTACTGGAACTCTAGCTCCTCTGGAATGCTGAAATTACACAGAGTCAGGCAGCAGTTCCTCTGGACCTGGTGTGAGGCAGAGAGGGTGGATTAAGGAATATGATCTGACAGCATAAATACAAATATATTTATGGCACTCAAGATTCAAAATACTTGATTAATCCCAGGGGGAAACTGTTTAATATGTTAAATTGTTACATATAGATATGTAGACTAAACATAATTTCACTGTAGACATCTTTAAAAATATTTTTTAACAGCTGAACTTCAAACCAGGTTCAGAGAGCAGACTTACAGTGACCTCCTGGTATTGCTCCATTCCATTTAATACCACTTGAATGACCTCTCTGCGCAATCGCACGCTCTGGTCACTGCGGTAGTCTGTGTTGGTCAGGTAGAACAGGGCCGCACTGCCTGTCACCTGGATACTCTTATCATATTTATGGCACTTCAATGCCGCTATAACAAGCTGGAACAAAGACAGGTTTAGAGCAGAGGTTAAGATTTTACAGCAGGCAGTGGTGTCAGCATCTTCAAAGAACCAATTTTAAAGCGATCATACCTGCAGCGCTCGGAGCAGCTGGCTGCAGTGTTGTATTCTGGCGATGTCAAAGAGCTGATTGATGGCTCTGTGGGCCAGTTCAGGACGAAACTCTGTGTAAGTCTCAATGGCATTCAGGACCTGGTCTTCATTCTTTGATCCAGTCACCTGTAAAAAGGGCAGAAACACATTCAACTGGTGAACTTCAACAGAAATCATTCTAAACTTTTCAGAATAATTGGAAGGCTCTGGATCAGGTGGTAAATGATACTTAAACATCTGACACCACATGAATCATCCCCCAACTCTCAACCAGCAACCAGCCCAGATGAGAATGGATATGGTTCTTTTAGCCGTGATGCTGAAGATGAATATTATCTGCACAAAAACTTAATTGGTACCTTATAAGCAGGGATGTGTGTCACATTACAGAGGGTGGTGTCATATAAACCCAAAAACTGCAGGGGCCTCTTCAGCTCCTGGAAAGGATAGATACTGCTCTTGCATGGCTCAATGCTGAAAGAGAGAACAATATGACATATGAACATGATGACATTGTTTTTTTAATCAAGTCTGTGTTCTACAGTTGGTTACCCACCTTGGCCGTCCCATAGCTTCTTCAAAGTGTGGAACTGTGCAGTTGTCTAGCATAATGTGACCTGAGATGTCCAGCGACACTAGATTGACCAGACGCTGCACAATGGCGGTTAGGATTTTCCTGGTCATCTTAAACTTCGAAGCTCGCCTGCTCTCTCGCGAGATGTCAAGATGCCTGAAGAATGACAAATGTTTTATCAAGAGGCAACAACATACAGTGATTCGTTGTTTTCTGATTATTGGTGTGCATGCAAAAGGAACTACACATTAAAAAAAGAATGTGACTCAAATATACTGATAAAGAACAAAGACAGCTGAATTTTTCTGCAAGATTTCTGATCCACCTCATCCACTTTTCTTTCTACCTTGACAAAACTGACTTTTATGACACATTAATATTAAAATGTTTTATGGTGGGGTTCAGGCACTCACAGCATTGTGTTAAGGTGAGGAAATCATTGTGGTCTGGCTTAATTAAGAAAAATGTAAATTTATACACAACGTCTTTAAAAGACAAAACCACAATCTATCATTGTGCCTCACATAGACTCTGGAGCTTGGGTTTGCAGTTGGTCAGTCCTGAGTTAAACATCCTCCATTCACCCCAACCACCCTCTTGCAACCTGCTTCACAAACCTGCTTACTAAAGGTAGCTTTAACAAATATATTGCATCACAACATAATTATTTAAGTGTGTTCATTTTTGTGTTGTGTGGTTTAGTTGTGTAACCACGTAACTTGGAGCAGATGGTTTAAAACAACTTTCCTTCATCAATGTTCATTTTAGTTACTGATTTTGATTTAGTTCCATCCTTTGCATGATTGTGAATATTCATTTTTGTCCATTTCAAATCTTTTGATTTTTGTCACCAGAACAACAGACATTTGTCAGTGACATTTTAATTTATTCTCCTGTCCTGCATTTTTAATGTTTCTATCTTCCGAGCACTTTCAGGTCACAGCTGTCGCCGTTTTTGTTGTGTACAGTTGCTACGGTTGCAGATGTTGCCATCTTTGTTGTGCAGCGTTGCTATAGTTATGAGCATTTTTCAGGACTACCTGTCAAACTGCAGGACTGATGAAGTCTGCTTCATGTCAGAATAAATGTGTTGAACTATACAATGTTGGACACATATATACAAAATAAATGTCACCAGTGCCACCTTACCTGAGATTAACAAGCTCCACCAATGTACTGACCAACTCTTCTGACAGGTCCACATTATAGAGAACAAGAGAGGCCAATCTATCTTTCCACTGGGTGAGAAAAGCTGTTCCCAGCAACTGTACATTAGACAAATCTAGTGAGGTGAGTGACTTCAGGGGTTTGAGCAGGGTCTCAGCATCCACCTCATCAGGTAGGCCTCCCAGATTCAGCAATCTGAGGCGGTTGAACCCCTGGAAGCTAAAGTCCGTCTCTAATGCTTGCCTAGAAGCAGGGCTGTCCTCATCCTCATCCTCTGAGTCTTCATTACAGGCGAGCGGGGCACCGCCCTTCCTGTAAAAGATGTGGCTGCAGCCGAAAAGACAGAGTGAAACCAAGGTCTCACGAAAGCAGGTCAGTGTTTTCAAGCTGCGGGATGACAGACTGTTGCAGTAGGTGAGGTGTAGCTCAATCAGGTCCTGGAAACAAGAAGGAAACAATCACTGAACTCACTTTATAGAAACACAAATAGCACAATCATACTAACTTCATTAAGTAAGAGGCATTTAATCACATATCACAATACATATATAATAATAATATATAAACATAAAATCTATATATAGAATGGCATCAGTTACAGCAGCTTAGTTTCTTCTTTTATTCCATGACAAGGAAGCCAATATAATAAGAAAACACACAACAGTACTGTATAGATATTTTGTTGTATTCTCACATTTGCTTTACAGGCAGCTTGCACAGGGCACTGGAGAAACCCTTTGGGCTATAGAGGGCTTTCACCCATGTCACCAGTCACGTCATACATTGTTTTGGCCAACATATAGGCTGTGTCAGACTGCAAAGCACACGTGATACTGTCTGATGAGTTATTTGACCTGTGGTTCAAGTTTTCAATTGTACTTGTACTGTGACATGTGAATTGTCACTCAAAAGACTACAGAACAGGCTGAACTCCTATCCTGTTTACTAATGTCACACATCTGGATGGTGAAAGCAGACAGAGATATGTGGACACATTTACACAATTAAGTTAGTCTGTCAATGAAAGAAAAACAAACAAACAAATAAATAAAAACTCTGCTGTCTTATAGTAATGTCTAGGTGTCCATATAACTAGAGTAGGTTTGATATGTATAGTGTTTAGAACTCAAAAATAAGACAGAAACAAAAGTGCCTTGATTTTTCAAGTGAATGATGACAGCTACTTTAAAGATGATCTACTTGATCTGGTTCACAGAGGTAAAGTGAAATGCTAATGTTCCACTAAAGGCATCATCAGCTTGGTCTGAAAAATAACTTGTGGCTTCCCACCTGTTTTCGAATGGCCTCTAGATCTCTATCACGTACGAAGTCTTCTCTCAACTGCACGCGGGTCAGTCTGGTGCTTCGGGGGTCTGAGAATAGTTGAAAGAAACTCTCCTCTGGCTCAAAGTTACTGTCTGTGAGGACCAATTCCATATATCTGTATGAACCAAAACCAAAGCAACATAGGTTAAATTTCCCCTTTCAGACAGGAAATCTTTCACATTGTGACATAACAGAAAATTCAGAAATTAGCTCAACGTCTAAATGATGCATGTGTGCAGTCACATACATGTTGACTAACTTGTCGCAGATTTCACTGGGAAGAAAGATGTCTGAGCGTAGGCAAAGCTTGTTCCTGAATCCTTGGTAGCACATGGTCTTCCTGAGGTTCCTAAGGCAGAAGACTGTGGCCAAAGTCATGAGGCTATCAGGGTTGTCCCCTGCTTTGGCTGCCATCTTAACGTCTTTTTACCTGTTTCAGATGAATGACAGGGAAGTGCAGGGGACCTTAGGGGACACGCATTGAACAGAATAAAGGGTTAGGAACAATTTTCTTTTCACAACTACAGAGTGGAACTGATGAGTAACAGAACAAATATGAGGAAAAATATACTACATGCAAATAGATCCAACAATACGTTGATATCTGCTTCATTTCCCACTTTCTTAGACATCCAATGGAAAATAAAAATATATGAATTAAAAAAATTATAAATTTTAATCCATAAAGATGTTGGTACCTCAGATACATTAAGTGTAACGTGTACCTTATGTCTGCTCAAATAACTGATGAACATCCTGCTGTCAAAACTCCTCACTGCTATCGAAAACAGTCCAATATCAATATTTGACCAGCTATTTGCAGGCATTTCAGATGCATACTTAGCTAGGTTAACTGTCACGTCTACGGTTACCTACTGTTAGCAACTATTATTGTCTACCTTGTGACAACTTGTTTCAGCGTTAATAACAAAAAGTATTTTAAGTATTAACATTACACTGAACGACCCTAGTTGATAAGCCGAACGAGTCATCTAGCTGTCTGTTTCTTTCGGTTGGCACTGTCAGTAATAATCACACAGTAATGAATCCTAGGGATGTAAACGCACTGTTATTAAAGTAGCAACCTAGCTAGCTAGCTATAGAACAATTTACTTTAACAACACTCACCCCCGATAGCTAACGTATCTGACACACAGGCAACAACTGGTTTCCTAATGCTACACACTCACAACAACCTCAAAACTCCTAAAGCAATGTTTGTGTTTTAAGTTAAACCTTCATTTGCCAATACGATGTCGGCAGAGCAGTTCAGCGTCTAACTTAGCTGGTTCCTAATGCTAACGATGACTTTCCCTGCTATGGTGTTAGCTGACTTAGCTAGTAGAGCTAGCGCTAACTACAGTAAGAACAGTATGTGGAGAGGCAGGCTACAAACAGTGGTCAGCAATGTTTGAATGTATGGCTCATTAGCCATTACTCTACCTTAGCCTTCGCCAAGGTTGTTTGTCGTGATGACGGCGAGAAAATTAGATTTATCATCAGTCTTCACTCATCTGATTTTCGTTTTCGTCCGATGTCAACAAACAGACTCCTCCTCCTCCTCCTCCTCCTCCTCCTTCTTCTTCTTCTTCTTCTTCTACTACTACTACTACTCCCATTTTCCTTCCTTCCTTCCTCTTATCATTCCATCATTTCTACTTGTATATTCCTAGATATTCTTATTAAGTCCTGCGTATGTGTAAGCAATAAATCTAGTTTTATCAACCTACCTATTATGCTTCTCATACAGTAAATGTATTTAAATGTAAAAATGTATTTAAAAACTAAATTCAATTGAAAGATAATTTTTAAAATTTTCCTTTTATTAATCAAACCAGTTTTGATGATTTGTAGCAATAATTCTTCACTTTCTTTTACACAGAATGATTCTTGTCCACTACCAATAAGACAACTGCCTCATGTAAATTAGTTTAATTAAAAAATGTATAAATGTTACAAATCTGCACCATGAAAGCATAAGATCAGTTAAGGCCAGTCCTAATCGTCTTGCATGAAAAGCTTAAGCATTTGGCCCCTTTGATCCGTCAAAGATAAAAAAAACATTATGCACACTCCCATTCACATCTACTAGCAATTTAAAGTCACCATTTAACTTAACATGCATGTCTTTGAACTGTGGGAGGAAGCCGGTGTAACTGAAGAGAACCAGTCATGAGGAAAACATGCATGTCATTCAGTTTTTATTTATTATTTATTAAATGTAAATCTACAATTCTTCATGGCTATAATATAACATCAAATTATGCTCAATCTACATATGCATTTGTAGATTGTGTGTATGATGATTAGTCTAATCACTGCTTTTTTACACAAGATTTTACACAAAAAATAGTTTTTCATAGATGCTGAATATTTCAATAATAGAGAAGGAGTAGGCCTATGTGTAATTTTTAAAATTTCTCAAAGTGTAGTAGTTTTTCAAAAGTCTTAATTTGTCTGTACAACTAAATTAATAAATCAACAACATACCTCTGATGCAAATTAGTGCATATCTAGATGGTAAGTCACTCACATGTTGTTCATTCATTCATTGTGCATGCTGACTTACCTGCAGAATATAGTATATATATGCCTTCACTTATGCAACATAGCTTCATGGCTCATTATGCTAAATTAAATTATTTAAATGCTTGTTTGCAATTCATTTGTATTCAGTTACTACCTGAAGTCTGGAACCCACTGACATCACAAGAAGCTGGGTTTATTGATGATCTGCTAGGCCTGTAATGCAGCTGTCTTCATTTCTTGCTTGTTCTTGTTTCTGGTGTTTTGCCTAAAGCATCTGAAAAGTTCAGTTGAATTCAGGTCAGATGACTTACTTTACAACTGCCAAACATTAAACAGTTTTTTTTTAATTGGCCATTGTCCACCTGCACTCTGAAGCACTTTCCAGTTTTAAAGCATGTGGCTGAATCTGAGCAGATAAGCATCAATGAATACAAAAAACTAGTTCATTTGGCAGCTGTTTACTATGACCACACAACAACACTACTGCCGCCATGGTCCACAGATGAGGTGCTATGCTCAGATCATGACCAGTTCTTTCCTTCTCTAAACTCTATTCTTTAAATTTTTATGGAGCAAATGACTGTTGATCTGTCCATATGATGTTCCACAATCCTATAGACTTTTTACATGTTCCTTGGTCGTACTGTTGTACCCCAAGTGACAAACCCCTCTGTATTTGATGCTGACACAGATGTCATGTCAGATTGGCAATCAACAACAACAGCTTGCAAATGCAACACTTAAAACAAACTCTAGACCTTCGATCTAGTGACATACTTTATTGATTGCCTTGGTTGTTTGGACAGCTGCAGTAGTAACAGCACTACTGTGGGGTTTTAGTGTCTTTTCCAAGGACACCTCAACATGGCCAGAAGAAACCAGGATTTGACCTTGAACCCGGGGTTCATAGACAGCTGCTCTGCCAGCTGAGCTACATGCTGCTTACACCCCTGGACATGGAACAGCTGATCAGCCTTTTGTACAAATATTTATGAGCCACCAAAAATGGGGGTCTATGAACAAAAAAAGACAGTTGTTTACACATGAGTTATGCAATACGTTTTGCCTACGCTTTAAGCACATCTTGACAATTTCATTGAACATCCATCGTGGTGGTGTACAGAGCCAACATGATGATAATTGTGTAGTTTGTCAAATACTTAAATACCTAACTATATGTATAAGAGATTCACCCTTTTCTTATCTCCTGGCCCTGTACCCTGAAACTCTCTGTACGTCTCTGGACTACAGGCTAAGATTGAAATAGTGAAGCTTTGTGCATTGAGTGCCTGTCAGGAGGTAGATAAGACAGTGAAGCAGCGGCAGGCAGGACTAACACCGCTCTAGTCTAGCGCGCGTGGTGACTGACTGACTGCTGGCCGCAGTGTTGTGAAGACGGAAGTGATACGAGGACTTCCCTGTGGCCAATAACTCAATTCTTGTTGGGAACTGTTAAAGGAACACACCGCCGTCTGCTCAGACATGTCTACTGCGTACAAAAACAGGTGAGACACGGTGGAATCCGCTTTTGTTGCATTTGGTGCAGAAAGTAGTCGTTCATAATTTATATCGCAGCTAAACTGGACGTGTTAGCTAACAGCTACAGCGGCTCGGCTAACCAAACATATGCCAAGTTTAGGTTTTAGGCAAGACTTTCAGAAACACACACGTCGTACAGCTGATGTGAATTTGCTCAGTTTACGACGTAACGTTTAATGAGAAAAAAACTAAACTTCTGGAGCGCTTTAAACGTGACGTTAACCAACACAGCAACTTCATTGTTATGAGGAGGCAGGCTAGCTGCTGTTAGCGCATCAGCTGACACATCACGCTTCCTCACGCCTTGACTGGCTAACGTTAACTATTAGCTAATACGTAGATAATTGTATTTTCTATACGAGAGAATACCCCGAATAACAAACGTGAGTCATTAACTGGTTAACTGTCGTCTTGGCGTTACATTGGCTAGGTAGTGACAAATTAGCTAACCCGCGCTGCCTTTCAGAAACGGTTCGGGCTCAGTTTAAGCAGTTTTTTTTATTACATTACATTATCCATGTAATTATAATTTTCTTCGCCGTGTTAATGTCAAACTACAGTTTAAATCTTAATTTAATGCCATCTTCACCTGCTCTGCACATCTCATTTTATTTTCTTTAGTTTATATTGCTGATTGATGCATCAGTGCTGCAGCTGCATTTTATAGTTGTTGCTGGTTGAGGTGGAGCAAGTCTGTAACCGCTGTGTAGTAGGTGTAGTCCACTGTTCTCAGTGTAGGGATTTTGTGTGTGTTTTTCCGGCGGGGGGCGGGTGGGGGCTGTTTGTATGTTTGTTTAACATATGTTCTGTTTCATTCTTTGTCTTATATGTACATTTGAGAATTAGAGCACCCATACACTTGTTAAAGTGTTCAGGAACAGCACAGACTGTAGGTTATTTATGAAAAATTCCAAAAACTGAGGTTATAATTGTTACACAAGACGGGCACTGGTATTTTGCTAGGCCAAAGTCATGAACCTATGGGGGGGGGGGTCTTGGGGCCAAGATACCCAAAACCCATGATACATCATAGGAAGGTATTTCATCAAAGGAAATTGTCAGACTTTTCCACACAACTCTCAAGATTTTGTTTTGTAATTTTGTTTGCTGTTTTATTGTTATTATTTCATTAATGTTTGATGTCAGCCACCAGTGTCTGACGTGATCATCATGTTAGTATAAAGGGTGTGTCACTGGGGAGATATTCTGTATTAAATTGGTGCTAACCTCACTTTGCTTCTCATTTTAGAATACAGGAGTTCAAAGTAGCCTTAAGTGAAGAAAATATTAACTTGAAGACTCTGAGAGAACTGTGCTTCAATGGTAACTTTTTTTCATTTTCTGCAAATAACATCATAGTTTTTTGTTTCTGTTGGTGGATGATTGACCCTTCATCTTCTTTATTTAACTCAGGAATCCCATTTGAAGGAGGCATACGAGCACTTTGCTGGAAAGTAAGTTACCCTGCCTGTGTCTTGCTTTAGTAACTTTGTGTATATGTCACTCTGGGACTCAGTATAATATTCTTCACTTATGATGGCTTTAGAAGGTATTCAGACATGTGTCACTCTGTCCTGTAGATTCTATTTTATAAGAGTAAAATTACCATGTACTGTTTGAATTCAGCATGTGCAAATTTATATATAAAAAAAAAAAGCCTGAAATCTCTAAATTTAGAAAAGCATTCACATTCTTTCATCTGTGAGTGTTCCCAGGAGCATAGTGATCCTCCATTCATGAAAGTTTTCTTTGTGGAAGTCTTTTTGGTGATGGTTACAAATACAAATGTAATTTGCATTTTTATTTAGCATATTTTATAAGTGTCAAAGTTTAGAGTAAATATTAGAAACTAGGTTTGGTTGTAGTTAAATGTAATGTTTCAAGATCTGCACTAGACTGCAAAGTGGTACAAATCTACACATGTGACTCTGTAGGCCTGTGATCTCAGTTCTCCACTTGTGGCTGTTTACCCTTTCAGATCCTGCTTAATTACCTACCTCTTGACCAGTCATTATGGGAGTCTTTCCTCAAAAAGCAGAGGTAAGTGGAACATGTGAAAGTGTCCTATCCTGTCAGACCTAAGAAACACTGCCCTTTTTAGGGTGGGGGTTGGCTGTCAAGACATTGTGAGTATCTGGACCCCAATATCTGACATATTTCTTAATTAGAAGTACATCTAAACTGTCTGTGGTGCGAGAGTGGTGGGAAAATGCTGCTTTGTTTGTACATCTGCAGTTCTAGATTTCTCCATTTCTGTTTATAAATGATGAATACAGACTACTGCTACCAGCATGTAGAGAGAATTATTTCCCAGTGTGACTTTTTGATCAAGATAAAGGCCAAACAAGACGAAGCAACACTCAAATTCACCTCTCATTCTTTGATTTTTGCTTGATGCGTCACAATCAGAGCACAGCTTATATCCTTAGCAATTGTTATTGTCAGCTGATCAAAAATCTAAAGTCACACCACTTAAGTTTGACTCCCATGCTGTTTATTACGGTACACTTTCACCCTCCAGAGTATGTGTGAAAATATCTCATCTGACACGGACAATCTCCTGTTGTGTGGACAATGTCCAGACCTGAATATCCAGACATTGCCTGGAGTTCAAATATGAAAATGTCTGCGTGGCTTACTGGCAAAACCACCGCCGCCAATTCTGTTCTACCACTGTTTTCCAGATTGGAGAGCATTTACAAAAATATTAACTTCAAAATATTACAGGGGTTTGTTAAGAATGTAGTATACTTGCACTTAATACATTCTATTTTGGTTTTCCCTTTTTTTATATGAGCATCTGTCCAAAATACACACAAAGTTTACAATAAATAAATCAACAATAAATCAGCTGGGGCGGCTGCAGATCAGGAGGTAGAGCAGTCGTCTGCCACCGTTGGTTCGATTCCCGGCTTCTCCCGTCATATGTCGAACTGTCTTGTGCAAAATACTGAACTCCAAGTTGCCTGTGTGTGAATGGTTGAATGAGAAGCGGTGTAAAACGCTTTCAGTACCGGTAAATAGAAAGGCGCTTTATAAGTGCAGAACATTTACCATTTAAATCCTCACTTCTGCTGCTAAAATCTGTCTGAAGCAGACAGTGTTTGCATTTTGCTTGTAATATGACTAAGTCATTAATCAGCGTTTTCAAACGTGTGTCATAGGGAGGTGTACTCGCAGTTCTTAAAAGAAATGATCATTCAACCTGGTATTGCTAAAGCCAACTTGGGACTCTCCAGGGAAGACGTGACTATGGAGGATCATGTGAGTAAAGTCTCCTTTGTTCTGTTTTTTTTTCCACAGCAGTAATTAACTTAACTGATTCAGTAATAGTGTGTGATGTGTAATATAGAGTGGAGCCTGGTGATAGTGCTAATGGACTGATTTTCTATAGAAGTAAGAGACAACACAGAGCAGGTGTATGCTTATTAAATAAGTTTTGAAGAGGCAGCGTGTAACCTGTCTGGTCTATATTCAGCTGAGCAACACTTCAATAAAGAACAGTCAGCAGTAGATTGTGAGACTCTTATATATCATATGTCATCAACAAAGACTTGTACACAAGCCACAAGATTCAGAAGTCTGATTTAGATGCACGACCACTGAAAACTACTGAGTTCTGTTAGTGAAAAAACAGAGTTCAACTAGGGGTGGGTGATATATTCAATATACTCGATAGACAGCATGTACTTCGCTTTGAGTTTCACTTTGCTGCCGTCTCGCAGCAGACAGCTCACTTCCTATCCAGTAAACTCTTAGGGAATGCTCGTTTTGTACCTGAATAACAGCGGAGGGTGTTGTGAACCCCCCCCATTAAATTAAATTTTGTCATTAAATTTAATGACAACAGTAAGTAGTAGTAGTAGTTGTTGTTGGAGGTACACACACACAGACTGAACACCTTACATGTGTGTTAAGATTTGCTTCTTTCACTCACAGTATTGTCTATGAAATTAAAATTTTTGTTTAACTTGATACTTTTTTTTTCAGCCTCTAAATCCAAACCCAGATAGCAGGTGGAATACCTATTTTAAAGATAATGAAATTCTGCTACAAATCGACAAGGATGTAAGGTATGACAATTATGCTGTTAGTTTGTTCTTGTAAAAAATGACTGCAGTCTGTCATTGTGTGAAGTCTACATGACTTTATATGAGAAATATAAATCTTCTAAGGGATACAAACAACTAAAAAAATATTTCTAGGAGGCTGTACCCAGACATGGCATTCTTCCAGCGTCCCACTGAATACCCCTGCCAACTTATCTTGGACCCTCAGAATGACTATGAGACGCTGCGTCGACGAGTCGAACAAACCACCCTGAAATCACAAACTGTAAACCGCAACCGCAGTGGAGTCACAAATGTAAGTGTGTATTACTGTACTAATGTCTGTGTATGTGTTGTAGGATGTGGGCAGAAATAACTGTTTAGATAGAATGATAGATTTTAAGATCACTGACTCTAAATAGTTAGGAAATAATGACTTTCAGTATAATTTGTCTCAGAGCTGTTGTCCAGTCTTACAAAAGGATGGAAATATTGAGATGCACCAGTCTGAGTGCATCCTTCGTCTTATATATAAAAGACCAATCCAGTCAGTATTTTAAGACATGAAGGTCAGTCAATCTGTAACATTTTATAAACTAGTAAAACTAGTTCTGTTGCTGAGGATGAGTTCATTAAAGTTATTAGCTTCACAAATCGCCAAATAACCGCCCCTTAGCTTAGAGTTCACGGTCAAACTAGTGTAAAGAAGCCACTACTGAGGAAGAAGAGAATTGCTTGACCCAGGACACACAAGGAATGCATGTTAAAGCAGTGAGAATCTGTATTTTGGTCTGCTGAGTGCAAGTTAGAAATGTTTGGCTTCATGAAAGACAGAGAAGCGATAGGTGGCATCTGCAGGTATGGTTCTCATTGTGAAGCGTGTAGGAGGAGGTCAGAGTTTGCTTGTTATTTATTTAACTAATTGAGTTAAGGGGCGAGAACGAGGTAACCAAGAACCCAGTGGTCAATCCTAGGCTGGGTATGTACTTGCTTTTAATTATTAATTTGCTTTGAAAACATGGCGCGCTTCGCAATTGTTAGTGCTAACTGGTAAGTGTAAGTCCAATCTAAGAAAGCTTCCTCTGCAGTGATGGAAGAAACTTTTTCATTGAGGCCTTCGTGCTAGAGAAGCTAGACAGAAACTGCAGTATTTTTGCTAAACAGCATTTCTCAACACCAGAATCAACTCATCACCTACTAATGGCACCATCTGGTTTATTTGTTAAATATGTGCCTGTAGCTTTTCCTAATTCAGCCTTCCCACTTTCTACTAAACATTGTCTGCTTGTTTGGAGAATGGTTGTCATTCACAGACATTGAATCTTTTCTTTCAGGTGAGTTCTCCGGGAAAGGCATTGAACCTGTATCCATCTAATGAATATGAGGTGCTGCCCAATGGGAGTGAAGCACACTGGGAAGTGGTGGAGCGGATCCTATTCATCTATGCCAAACTTAACCCTGGGATTGCCTACGTACAGGGCATGAATGAGATTGTCGGACCAATTTACTACACCTTTGCCACAGACCCTAACAGTCAGTGGAAAGGTGCGTAAATGGAAACGTAAACCTTTAAGATGTGTCACACACAGGAAATGTAAACCATTAGTGATTTCTGTGTGCTTTATTGTTCAGAGCATGCTGAAGCAGACACATTCTTCTGTTTCACCAACCTGATGTCAGAAAACAGAGACAACTTCATCAAGAGCCTGGATGACTCTCAGTGTGGCATCACATACAAGATGGAGAGTGTCTACTCCATGCTCAAAGACAAAGACCTAGAGCTCTATCTCAAGCTGGTACGGTGAAGGCTTCATGTCCCCTTCCTGCTTACTCTTTACCTCTTTAAGCTTTAAGCTTTGAACTGTTCACTGACTGTCCCCTCAACAAAATTAATCAGAAATTAAATTACCAAATTAAACCTCATGTGCACCTCTCATCAGAGCTGTGTAGCTACAGTAGCAGCTCACATCTTTTAATCAAATAGTACATGAGACGTGTAACTATCCAGTGTTTCATGAAATATTCAGAAAATGCCCATCCTAAATTAACAAAACCCAGTATGACGTCTTCTTGTTTTCTGTGACCGAACTATCCAAGTAAAAGGAAAGCAAATCCTCACATGATACAATTGAAACAATGAATTCAATGTCAAATAAGTTTTCTGTCCTTGTTTACCTGTATAATCAGTTTAGAAACATTTAAAAAGTAGTTTTAAGACTATTATTTTGTTTAAATCTGCATTTGTAATAGATTAAAGTCATAAGCATATTTGAGTGTCCATGTTTTTGTTCATGCTTTTCAGAGTACCATGCATTTGCGTCATCTGTTTCAGAACATTTATTATCAGTCAAGTAATCTTTTAGTTGGTTAGTTTTCCCCCTGTGGTACACATACTGTATGTTTACAGTTTACTGTTTTTTGGGTTGACTTCTTGTTAGGGTTGGATGTTACCCAGTTTTAGAGACCTTTAAACTGTCCTGAAATTATACCTAAAAGTAAAATGTTGACGCTGCTAAGCAATAATAATGTCTGGTAATTAAAAGGGATATATCAATTATGGTTTGTTTTGGCCCTATCCTGAACTAGGTCCTTTAATATTGGGTATCTGATGTGTATAGTTATTTGACACATAAAATTACAGCTAAAACAGCTACTTGATCCTAGTGTATCCATAGTGGTTCCCTCTTTTACAAATGTACTGGGAGACGGTTAGGCTCAGGTTAACATTCCCGTTGACGTTGTTATCCACTCTTTGTGCCCCTTGTTTTTTTTCTGTCCACACAGGAAGAGCAGAACATCAAACCCCAGTATTTCACATTCCGCTGGCTGACCTTGTTGTTATCTCAGGAGTTCCTCCTGCCAGATGTCATCCGCATCTGGGACACCCTGTTTTCTGATGAGGACAGATTCCACTTCCTCATCCTGGTCTGCTGTGCAATGCTTATGTGAGGTTTTCACACTGGGCTCTTAGTGTCCCTACAGCATCAGTACCTCTGCCTCTTTGTGTGAATCATACTGTTGATTTCCTGTGTTCACAGACTCATCAGAGACAACATATTGGCAGGAGACTTCACAATTAATATGAGATTGCTGCAGGTAAGGCTTTAGGCTTTTGTAATACACAGTGAAAGATAAAAACCTGGAAGCTGGCTCACACAGAGGGATTTTTGTTTTTCCCTGATGTTCCAATCAGGATTATCCCATCTCAGATGTCCACACCATCTTGACCAAGGCCAAAGAGCTGCAGGATAACTCGTAGCCTGTTCACTCCCGTTCCCCTGTTTCCTCTGCCCAGATGTGGTAGGTGGGAGCTCAGACTTTACAAACATTGTTATGTCAAGCATGTCTTGTGGGAGTACTTACTCAGTGGATAGACTGGACTGATGTGTTGGGGAAAATCCAGCATACTGCCTTTTAACTTGACATCAGTCAGTGGAGACTTGTGTAAAGACCTGGAGAACATGTTGAAACTGCTGCTTCTTCAGATCGAGGAGGAGATGCCACTTGCTTCTTGATGCATTAAGGGAAAAGGCTGCTATGGCCTGTGGTCCTCCTCCTTTTCTCACATGGAGATTCGCTGTGCTGAGATAAAGGTGTTTGCACTGAACGCGTTGGAGAGAGGGAGCATTAAACCTACACTACCGATGAAAGTGTTCAAGATGTTCACAGATATCCCACTGAGATCATGTATGTAGTCAGACAGAGCAAACATTGAATTGGATTTGGGCAGTGTTTGTTCTTTAAGAGTTTTTTAATTTTTACAAGTCAACTTTTAATTTATGAAACATGTATGCCTTATCTGTTTAATCACATGAAACAGGAAACAGCATTTATGGGTATATTTTCAGTCTGCTAAAATAAATATCAAATGCTGCACCTGGCCTACTGAACATTGTGATAGTATACTTCTGAAAATGATTATGTCCAGCCCTATTAGGAATAGAATGAAAAATGTTGATGAATTTTCAAGTAAATTCATGTTATTTTTGATATTGAACCAAGAACCATGAGAGAAAACTGTTGCTTTTCACACTGACCATTGTTACTAGTGAGCTTTTTCTTCAGCCTGTTGACATAGCTCTCTTTAGTAGTTTGACTATAACACACACACACAGTAAGGTTTCTAAAATAGCAACATGCAAATCAACAGTTTTGAACTGTGATGCAAGACCACTGGAACCACACGAGACATCCCATGTCTCTTATGGTCTTCTGCATATTAATAGCGACTCCCTGATGCTGCCAAATTTCAAATATCCCAGAGATCTGATATTCCTTGTTGGTCACTTGGATTTGTTAAGAAAATAACTTTGTGTCTGGCTTAATGTTAGTGATATATCAGCTGCAGCTCTGGTGCACTGTGTTCAGAGACACTATAAAGTGTAGATCATTTCTGTTGAGGTGTTCAGACAGTACAACGTGTATGTTATGTGTTTCAAGAGGCCCCTACCCCAAAAATCTGAAAAACAAAACAAAACCTTTTCATTTGTAACTAACTCCCAATGGCCAACGTGCTTTATCTTCAGATGCTCATTTTTTGTCATAATTCATACTCACAGTTTAGAGGATGCTGGTTTTTGCAGCAATTAGGCCCTGTATTGTTTGAAATTACTGATGTCAATGCAAAACAATACCAGCTTGTTAAAAAAAACACTTTTAGTACATATAATTTAATGTTTTTGTTCATGCTCTTCTGTAATAACAAAAATCAAAAAAGAGGTAAAATGATGTTTAAATACAAACAGCTGACAAAGAACTATACTAAAATAAAATTTTCTGATATAGCATTTAGATTTACACTGTGAACACTGCAATCATTAGTATAATTATTGATAACAGAATATTGAATATTTTGACCAGACATTCAGTGCCAGCTTTTGAGACTTTGTCCACATGGTTAAAATATGTCTAGCATTAAAACCGTCGCTTCATCATTAATAGGTTAATAACTAGCGCAGGGTTAATTATGACCTTTGGTTCAGGCTCATGATGTTCAGTGTGAAACACCAGCTCAGCTTGACAAAGTGTTGATTTTCCATTTCTTTATTATATTCTGACATGTTGCACACATGCATAAGATCTATGAGGCACATTGGTCATGCCTTGACTGTGTCTAGATTCTAATTTGAATGTATTTGTACCGTTGCTCTAATATTATGTAACCAGCATTGTAACCTTATAACAAAGTTAATCAGTGAGGGTTAAAGCAATCTCAGAAAGCTATATGAAGGCTGAAAGTATCCTAATGATTTGGCTTTTTGAATAATTTAATCCATACTCATATGAAGGCATTCTGTGTACATATGTGATGTACACACCAGGAATAAAAGAAAATCTTAATGAAGATATTACAGTAACTTGCCCAGTGTTATCTCAAATATGACATATGACTCAGTGTACATGCACATAATGGAAGGAGACACATTTCCAGGGCAAATTAAATAAAATTTTTATTATTTGTATAAATATACCTTTAAATGTTGAGGTTAGAGCTGGGCGGTATGACCAGAATCTATACTGTGCTATTTTTCAAAATTATGCCGGTTTCACCGTATTCAGAGGTATTTTTCCCCATGCATGAGCGGCTGTTAATCATATTAATCTCAAAGTGATTGAGAGAAGACTGCCAGATCTCAGGTTAGCTTTCCTATAGAACAAGTACGTTGTCCTTTTATTAAGCTAACTTAACAGCCTTAATGTTATTTATCTTATTTACCCGACGACATGTCATTTCTCTGTCTACATGATCATACGTTTACAGTTCTCCTCTGCTCTCTGTATTGCACAGAGCGTGATCCTCTGTATTCACACAGATGCACATACATAGACACGCATGCACACACACAGGTGAGCACGCTCTCACCAGAGGACAGTGAGCGTGCGTTGAAAAATATGTTGCTTCAACCTAAAAAGCAACTTGTGTTGTTGTAGTGGAAAAAGGTCCCGCTTAAATGCTTTAATGCTCTGAATGTTGTTACGGCTATTTAAACCGGTATTGGGGTATAAGAAAAATCCATATAGCAAAAATAACTGTTTTTTGGTGTGATCCGCTATACCGCCCAGCACTAGTTGAGGAGTGTGTGAATGGAAGCTCTGTCTACTTATATTAGACAGTGTGTAACAAATTAAACAGTGTGTAACAATACAGTGCTTTCAAAATGTGTTAATCGGCTTCTCAAGGAAACCTTTTATTTGTCAGCATTTGCCATTATGGTCTCTCCTTGCATATACAGCATGGAATAATTAAATGAAATGTAAAACATTGTATGGCTACACATTTTACACCTGGAAGTTATGCTTTGTTTTAGTGCTTTAGCTGCCTTTCAAATTTTATTCATTTATCTTTCTGTAACACTAACTGTACCACATTCTTAAATGCTTAAATGAACACATCGTTAAATGATGGATCATTAATAATATATTCAGACCAGTGGTGATTGTACCTTGCTTGATTCATCCATTTCAACCACTTATCTAAAGTTGGCTCGCAGTGGTAGCACATTCAGTAAGGTGGCCCACATGTCCACCATCGGGTTCTCGGGTTGCTGCCATGACAACATTCTGACCACAGCTCATAATACTCGCTTCCACAATGGAGCCTTTGAACATGGCCCATTCTGATTCCTTGCCCCCAGCCTCCTCCGCCTTCTGATCCAACTCACCACCAGGTGAGTGCCAAAATCAGTGCTGTACGTGGATAAGAGCCCAACTATATCTATTTGGTACTGCTCAACCTCCCACCCCTAACACTGAGTCCTTCCCAGCCAGCAAGGCGTCATTCTGTGTCCCTAGAGCCAGATATAGAGCCACGGTCAGCACGCCGTGGTCTTTGACCTTACCTACCACCTGATATGCTCCATACCTACATCAAAATCCATTAACTAACAAAGTCTAAATTTAACAAAAGACCCTTAAGAAATCCTATAGCATCAGTTGCGAGTGAAAACCAAAAACATCTTCTAATGGAGTAAGGATTAATCTGTATTCCTTTTTCAATATAAGAAATGGAAATGCACTGTATTTTTCTAAAATCCATAAATGTGTTAGCAAAGGGCCAAAAAGACCTTTCCTACATGTTTTTGAGCTGAACAGAAAAATCAAGTTTACAGCAGCTTCAGAAAATATTCACTCCTTCCTTTTTCTATGCTGCCATTTTAGCCCATCAATCAAGACTCAATAATCCCCACTGACAAAGTGCAAACATGTTTTTTGTTTTTTTTAATATATGCAATTGTTTAAAAAACTAAAACTGAATTTTCTTTTTTTAGATTATGATCTTGCTGTATATGTGTGTCCAAGCCTGACTCAAGCCCATTGCAGTTAGGTTTGTGCTGTATGTAAGTATGGTCCCTGAAAATCCGTTGTCCTTGACTCTGAGGAAAACTGACGAGTCGAAACATCAAATCTTCCCTGACCATTAACAAAGCATCTATATGCTCCATATAAATGTTTCCATATGCAAGCTTGACTGTTGCACATTGAAATGTTTACAGTGCAATTTAACCTAAAGTTGATGTTCAAGAACAAACCTGACCTTTACACTCAAGTTGTGGGTAATTTATTGATGGGTAAACATAATTTTATCCTTTTAGAAAGTGAAGGGATCTCCACAATTTCTGAAACCACTGTAGATTCCAGAAGTTAATATTTGGAAAGTTACACATATTGATTGATTTGAGTTGCAGATGATTCAGCTCTTTTATCACATAGTGCACAGAATTTAGGAATTCAGAAGTAATTAGACCATTTTGTGATGGTTTGGATCCACAGACATTACTAGATGTTTTGTATATTATGTGGTGATTCTCTCTCAGGACTTCACCAGCCACCTTTAGCTTCAAAACTGACTGGACAGAGCTTCACAGTGCAGATGGACAATAACCTGAAACATACTGTGAAAGCAAGGAATGACCTTACGCTGCATTTCACTTGCTGAAGGCAGCATTGAAGGTACATTTTAACCATGTGCTGAATGTTTCATTTCACATTCACTGGTATAGTGTACAGAGCCAAAATGATGAAGACTATCACTGTTCAAATACTTAACTGTAGATGAAGACAAATTTACACACAAAAGTGTTTTTGCAGTAAGGCCGCACAACTTTTTTTAAATTTTTTTATTATTGATTTATTTATTTTATTTTAACCAAAGTGGACAGATCTCTCTCTAGAACACAGTCTGAAAACAGCAAGGGAAAAAACAAAAAAAATCATTTTTGATTGTGTGTGTGTGTGTGTGTGGCAAAGGTTTTGGATTATATAGGGTAAGGTTAGGGGTAGGTTGGGAATAATCAGCACTTGCTTTTAACTATATGGTCATTTATGCAACATAGTGCCCTGGTTGGTTAACAGCAAGCAGGAGCCTGTGTGTGTGGTAGGTGTTGCGATTGCTGAAATCTCAATGTCTTCTTTTAGTTATTTGCATGGTTTCAAGTTTGTAAGCACATTTTGCATTGTCTCCAGTGTTAGGACTTGTAAATATGTTTTTACATGTTTACAGATGTGCATTAAAATGAATAATTGAATAAATCAAATGGCTTAAATTGTGAAAGGGTGTGATTATCCCATAACTGCCTCAGAGTATTATACTATCTCAGTATTTTAAGCAATATTTTGATCTGTTGCATGATGATTTTATTTGACTATACTGTCCGAGCAGCTCTAACTTTCTGTTATTCTGTTTTTGTTGGTTGTGATCTTCAGAACCCTAACGGCAGTTATAGGTACTTCCCAATTTGTGTGTGAGTTCTGGTGGCCTTTTGTTTGATTTTATCAAAGTCTAAAGTACTTAGTCTTCTTCTACTGTCTCCGTCTCCTCTGTCACAGTCTTTTCAAACTGTGTGCCCTTCTTGGTGAACTGACAGACAGACATGACTGTGTCTGTCTGAACTGTAGTCATTCACTCTCCAACAGTTGTTTAGCTAAGTGAGGCCTGTGTGTCACACGGTGAAGATGACTCTGATGACAGCATTGTTCTGGACCTCCAATTGGCCCTGAGTGCTCTGAGCTCTGTTTTCTAAGGATGAAGTGGAGTTATGTTTGTAGTGCTTCGAACACGACCACTGACACAAACTAAATTAA
>JAUYWH010000014.1:20185313-20203499 GCA_034779795.1 Ctenopoma multispine | reverse complement strand
TATACCCTGTATTACACTGCAGCGTATACCCGTAATAGGGGCATTTAGAAGTGGGTATACGCTGTGACGACGTAAAAAGAAGTGGGAATACGCCGCATACCTGCGTATACCCGGACTACACTACTGTCTACGCGGTGCCTCCCCCTCACAAGAATCAGTTGGAGTTTGATTACAGAATGTATCTGGCTGACGAAGCACCACTTTGCACACTATCTGGACCTCCAGACTTTGTCTGGAGTTTATGTGAAAACTGTTTATAATACAGCAGCTAAAAGTGAAATTTGTTTCCTTATGTCTTTCCAGTGTATCTACCAGAGTTGACTGTCTGGACGTATTCTGGCCGTCTCAGAGGTGCTTGATAAGTTTGTTATATTTTGCAGATCTCCATCAGCCCTCACATTTCCTTTGCAGATATTACAAGTAGACATCAAACTTGGCAGTGTAGTTAGCGTGAAACAATGTACCCCCATACAGCTGTGAGTTGTGAGTCAAGTCTACTAGCTGGCTGCGCTTGTTGTATCATGACGTAGCATGTATTACAAAACATAGAACTAAGGTGAAAAGATTGGTCCCATGGGTCAGGATAATTATCCGATACCTGATCTTTCTCTTTAAGCAACATCGGGAATCGATATCCTATATTAATTTTGGATTGGTGCATCACTACTTGTAACTAAAGCTGTCAAATAAATGTAGTGGTGTAAAAGTAATGAAGTACAACACAAAGTTGTACTTAAGTATAGTTCTTGATTTAATCTACTTATTTACTTAACATCTTTGCATACTGTTGTTGTGATGTGTCCCCTAACCCTCACTCTACCAGACCACACTGCAGTTAGTAAGGTCATGTGAAATGTACATTTGATTAAGTACTACCATTATTTAAGTACAGGATACATTATTTAAGTAGAGGATACATTAAAGATGTCTGGTTAGGCTTACTTCACACCTCAGTTCAGTATTGTACTTTTTATTCCACTGTGCTATAATGAATTTGAGGGCTTACCTTCACAGGTTCACATTTTACATATAAAAAATGAGCTTAAAACACTGCTTTGTCCTCACACTAATTAATTATAGTATTATTATACTGAAAGGTATTTATGCTGCAGTTATACCTCTATCTTTGAAACATTTGTTTTTTTACTTCACAGTGAAGTACTAAATGAGGATGTTAGCACTGTATACAATTAGACATATAATGACAGTACCCTACCTGTACATGGACTTATTTGCAATATTTAATGAAAGTTACTGTCAGAAACATACACAAGTCTTCAAGTCAAAACTATTTCAAATACAAAGAAAAGAAAAGGCAGGAATGGTTAAAGTTAGTCAGTGTGTTAAATGATCAAATGAATAAGTAAGCAGTTAGAGCTACAGTAAGTGGTTTTTTATGCAGGTTGTTCCAAAGTTTAAGTTTAATTATAACTCCCGCCCACAAATACCAACATAGAACAGGACTGACCCATCTGTAGAACATAATGAGTTTCTTTGAGAGACTGGGAAAGAGTTCTTTCAGTAGTGGTAAGTAGCTGTTCAACCTGACCTATGGTATTCTGCTAGATAATGTACAGCATTTGCTGACTGCAGGTATGACAGCTATCTATCAAACGTCACGAGCTTAGGAAAGTGACATTTTAACTGTGTGAACTCAACATTCTTTTCTTCTGTGACTGTATCGAATGGGTTATTAGCATTCTGTCCTTATAACATATGACAGCACATAAATGTTGCAGACTGCCTCAGACTCAGTGCTGAGAGGTATTGTTTTCTGCATTTCCTGCTGTGTTTGCATGAAGCACTTTAGCTTTGAGAGCTGATTGAAAAGATGTCACTGCTTGTTCCAAACCTGAGGCACTCCATTTTGGTCTTGAGTCTGGGCGTGGCTTGACTTGGATCTGGCTCACAGAGCAGCAACAGTTCAGTATTTTTATTAATTTGCTATAACTGCGAGATAAACATAAAGTCTTTAACACACATAAAGTGTGTTAAAGACAATCCGTGAAATTGGCTTTAAAATGGACTGGTGACCTTTGAGTAGAGGCTATAACAGGAATTATATGATTGCACACAAAACATGTTCACAACAAAGTCTTTACTTTGGTATGACATCAGTGGCCTGTTGTATCGTGCAATACTCTGATTTCCATCCAGGTTTGTCCAATGCTGTACTGCAGTACTCGAGGTAGGGTCCACGGATGGGACTTCCGGGATGTTCTGTTTTCGGGTTACGCTCCAGATGGGGGGATGTTCATGCCGGAGAAAGTCCCTGTGCTTGGCCCAGACACTCTAAAGTGCTGGAGGGGGCTGCCCTACACAAAGCTGGTGGTGGAGGTTTGCTCACTCTTCATCCCCACTCAGCTCATCCCCAGACAGGACCTGGAAGGTGAGTTCGGAAGAATATCAGTCTGGACATACACACGTGTAAACATGTTAACAGGACTAGAAAAGGTCACTGACTAAAACGTAAATGTGAACCTACTTCACTACAGACACCAACATAATGAGCATCTTCTCTCTACTCTCTAATTTTTTCTGTCATTTGTACCTGTCCCAGTCCTGGTGGGTGAAGCACTGTCTGGTTTCTCAGTGCCTGAGGTGGTCAGAATCGCTCAACTGAAGAAAGGTCTCTCAGTCCTGGAGCTCATCCATGGGGAAACTTTGGCCTTTAAGGACCTGGCTATGACCTGTACTGTGCGTTTCCTGAACTACTTCCTGCAAAAAGAGAACTGCAGAGCTACTGTTCTTGTTGGTAAGAAAGTAACACTTGTAGTGTGATGTTAACTCATTCTAATGAAATCATTCTTGACATCGCTTGAATAATGTTTGCTGTTCTTAATTGATAGGTTTGCTCTGTCCACACACAACCTATATTCAATAAAAGTGAAGTACAATGTAAATAAATATCATTGATCATCAATGTGCTGAAACATTCAGATTTTTTTTGGCTTTTATAATTTTAAAAAGCAGCCAGTGTAAAAATATATACACATATCCTCATCATTACCTCCATATAGACACCTGTGACCAGGAAATCGGTGTTGACAGTAAACAGGAAACCAGCAGCAGTCTTGTGTGTGGCTTCCCTCTTCAGGTACATCAGGGGACACAGGTGGCTCAGCCATCCAAAGCGCTAAAGGTCTCTCTGGGTTGGATGTGGTGGTTGTTTACCCCAGAGGACGCATCACTCCAGTCCAAGAGAAACAAATGATCACCTGCCTTGAGGATAATGTCCATGTGTTTGCAGGTAAATATAGTATTGAAAGTTCTTTACACAAGAGGTCACCACTGTGTTGTTATAACATTTTTTAACAGTGTGTTTTTACTCTCCTACCTCTGCAGCCGATGGCAGCTCAGATGACATAGACCAGCCGCTGCGCCGTCTGTTTGCTGATCAGGAGTTGGTCAAGTCTCATGGCCTCATGAGCCTCAACTCAGTCAACTGGTCTAGAGTCATGATCCAGGTCACCCACTTCATCTATGCCTACCTGGAGCTCAGTGGTGTGGAGCAGACAGAGGCTGGCGGTGCCCTGCCTGAGCTGGAAGTGGTGGTGCCCACTGGGGGGGCGGGAAACATCACAGGTGAGCTCATTACAGCTGTAAGAATTTTTGTGAGACTATTAACTTAAATCACACAGATACTGAATGTGTGATCTTCAGGAAAATCATTTGAATTATGTGTTTGTTTATTTTTAATTCCACAAATTTGTGTTGTTTGAGCTTAAGAACAGTTTATGAAGCCATCAATCATTTAGTCTGGATAGAACAACAGGCAGTGTGACACTGACCAACTGTAACAAAAGCTGAGAATAATGAGAAACAGAAAATTGTAAAAATCTCACATTAGTGAAGTTGCAACCAGACAATGTGTGAATGTGAGATCAACTGACCCTGTACCAATATGAATCTGACAAAAGCAGCTCCTCATTCCATTATTATCAGCAGCTGGACAGCTGACTCCACACTGTGAAGAGACTGAAGCTAAAGCTGCAGGTTGTGACCATGACAACATGGGCAAAGCGAGACTAATAAACTGTAGTGTTAAAACTGTGAAGTAGCTCCAGGCTAGTCATGATAACATTTGCTCCTTATATCATTAGTCCAGGCAAACGCAGCCTTTACTCTTTTCTGCTCTTGCTCTGTGGTTCGTACTGCACCTCCATGCACACAGCTCACATATGTCCAAAGCTTGACAAACCCGTAGTGGCTAAGTTATGGACATTCCCTGCCTCAGAAAAGGGACTCAACAGTCGTCTGTGAAGATTCTCAGTCATCCAGGTGAAGTTTTCTGAAGATTGAGTCATGGCAACTGGACTTCTTTCTTCCAAGTAGACACGTTTCGTTCTGCATCCACAGAACTTTATCAATCTGATTGACAAGTCCAGTTGCCATGACTCAATCTTCAGAGGACTCAACAGTCTATTGTCAGAATCTAGCAATACAAATATTAATTTCAGAACTAACTTTATGTACTGATTATTATTTTGATAGTAATGTCATGACCTTTGTACTAAAGAGCTGGTACAATGCATTGTCCCTCTCAGTGGGAAGAATATAGATGGAAACTGAGTCTGTTTCTTCTTCCTCCCTCTCTGTCTCAGCTGGCTTCATTGTGAAGCAGATGGGGTTACCCCTGAAACTGGTGGCCATGGTCAATTCTAATGACATAGTTCACAGGACTGTAACCACTGGGGACTTTTCCATGGCGGCTAATGTCACACAAACGTTGGCCCCTGCTATAGACATCCAGGTACTAGAGTTATTAAAGCAGTATGGCTTTATGACTGGACTTTACTCCAGATTTCTGTTGACAACCTGACGTGTTGTCACATTTTAACTGTGCAATGTGTGGATCATAACATCTGCAACCTTGGTTAAAAAAAACATTGAAACCTTTAGAACTGTGTACATACTGTGGTGGGACATACACAAATTGAAATTTCACTGGTATCATTGGCTTCTCTCATCAAGAGCTCGGTCCATTGGTGTTTTTAAAGAAATAGTTTATTTTGTGAAGTAAACTTTCTGAGAGAGATGTGTTAAGAAAAGTGTGAAGCACAAAGCTGTAGTGATAGAACGATTAGCCTATTTTAGCATAACAACTGTTCATCCTGGAGTTCAGGTGGACATGTGCCAAATTAGAAGACAGTCCTTCAAGGCATTCCTGTCATAACTTCTGTGCCAAATTGCCTTTACTGGCTTTAAAGGCTTTACTGATATATATTGTTCACAAGAATGGGATGTACAGACCGATCAACAACTGGAAAATGCCTATTGGCGACACTAAGGCATGAAAAGGCTGCACTATCACACTGTGACATACCGTGTATGAAAAGCTGGCAGTAGATCTATACCTGAGTTGACTGATGGTTGAGTTATGGGAATTATAGGATTCAGCCTCAACTTAGTCAGTACAAAATTCTTGTCGGACTAAAGTGTTGTACAGAATTTTACAGACCCATCAATAGCTAATATATGTGTACATACATACAGTTATGGTCTAAATGATTAGTCGTCTTCATGAAATCAAACAAAACCCAAAAGTGTTTGTAGTTGAATTGCTTTCAAAAGAACATAGAGAGAGAGAGAGACTACTCTTGTTGGTAAGAAGTAATGAAGCCAAGAAGAAATCAGTCTGAAACTCAAGAAGATGACAATTCTAAACACTTCTGGTCATTTCCTTGGAAAAGTGCAGTGTTTTGTCTGATGTAATAAAGATGGTTAATAATTTAAACCTGAACTCTAAGTTAAAACATGCATACGTTATTATGCTTTGTCTCGCTACTTGACTTGGCTCGTAGGACCCGTACAACATAGAGCGAGTGTTCTGGCTGCTGCTGGACAGAGACGGAGCTACAGTGAAGAACATGATGGAAGAGTTTCAGCAATCACATAGACTCTCTCTGCCTGAAAACCACCGCAAGCTGGTACCAGTCATTCAACTGCTTGTCTGTATGTCTAGTATGACCACACATGCCCGTCAGCTGTCCCAAAACCTTTATTCTCTGTCCACGTGTTTTTCTTATGTAGTTGTCACAAGTTTTATCAACTGGAACAGTGACTGATGAAGGGATCCTGGAGACCATGAGAAGATGCTGGGAGGAAAACCAGTATGTTGTGTGTCCTCACACTGCTGTGGCTGTGTGGCATCACTACCACTGTCCTCACAACCCTGGGATCAACAGGTAAAATATACTATAGCCACACACACAAGAAATGTCTGACTTCAGTGTAAGAAATGAACCATCAGTCTTATATGAATATTTAAAACTGTGATGTTGTCTGCTCTCTTGAAAAATGCTTTAAGTATTGGTTCTATAGTTATAGTAAAAATATTGTAAGGTGCTAATAATTTGTCTTTGTACAGGAAAATTGTGAGCTCAACTGCTTTAATTATTGTTTAAGCAAAGAAAAGCCAAAGCAGGAAGGAGTCTAACATTGTTTACAGTCAGCTGCTGACAGCCTGACTCATTTTTTTTTTTTCTGCCTTTACTTTATAACCAGCCAGGTGAGTCAGAGTTTACCTTCAAACAACATTTCACTGGATTGTTGTCCAAGTGGTTTCTCTCCTTGTGACGGAAATCCCTCATAGAAGAGAGATTAGGAAACATCGAGAAACAGTTTACACAGTATTTATTTGCGCTCATGGCAGGTTTATTAATGTGTCGTCACTTCTACCTTTGTCAAGGGGAACACTGACACCCAGCTGACTTAATTAGACCAACCTTTATTGCAGGTGTTATGTTGCGACAGCGTCCCCAGCAAAGTTTCAGACTGCAGTGCAGAGGGCTGGCTTGTCCTGTGCCCTACCTGAGGTGCTGCAGGCGTTGGACAAGTTAGCTACTCGTTACCAGAACCTGGAGCGGAGCCTGGACTGGTGCAGAAACTGGGAGGAAACACTGAGAGAGAAAATCAAGTCCATAAGCTTATCCAGGAAAGACACAGGGACTTACAAAAGCTAAATATGCAACATCTTTACAAATAGAATGTTGTCACACATATTTGTATGATCATAAACAAGTAGTTTATATAGTCTGGATTATGATTTTTACAAATAATAAAAATATACAGTTTGTGTGTCCTATTTTGAAAGTCAGTAAATGTCCTTTAATGCAATGTTAACCTGTTAGTTTAGTTGAAGCAAACATGACCAATATTTATATAAAAATACACTTACAGCAAAATAAGGTGTTATTTTACATGAGCAGGACAGACAGCAGGCAAAAGAGTTTCAGATGGTTTAATGCAAAATAACATACGTGGACAACCAAAGGCTCTTATCTCAAATGTAGCATTGAGTTGTGATAGATTCAAAAATGTTATAATGAAATGAAACATTATAAGTGTTATCATTTCAGATGTATTATTGTATATGCAGCATTCTGATTTTGTAGCTAGTTGAGTTCAAATCTTTTATTTTTCAGGATGTTCTTTATTTGCTTTTCACCATAGAAATGATAGTGCTGCTAAGACAAGACTTCACTGTAATATAGACCACAGTATAAATAATGCAGTGCTAACTGTGCATTTACTACATTTGAAACAAGCCTTTGTAAGATTGCGCAAACAAGAAAGTGATATTCTTGTAAGTCTGCTGTTAGACTTTCACAAAGCAGTGTAAATGATTGATTACTGTTATGCTGCTGAAGACACTATAGTTTGATCACACTACTTGCTCAAAATATATTTTGTTAATTCGTATATATACAATAAAAATATAATTTTATTATGTTTACGTTATTTTAAGTGCAGATTGTGTGATAACTGGTTTCTGCCTACAGGTGGCGCCCAGGTCAAATGAGGTAGGCTTAAAATCATTATATACAAATAAACTGTAGTTGTAATTGTTGAGTGAGTGAAGCCCAACAGCAGTAAAAGTTTGAGACATTTCTTTAAAAAGTAAAATATATAAAATATCTGATAAATGTAATACGCTTAATGAGTTAAGCCTATGTCTTACATTCTGTGTCTTACATTTTCCGAGCAGCCCTGAATGTAACACGGGGTTTGACAGCTAGGCAGTCAAACATGGCGGCCGAAAGCTAAAGCAACCAGGCGACGCCTGCGACTTTTATTACCACTGTCAGCACCTAGGAAATAGCTAGAGCGAAAAGGATTCTCGGAAGCAGACAGTGGATAACTGTTTTTTTTTATATATAAATCCAGCTGTTGTCCGGAATGTGAAGGCGGTTTGTGAGCGACAGAAGACGGCTGAGGAGCAAGCGGGCTGACGGTGGATTGTTTCCGTTTGGCTTCTTCACCTGTCTGCTGATATGTCACACAGGTAGCTTCATACATTGCTCCACTCTGCTGTGTTTCTCCTGTGTAGTTTAGTCATTTCTGTGCGCTTCAGCTTTGCTTTATTTACGTCTGTGTGGCTGACACGTTGCTGCTGGCAGAATTTAAATGGAAGTCAGAGATAAGAGACGAGAAGAGAGGAGCCGGTTGAGAAACAAGACAAGGATGTTAGTTCGCTTAGGAAACTGCCACATTATCCAGAACACGCATAACACGGTGTTTTCTCTCACAGTAAGCTAGTTAATTTGTAAAAAAAAAAGAGCCGAGCTTGAAGTTGGCTACTATCATCGACACCGTCCTTTGTTTTGTCTTTAGTGATCTGTCCCTTACTCAGACTGGAAATGTGGCTCCACCAATGGGTGGTTCATATTTTAGTTAATCTCCTTCACTTAATACTGTCCCACACACAGCGAGGGAAAAACATATCTGTCAGCATGAAGTCTCCATAACATGCAGTGAGAGGTCCCAGGATAACGGTGACCTCTACACTGAGGAGGAGCTAGCGTTTTTGTAACATTTACATGTGGAGAAGCACTGAAAATTATCAGTAACACATGTAGTAATAGCTTAATCATTCATCATCATGCATTCTGTGGTTTCAGATGGGACAGTAAACTGAGCATCTTAGTCTGAATATGTCAACCTTGGCTCTGGAAAACTGTGACATCATTCCACATTTCTGACATTTCATAGACTAAACGATTAATTAATTGGGAAAATGAACAAATAATTGACATATTCAGCAGTAATGCAGTGAATTGTTATATGCATTCATTCATTAATGCCATTAGTTAGGCTTTGGTAGTGTTAGTTGGTGTGGCATGGAGGCCTTTCTTACTGACTGTGGTGTGTGCATATGCAGAACAGTAGTCTCTGCATGGTGTTCTGGAAACCATACCACCCAGAACTCCACTCCATAGGGGCTTCATGGTAGAACAACCTGTCTGATCTGTACCTGCTCTTCTTTTCTCTCCACTTTCCACTCACCCCATCTGGTAACTGTCCACCATGAGCCTGGTCCTGCTGGAAGTTCCTTTCTGTTAAAGGGAGTTTTTCCTCTTCACTGTTGCACGGTGTAGCTCAAGGGAGGTTGTTGGATTTGTTATTCTTTAAGGTTTTTCACTTGCTGTGTAAAGTTTCTGAGATGACTTTGGTTTCGGTGATTTGGCCCTTTAGAAATGAACCTAATTGAAATTGAACTGAATCTGAGTGGAGTCATTGGTCTTATGTGGGAAGAATTCCTGTTTCTCAGGTGTAATTGATATCAGAAATTACACCGTTCGGCCAGTCGGCTTAGTGCTTCCATCATTAGATCTATATAGCATATGTAACATCTATACAGGCACCTGTGTGTCTGTCCTGCTGCTCAGTTTAATTGTGGCAAATGGTAAATGTACACATTTACAACCCACCATAAACACCTCTTAACTACTTCTTCCCTTGACCTTTGTCCATTTTCTACATTAGTGTCATAAATGCTCCTTTGAGCATCTCTTCTGATATTCAGTAAACATTTAGCATTGGTATTATTTCACACCTCCTCTATTTGTTCTTTACTGTGAGCCAGTGAAATCATTTTGTTTCAATTAAACATTTTATTTAGATTTAAATAGATTTTCCAGATTCAGTCTCACCATGTAGCGTACTGCTGCTTCTGTACCCTTTTATCCTGCTAAGCATTGTTGGGGAGCGGGGGTCTTTGGAAGATATTACACATATTTCATGAATGAATGACCCAGCACTCAAGCAACGTGCCTGCAGGCTTTCCTATCAGAACATATCATCTGTTGCAGCTGTCTAACACACAGTGGCTTCTGGGTGGAGAAAAGCATTCCACAGATAAATGCCAAACATGCTACACGTTCCTATGAAAGGGGGAATAGAGAAAACAGTATAGTACAGTAGGTCAGACATTGCTGTGGCCCCTGAGATCTCTTATTTTGACACTGTGGATGACTTAGTGCCTCCTCTGACTGCTCTGTAGAATATAATGCTATTGTAACGTCAACTCTGACTCTTTGCTTCATGTGACCCGTCTACAGGTAACCTCTGGTTGACCACTAACTGTTGATGATGTCCTCACCAGCAGCAGCAAAGCCCTCCACCACCAACCTTTCTCCTGGGACTCACCTGGAGCCCTCGACGGCCATTGACTCCATGTCTGTATCCTCTCTCCTGTCAGGGGATTTAGACGATGAAGGCGATGGAGGAAGAGAGGAAGAGGAAGGGCTGGGTGACCTCGAAGTAAACCCATATGATGGTTTGCCCTTCTCTTCACGCTATTACACCCTGCTGGAAGAGAGGCGGCAGTTGCCTGTGTGGAGCCTCAGGCAGAATCTGCTGGAGCACTTGGAGAACCACAATATGGTGCTGCTCAGTGCTCACAGTGGAGCTGGAAAAAGCACACAGGTAAGCATGGACCAACAGGGCCACAGGGCACCACCTTAATGTATTCAGGTTAACCTCTAAAAAGGAGCTTCTCATATTGTCAGAGTGGCAGCATTTGTAATATTAGTTAAATACCATTGTTTGAGGATTAATCAATCATTAATCAAATTTTTTATATTGCTGCCAATATGTTGTGAAGACCTCCAGACATCCTGGTAAGGTTATTTGGTAGGAGACCCTAAATTTATCCTCCATCGTGATTTCACTTCTCATCTGATCTTAATAAGCTTTGTGAGAAGTGAAACAGACAAATTAGTGTGAAATACCAAAATTATCAGCAGTTGAATGTTTTCCTCTAAAACAGTTTTATCAAAATCCCGACATTTTCACCTTCATCATGGAGGATTTATTACTGGACTGTTAGTTGGATAAATAAGTTAGCATCATGGTGATACTACACATCACTTAGTGGATTAATTCCTCTAATCAGCATTGTACACTATATATTAAAATGAGTCAGAGTTTGTGTTTTTCAGTTCGTTGTGGAACTCTTCTGACACAGAGTTGCTAAAAAATAATGTAATGCAACTTCAAGTGGAGTTCTCATATTTAACATAACATTGAACAAGCCCCAGTATCATTTGGTTTTTAATGATAATTTTTTAATAATAAGTTTGAGGTGAACTGCGTTGAACCACTGTATTGTTTTCTGTTTTCTCTGCAGGTGCCGCAGTGGTGTGTGGAGTATGCTTTGTCCTTTGAGTTTTCTCAGGGACTGGTGTGTTGTTCTCAGCCTTATTCAGTGGCAGCAGTGAGTCTGGCCCTTCGTGTTGCTGATGAAATGGACCTCAGCCTGGGTCTGGAGGTTGGCTACAGGGTGTCTCACGATGACAGCTGTACACCCGACACCCTACTCAGGTTAGGATGGATAGCCACAGAAGGAATTTGATTGGCTTAGCCTAGGATAGACTGGAAGACTGGCAGTAGGGGGCAACAGTTAGCTGTCTCCACCCCAAACCTCAAAAACATACCTGCTGTATCAATACCCTTGAAACCTTGAAACAAAATGCTGGAACTGCTTTTCATTGACGTTTCATAACAACAACCAGGGAAGTGGTGTAGTGGTTAGCACTGTTGCTTCACAGCAAGAAGGACCTGGGTCTGTCTTGGACCAAGCCAGGTGCCTTTCAGTAAGGAGTTTGGATGTTCTCCCTATGTCTGCATGGTTTTTCTCCAAGTTGAAGTTTTCTCCTACAGTCCAATGGCATGCAACTAGGTCAGGTTAGGGGTAACTTTAAATTGCCCCTATATGTGAATGTGAGTGTGAATGTCTGTCTCTATATGTTGGCCTTGTGATAGACCTGTCCAGGGAATACCCTGCCACTTGTCCCCCAAGAGGAATTTAGAGGAGTTTAGACTGTCGGCTTTAATTTAAGAAGCTGGTTGATAATATTGGATGCACTGTGTAGTGCAAATATTCAAGTTTATGCAGTCAGAAATTGCCTGTGTGTAACTCAGACATCATCAGTTTCTGAGATTCTTCCTTTACTGGCTGGTGGTGAACGTTGTGGGACTGCTGGATGACTGCTAACGGCCACAATGCTATGTGGCTCCGGAGCCGAGTTTCCAGTTCCTTAAGCCTTACCTCCAAAGCTGAAAATAGCTTACACTTAGTACACATACCACTATTGATTGAATTGAATTGAGTTTGTTTCATTTTTTTCAACTTGATTCACAGGCAGTGACGGCTCTATTGACTTCATATTGACAGTTAACAAAAACAGATTCAACAAATGATACACTTTGAATCCACCAAAGACCTTTATCTGCCTAACTAATGGGTGGTTAATACACACCATGGAACAGTTAAGCAACCAACAGACCTGCATTTTACGTGCTGATGGTGAAACTAGAGGTAAAGTGCCCCCATAACAAACAGAGAGTGAAGACAGCTGAAAGTAAAAGCCTGGTAGACCTGGGAACAAACTCAGCATGCGTTTTGCAACCAAGATTTTCAAACTGATAATTCAGTTTATGATTATGTTAGTTTGTCCAAATATTTATGAGCGACCAATATTATCTGAGTATAAAAATGTTTATAATTCATACACAGCTGAGCCAATATGTCTACATCTACCCAAACGAGTCTACACTTTACATATACACTGATTGTTTAATGAGTTTTAGAAGATTTCGCAGGACATTTTGAGCTAATAACTGAGCTTCCAGCCCTGACATACTTTTCAATAGATTGGTTGAGTACACTTCAACAACTGATTTGCCTTACACTTCGTTAGTTTAATGGTCTATTGCTGATTGATCTGTGTAGTCATGATCTCTAATGAGAGGTAATGTACTATAAATAACATGTTACATAGCCTTTCTTTTGCTTACAGACACACCTTGACTATTTGTTCTCTTCCCTAAAGTGTATTGTCCAAGTGTGCAGTAAAAGTGTTCTGTTCTCCAGTGTAGCCTGAAAACTGATCTCTGTGTGTCCTGCGCTGCTTTATCAAATTACAGACTGAGACACAATCAAATTTTTCTCTTGTCAAACAGTGTTGTGTTTGGGATGCTTTTGCATGGTTCCTTACATTTAAAGTGATTAAAGATGCATTGCGTTCCTTTTTGTGTATGTGTGTGTGTAAGTGTTTTGGTTCATCTCTCTGTCATCTGTTTTGTCCTTTGACTGTCCCCAGGTTTGTTAGTGACACTCTCCTGCTAGAGGAAATGATGTCTGACCCTCTGCTTCATCAGTACGGTGTTGTGGTGTTAGATGAACTGCAGGAGCGCACTGTAGCCACTGATGTGCTTCTCGGCCTGCTATGTGATGTCTGCCGCCAGAGGCCAGACAACTTCCGGGTGGTTCTGCTCACTCATCCAACACTGGCACCTCGCCTCTCTGCCTTCCTTGGACCCTCTGTCCCTCACCTTTCCATAGACAACCTTTTCACTGACCCCAATACCACAAACCAGAAGGTGGAGGAGGACAAAAAGACTGTGGAGACCAACATGGTGGAGACATTGTACAGAGAGCTGTCATCAGGAAAGGTACCTGTGGCTGCTGCGTGTCACATGGTGTTGGATCTGCACAGAAGAGGAGAGGAAGGAGATGTGATGGTATTCTTGGCCAGTGCGCAGGTACATGTTTTACACCTAATGTCCCTCTAAATAATAGATCAATAGAAAATAGAATAAATAATTTGACCGTTAGGGTATAAATGATCACAATGAGACTTACGCAGCCTGAGGAGGGATGTCAGGACTGCACTGACTGTATGATGGACTATTTGGATCAGAACTTATCAGACCAGGATCAGTGGTGGGTGACTGGTCACAGGGGAAAGATGCACAGGATGTGACATTGAACACTTAAAAATGCTGGACGTATCCATCTTGTCTTCAGTGCTGCTCTGGAGTGTTGTGGAAGTATTAATATGAACAACAAGCTTTAATCAGTCATCAGGGCTCCCTGTATTTAAGTCAACATTCGAAACCAGTGCAACAGACGTCTTGATGGTAGAAACGTGATTTAATCTTTTTGTATTTTCAACAAAAGGAAAGCTGCCCCTACCAATCTTCATTCCATGGTGTACTTTCACCACCTTTGTCTTGTAGAGAAATAAATCCAGGACACTTCAGCCTGAGAGGCCTCTGATGCATTGTGGGTGTCTGATGTCCTGGTTCTCACACACACACTGAAAGAAACTGACACTGTACACACCACAGAGGCACAAAGTAACTTGTGCAAAGCTATCTGTACATATTGACCTTCAGTATTTCAAACTCGCTCATGCTAATTAACTCCCTTTTTGTCAACATGACCACACCTCCTGCTCCAAGGCTCTCTGTCAGTCACAGGTTCCATCAACAAGACAGTGCACTGTGTGTTTCTGTGTTAGCTCAGGCTAGATTTGTAAGTCAAAGTCCTGTCTGGTGATACACACAACAAATAAAAGCACAGAAAAACACTTGTGAGTGTTTCCATGTGTGAGTTTAAATAAACCCTTGCAATGTAAGTGGTGGGTTTGACAGTAGATGTTTGAAATAGTGGATTAGACATCAGGTTTTTCATTCTTTCTCTCTTTCTCTCTGTCTTTCCTGTTTTGTGTAGGAAATAGATGAATGTGTTGCTCTATTGGAGAAGGAGCGTGTAGCACTCAGTCCTCAGATTGGTGCTCTCAGGATCCTCCCTCTCCATACAGGACTGGGTGGACTGACCCAGCGAGTCTACGACCCTGAAACTTTTACTCTGAGGGAGAACGGCAGCACGGAAGATGGGGATGGCAGCTCTGCACTAGGTGCAGGGGATCCAGGGGTCAAGAGGAAGGTTATCCTTACTGATACACTCGCAGAAGCATCCTTCTCACTGCCAGCCATTCGCTACGTCATAGATACAGGCTTTCAACTGAAAACTGTGAGTTTATGATCAGTTCTGACAAAATGCTTTGACTAAATTACTCTGAAAACAAAATGAGTATATACAGTTCAATTCAGCTTTATTTATATAGCACCAAATCACAACGTAAGTCATCTCAAGGCACTTTACAGTGTAAGGTTTAAGACCTTACACATATATAAATATACACAGAATAATGTGGAAAACCCAACAGTCCCACTTGAGCAAGCACTAGGTGACAGTGGAGAGGAAAAACAGAAGAACCACAGCTCCAAGGCCTGAAGAAAGAGAAAGAGAAATATGATCTCTCTTGCTAATTTTGGTCAGAATTCTGGCTGCAGCGTTCTGGATTAACTGGAGGCTTTTTAATGCATTATTGGGACATTTTATCAGTAATGAATTACAGTAGAGGGCACGGTGGTGTAGTGGTTAGCCTCACAGCTAGAAGGACCCGGGTTCGATTCCCGGGGTCGGCCGGGTGCCTTTCTGTGTGGAGTTTGCATGTTCTGCGTGGGTACCCTCCGGGTACTCCGGTTTCCTCCCACCGTCCAAAGGCATGCATGTCAGGTTGATTGGGCCTTCCAAAATTGTCCGTAGGCCAAATTGACTGGCGATCTGTCCGGGCTGTACCCCGCCTCTCGCCCGAAGATAGCTGGGATAGGCTCCAGCTCTTCCAGGTGGAAGAAGCAAGTTCTAGATATATTCTAGATATTCCTTTAATGTAGGAAGTAAATGATATATCTTCAAAAAGATATGACTCTTGATATGACTAAAATATGACTCCCAAGATTCCTCTGAGTAGTACTTCAGGCCAAATCAGGATACGATGTAAAAATGCTGACATTTCCATTTCTCCTTTACTGTCTCAGGTTTATAATCCACAAATAAGAGCAAACTCGCAGGTCCTGAGCACAATAAGCAAACACCAGGCCGACATGCGAACTCAGAGGGTAAACAGCCACCTTTCAGGTAGGTCAGAGGTCATGTTGTTCTGGTTACCAGCTGATCTAATTTCTCACTCCAACTAATATGTCTATATATGCGCTCATGTGTAGAATTTAGAAATGTCTGACATTTAGTGACTGCTAGATTTAGAATGACAAAAATCTCTGTGACAGAAAGCAGAGCTGACCCATAAACTAATTCATTCATTACATTTGTTGTTCCACTGTACAGATGAATGACAAATGAAAGCAAATCCCTGAATGCTTGACCTTCACTGTGAGGGGATTTGGTGACTTTGTTGCACTGTTTTGTTGATTTGACTCATTAATGATACATTTGAGACAAGATTGACTTCATGCCTAAAAATCTAATCACACAACTACAGTATTCTGCTGTGACTGGTTACTACTTGTCTACTAGTTGTTTGTGTGGGAGATGCGTCATTTTCTAATTATGCCTCTAAAATATAGAAAAGCTGCTACCGGCTGAGATTTCTTGATTTAATTTAAAAACCTATTGAAGACTAATTTTAATTTTTTAGCTTTTAATTAATTTCCACACATAGTTGTTTGTTTTGTAAAGCACTTTAAATTACATATGTATGAATTGTTGATTGATTGATTGTCTGTCTGCTCCTTGGTGGTTTTTAGGGCTGTGTCTTCGTCTGTATCCCCAGTCTCTGTACGATGATGGTATGGGGGAGGCTCATTGTCCCGGGGTGGTGGAGGAAAACCTCAGCCACTTGGTGCTGTTGCTCAAGAGGCTTGATATTGCTGACATGGGGCAGTGCAAGTTCCTGGACAGACCAGGTATCTGTACAAACTACTCTGGATAACGTTTAATAGGTATTTAGGATTTAAAGAAATAGTTAGAAATGTGAACATGCAGAAGATTGACTCTTATATTTGTATGTTAAATTTAAGTTAGCAGCCAGTTCTCAGGGGTTCTCCACAGGTCTGATGGTTTCAGATAGGATCCCCACATTTGGACCTGTGAAAACCTCTGATGTCTGGTGACCAAACTAACAGTTACAAACTGAATGGAGACTGGTTGTGAAGCTAAAGGCAGAACAGATCTGTCAAGGCTCCACAGAATTATTTAGCAGATGGTTGCAGATGTTCTGGAAAACGTTTTAGTGACTTAACAGAGGAAGGGGCCTCTTTAAATAAAAAACCTTAAAGTGAGGTGTAAAACATTTAGAGTGCACTGAGGCTAAGGTAACAAAAAGCCATGAGCATTATAAATAAAGCACTAATGAAGTGGTGTCTATACGAGCTTTTATTTCTGTCCAATTGTGTTCACACCTGGCACACAGCCTATGTCAGCATGTTTTGTACGAACACTACAGTATTTCTCTGTACTCTCAGTATTAACTTATAGACCAGCAGCTGCATGTTGAATGTTCCAAAACAAAAGAACACTAGGTATAAGTGCTGTACAGCACACACAATGTACTCCAGGTACATAAAACAGACTCCTGAAGCATGTGTGAGTTTGAACACTACAACGATAAACTAGTTGCTTCATGGTAGCACATTTTAGTGATGAGTTATCAGCTCCACAGCTGGTTTTCAGAAGACGGGAAAAAATTGAAGCTTATATTATCTTCCTCTCCTGCTAAAACACCTCACAGGTTTAATAGTAACATCACTAACAGAATGATACAGATTATTTTGAACATGTTTGATTGACCTTTGAGTGATCAACTGTGTATGGTGGATACAGAACATGTACACACTGTACAATGATTCCCTTATCTCTCAGCAGCAATGACTTCATGAACTTCTTTACAAATAAAGTGAAAGCTATTAGAGATAAAATTGATCAGATCCTCCCTGCAATTGGCATGGACAGACACTTGTCCAACAGCTCTAGATTTATTTATAAGACCTCAGTCTTACTTAGACTGCTTCTTTCCTGTTGACCATTCAGAATTAATTTCAGTAATTAACTCATCTAAATCTTCTACGTGTCTCTTAGACCCCATCCCTACTAGACTGCTCAAGGAGGTTTTACCTTTGATCAGCACTTCCATATTAGAGCAGATAAATGTATCTCTACTAACAGGCTAGGTATCACAGGCTTTTAAAGTAGCTGTAGTAAAACCTCTACTAAAGAAACCTACTCTGGATCCAGGGGTTTTAGCCAATTAT
>JAUYWH010000014.1:20158616-20168745 GCA_034779795.1 Ctenopoma multispine | reverse complement strand
GTAAAAAACACAATTACACCAAATATTGATTGAAATGGTTAGTAATGGAGTTAATAATGAGATATAAACAATGTATAATAGGATTTTTTGGTTTCTGACACTTTAGGATGAGTAAACATGTCCCGGGTCAAATTGACTCAGGAACATCATTGGTGTTCCTGAGAAACGAACATAACAGGAGGGTTAAATACAGCTGCCGCACCATGTTATATCAACAGCATCTTATATCAATACAATTGTTCTTAGTAGATCACCTGCAAAACAAGGACTAAATAAATGGAGCGGCTACAATCGTTTCATTTGTGGCCGCTCCATTTATTTAGTCCTCGTTACTTGGGTGCTTATTAAATCATTGTTATGGTTAAGGTTAGGGTAAGGGGTAAAGGTAATGCATTATGTCAAACAGTGTCCTCACAAGTTTAGTGAGAGAATGTGTGTGTGTGTGTGTGAACACACAGGTCAGACAGCAGCATGTGTCCGTGTGTGTAAACACTTTATGTTTGCTCTGCCTGTCCAGAGGGACAGTGAACAGACTTGGTGATGCCTGTAATGATTTCTGGTATGCAGAAAAGGTCAACACACACTTTGTACTTCTGTCTTTGTGCTCATTGACATGATGCATTCCCTCCCCCTTAACCCTAACATTTACCCAACCCTAACCCCAGTTAACCTCAGTTATACTATAATGGATTAAAGGTCACATTTGACAACACAGGAATACAAAGACGTGTACACACATACACACATGTTCTCAGACACTTGCAGCTCCTTTCTCTGTGCAGTTTTGGACAGCTCCAGTCATTACATTATGCAGATCATCCCAATGCATGCCTGCTGTGTTGGACACCCTCAGTGAGTCATGCTGTTGCTACTAACTCTTATATGGCTCTAACAAGATGCTACCAGTTCTGTGTCAGGCATTCCAGCACAAACCAGAATTTTTAGATTACCAGAGCCTGAATTTCAGATTACTTGCAGTTCTTTTGAAAAAAAGTGCAAGCATGCTGCAGATATGACAGCCCAAAAGATAGAAGTCTGGATAAGTCACATTTTAGTGTGCAATAATTATTTATCAAAAAGTATTGCACCCCAACACTCTTTGTGTCTTTTGATAATTACACACCTGAGCTAAAAAAATCATGGAGATCCCCAGGGATTAATTCTCGGCCCTCTTCTTATACAAATTTACACAACCATATCATCAGGTACCTATGATCCCATACAACATACAGATCATTGGATGTGTCACAATTTCCCTCAGTTATAGGAACAGTTCAAGATTTTAAGAAACATCCTTACTGGCTTTTTTGCAGAGGAGATCATTGTTGCATCTTGCATCATGTCAGCAAATCCTGCAGTCAGAATTTTCACTAAGCTAACTATAAAATTATTACACGCATGAGAGTTATTTAGGTGCAGTTATGGTCTCTGGCCTCACTTTTAAAATCTACATAAAAACGTAACTCTGAAAGACTTCATACAGATGCAACTAATTCTGTCTGCCCAGTCAGTCTAGTTCGTGATTAAAATACTGCAGTAGGTTTATAATGCACAGAATCTGCTACTGCATTATGGTTTCTGGACATTGGATCATTGAGGACATTTCTGCTTTCTGTACAGAGAGAGTCAAGACTAAACTTGGCACAAAAAATGTTTAAAATGTTTATTTTGTATACTATGTAAAACACTTCTTACTGTTAGGTGAAAAAAAACCATCTTTATTATAACACAATATTATGAGTGTAGCATGTAACACATAAACAATATCTAAAACTAAATTAGTATCCATATTCTAAAGACATTAAAGAAGAAAATATATTTTTTCTGTAACACACTGCTGCTGAAATTCTAATGCTAATGATAATGACATACTTTATTAATTCCAGGTGTGTCTTAAAATCTGTTTCTTAACTTCTACTTTAAGAAACTATTTTGAAAGCTTCCGAAAGCTTCAAAGCAGAATCATTTTGGTAGAGCCTTGTTGAGCTTGTTGAGCTCAAGTTCACATGACAAATTGAGAATCTTTCTTATTGCTGGGGTCATGAAATTTTTGGGATCTAGAAATGAGGTCACACTCCACAGAAGGTTAAGGAAGCTTGACCTTCTGTCCACAAAAGACCTGCATGAGTCAGCCAGAACTGCAAAGACATGCTCAATCACAAACATTCTGTCATTCTACTGTACCAAAACTACAACAATCAGGCGACCTGACTGTACCTGTCGAAGACCACAGCAGCGAAACTTGGCTCGGCAAAGACCACTTCCCCAGCCCTGAGCTCCTTGTTGGCTCTTAGGCCTCGACCTTTCTTCCCTGCATCAAACAATACAGCACTCTCCATGTTCCCCACAGTCATTGTGCTGGCCAAACAAAACACAGAGGAGACAGAGAGGAAAGAGAAAGCAGCTGAGGGTGGGACGGGCTGAGGGGTAGAGCAGCAGTGAGAGAGTTCTCATGAAATTCTCCCTAACATTCAGAAGCACTTGCCCCACCTCTCTCCTTAACCTGACCCAACTGCTACAGCCAAAAATAAATTTGTCCCCTCTGGGGGTTTGTAACACCTAATCAGAGTGGGAGATGAGAGGGGCAGCGGGAGAACTGGGCGATAGCTGAGTTAGATGTGGTCTGTGGGTGCTGTCCCCTTGTTTGGGTTGGTTTCTCCTATGGTATTTTGGTCCTTTGCAGCTGTGACTGTCCGTCAGAGGCACATGACAGGAAATAGAGCTATTCAAACAGTCACAACGTCAGCCTTTTCTATAGGTCACATCCTCTCATCGGCGGCAACATACAGTAATATCACCATGTACAGATGATTAAATGAGCACATTGGTCCTTATTTACCCATCCACCTGATAAATCTTAGTCCAGTATGCTTGTTAACACAACTTCAGAGCTGGGTGATAATTTGTTAATTGATAGACTCTATTTAGCCGACAAATAAATTTTTACTGATAAAGTTAAATGTATGTTGTAAATGTATCAAATAAAGTTTATGAAATATCACATTCACAGCATAACAGCATTCTGGATGATTCCAAAATGATCAGCTTAATTGGTAACAGGTGAGGTTTTTCAAGACTGGGTATAAAAGGAGCATTGCAAGAGAAAACTTTATGCTAAATATCGTTAGATGGGCTCAGTTCTTTGGACAATCACTGACCCTTAAAGTCTGACGCTGCATCTGGAAACACAACCTTAGGGGGCGACATGATAGCTCAGTGGGTAGAGCAGTCGTCTTCCAGCCCAAGGATGAGCGATGATTTGATTCTCAGTCCTGGCAAGCAATGTGTCCGAGGCGTCCCTGGACACTGAAACCCCTTAGTAGCGCTAACAAAGGTGAAGCAGCTGTCTAAACAACAATTTCCTCAACATGATCAATAAAGCATCAATTATTATTCTTAACTGTGTTACAAAAGGAGGAAGCCATACACCAATTCTATGCAGAAACAACGCTGAGTTCTCTGGACCCGAGGTCATGACAAATACACCAAAACCCAGTGGAAGCATGTGAGTTCACTCTTACTCTTTGTTCTACAAGTCTGATGACCCTTTGCTTTTTCTTTCACACCACTATAGAGGAAGACGTACTCTGCATAATGATGTCTTGTTTTGTGTTTAATTGTAATTCCACAGAATGAATGAAGAACCACCTTTACATTTACATCCAGCACTCACAAATCATTGAGAAGCAAATCTAATTTAAAAGTATGGCCACACAACGGTATCATTCTAGACACTTTATTTGGATCACACTTGGATCATTACTTTGATCATTAATGAAACAAAGTCCACACTTTTTATTCAAAAGACATATTTGTACCATCAGTTTGTTTCTCAGGACACCCTGTCAACTCTTCCTCTGGCGGAGTGGTTTATAATGAAGCAGAGGACAGTTAAATAAAAGTGGATACTGAAACAGAAATAATAATAAACTAAAATGCTTCCTTCATGTTGGACCTTCTGGTTTTCTGCCCCATCAAAGCTCAGCACTGGGAAATTGCGTGTTAAAGTTTATCAAAGCTGAACTCAACTTAGTATCTTTCCCCAGGAGTCAAATTCATTGGCTGTTACAGCTACTGAAGAAAATCTGGAACAATCTTTGTACTTGAGAGTTGAGGGTTCTTGCACACAGTCATTTCTGTTAACTTGCTTCATGCATCACGCCTGAGGTAATCCAGCATGATTACTGATTATAGTGCATCTGTGAGTATTATACAGTCTGTAATTGGAGTATGTCTGTGTCTAATTTTTGCATCACTTCAGGCACTGGGGTTACTGACAGCAGCTTTTATAGTACAGTGAACAAACCTTTTTCTCTGGAATGTTATGAATGTAAACTCGAGTTGGATACTTCATGCTTTCATATTGGTCAGTTTACACACAGAGGCTGCAGGGAAGTAAGGCCAAGTGCATTTGGAGTCAGCTATTAACGTCTGCACTAATCACTGTAAAGTGTAACTGACTAAAGGTTCAGGTAAAAGCATGACACATGTAACAGTAACATGGCTCGGTACAGACTGGCTGTAAGTGCTTGTGCTGGGTCTAAACGTCGTAAACGTCAATGTGAGCTCCTGATGTGTAGTTATCTTCCAGCAGCAGCTTCATCAGTTTGGCACTGGACTCCTCACAGGTGAGGAGCTTCCCCTGAGCAAACATGTCTAAATAAGACTGTCTGATTATGGGATCAGCTGTTGTAGATCTGGCCTGTGCCTGCATAGCTGTGTCCAGAGGCCCTGATTCAATACAGAGGACAGAGATTCTTTAAACAACTGGGATTATAATAAACAATGCCTCTTAAAATGGCCCACATATGAAGGATATGTATATATATATCTCACCTGGAGAGTAGCTGAGCACCCTGAGATCCGGCTCCTCTTCTGCCAGCACCCTGAACATCATGTCTCGAGCAGCTTTGCCGGTGCAGTACAGCACCCAAGAGCTGAAAGGCTGCAGGGCGCACAGCGAGGAGATGTTGATGACGGTGCGCCGCAGACCTGCACGCTGTGGGAAAGCCTGCAGGAAACTGGCAGTGAGGCACAGCGACGAGCTGACATTGACGGACATGTAGGAGTCCACCTCGGCCATGTCGGTGAAGCTTTTGGTGTAGCGGGACACATCGCCCAGAGTGGCTGGGAGGACGGGGAGAGAGGTGTTTATCTGTAGCAGATCTGAATCCTGCATTTTTGCCTGACTTCTGATTACAACATCGTATAGCTATTATCTATCTATTGCATTTAGTATATACAGTCTCAATCAAAAGACCAATGGACAAATGGCAAAAAATCACCACTTGGAGAAATGTCCCCACTCGCCTCATGGAAACACTTGCATCAAGCATGCCGCAACACATTTTTGAAGTGATCAACAATAACGGTGGAGCTACTCATTACCGATTTTGATTTCTGTTTTGGGGGGGTTTATGTGGTTCTAAACTTTTGATCAGCTGTAAAACAGCCTGTTTCAGTTTGAGCGTTTTTAATAAATTGCTCAAAGAAATGTTTTGTCTCACTCCCATTTCTTCTTGTAGCATGTTGAAGCTCTACTTGGAACCTTGTTAAGATCCAACCATGCAACATATGATTTTTTGCCATTTGTCCATTGGCCTTAAGCTTTTGATCGGGACTGTATTTATCAACAGTTTTCATTGGTTGGTACTATGCAAATAGCAGCTATAAATCCAGAGGTGTACATGGGTTTCACTCACATCCCTGTGAGAGTGGGTATATCATGAATCATTACAGTGGTAACTGTTACTGCTGAGTAAACAAATGCTCACGTTTTTTGTATATTTACAAGTTTAACCTGTCATGAATGGAAATATTCTGATACTTCAAAAGGTACTTAAAAACTACTTAAATCAATCTAAATTAATATTTGAGAAAATATTCAGTTACATTTCAGGTAACATGAAGTTTTAAATTCGACTGTAGTACAGTTCACTAACCCTGGTACAGCTCAGTATCTGCTTACCAGCGTTGTTGACCAGCATAACGTGATCTACGTCCTGTGTAAAAGCCTCTTTAGACGCTCTCATGACGCTTTCCAGTCCTTCCATCCGACCCACATCTGCCACCACAGACTCGACCTCCAGGCCAGCTCCTCCTGCTTCCGACTCGGCCAACTCCGCTTGCAGAGCCCGTAGATCGTCATCGGAGCGGGCCACCAGGACGAGCACCGACCCCCGTTTCACCAGCCGAGACACGTCCCTCGCTACGGACCGGCCGAAGCCTCGGGAGGCTCCGGTGATGATGCACAGCGCTCGGCCCAGGTCTGTGCAGCCGGGGGACGACATGGTGACAGAGGAGGAAATGAGGATGTGGTGAAGTGATTCCCACTCTGTGAGCTCGTTTCACACGAGAAAGTTCTGCACAGACTCAATCACCGGTTATCGGCGCGCAGTGCATGCCGGGTAGATTTGTGTCCGACTCGATGCCGATTTGTTCTGACGTCATGCCTACGTGGTCAACGATAACCTCGTGAGATGAAGGTGCAGCAGCTGCTCTCCAGCGCTGCGAGGTATTAATGGCGATCAGTCGCTTATGGAGAAGGCTTTTTCTACATTTGTTAAGTGGCCTGGTTCCCTAAAAATGAAAGAAAAACATTTCATGATAATTAATAATATATACCCGGTGTGCTCTTTTTGTGATTCAGCCTCTGAAATATTGCAACACCTGTTTCTTTTCATGTCCTGTATCAGTTAGTTGTTTGTTAGAAATTCACAGCTGGTTATCACTCAAGATCAATGATATCCCACAGTTTGTTTGTTGATTAAAGAAGGTGCTGTCCTATGGCTGCCAAACCTCAGGGGATGACAGGAAACGCCTGCTCTCACCTGATATGAAATCCAACTGGTTCAGGTGTTGGATCCACAACAGGACGTTTGGTAGAAACGTTTCCTCTTTTATTTACTTTAAATAATTTGATTAATCATGACAGATCAATAATTAAAATGTCTGTCTTGTATTTCTGTTGACTGATTAATGCTTGTAGCAAACTGACATGATGACAGCGTTTCATGTGAAATAAATGAGTCATATGGAGGTTAAACCATAAACACACCAACTGCTGTAGAGCATTTTCATCCTGCTGCACCTGCTCTCGTCTCTTTTCCAGGCGAGGCACAGTTCATCTCAAATGAGCCTTATGGCTGCGGATTCTTCTTCTGGGAGATTTTCAGCGGTGTGAAGCCACATATGGCCTTATCACCATCTCTCGGTTTCACGCCACTTCACACCAGTCAAACAAAGACTTCATTGTCCAGATCTGAGGGGAAATAGAGACACAGAACTTAAAACTGCATCATTCAGCATTTGGTTCCACCTCCTCATTCAGTAACGATAGTTGTACTATATCAGCCTAGTTCTTTAATCCTTGTACAGAACTGAATATACTGCAGATTACAACTATACATAAGTACTATTTTGAGGTAATTTACTTGAGTATTTCCATGTAACTCCAGTACTGTATATTTTTATAGTGTACATTAATTTAGCAGCTTTGGTTACTAGTTAGTTTTTATCAATAGCACCAAATCTAAATAGTTTAAAATACTACTTAAGTACTTTGAATACATTTCAGAGCACGTAGTTAGTTCAGCAGAACAGTAAAGAATTTTAAGTGGTACTTCTACTTGCACTGTTGTACCTGAACTTTTACTCGACTATTGACGACTTTGTGTACACCTCTGTTAATCAATGACAAAAAACACAAACATGAAGGTCTCTCCAAACGTTTGATTGGTACTGTGCTGAAATGGTTCTTAATCGTGAGCTTGTGACCAGATGTTCACCAGTTCAGTTCCAGACTGAGTCTGATTGGGCCAATTGGAAAAGCAGCTCCTCCCCTCCCTCATCAATATCAATGTGGTTGCTGGGAGTGGCCATAGAAAAGTACCTGAAACACTGCCTTGCTCTTTGTTAGAACTGGTCTGAGGCCTAATGAGCTTCACATGCAGTTGTGAGAGATTTTCCAGGATGGCATCGATCTTGTCCACCGTCCTCCTCTCTGCCATACTCGCCACACTGTTCTGTATAAGTGCGACATCAGATTTTGCCTTTCTGATCAGCCTTGATGCCATTTCCTCCGTATACAACCACACAGGACAGAGCACTTGCTGCTATAGACTGGTAAACATCTTCAGTAGCCTGTTGCACACTTCAAAATGGTTGCAGCGCTGTGCAGCCCCTTTACGTCCGTGGAGTGCACTGTGGAACAATAACATGTAATTGACAGCATGACAGCACACTCACAAATGTCTATGTACATGTGTTGAATCCACTTTATCGCTTCTGCAACCAAACACATACATTGCTAAGTCACTGAAAAACTATTGAAAGTGACTTTATGTCTGCTAAGATAACATCAAACTTTCAGCCATGCAGCCTGATGAGTGACTTTTGAAAAAGGGCCTTTTGTTTGGTTGTTTGTTTAGTGTGCACTCAACGTAATCAGCAGCTGATCCTGTGTCTGTACTGTGATTGATGACTAATAACAGCACCTCAGCAACATCCAAAGCAAGCTGATTTTGTTATACTGCAACTGAACATGAAGAGTGTTCTAAAGGGACACTGTTTTGACAGCTGGATTTATACAGTAGCTGCTGGATTTAGACACACCCTCATGCATACAGTGTCATATATACTGTACATGTTAAGATTTATACTGCCACGAATCATGTGACTGGTATGTTAATTTAAGTCAAAGGTGCTAGGTTAGGGTCAGAGAATGTCATCGGGCCCGTCACGGGACTACAGAATGCCATGTGGCTTGTCATGGGACCCAGCATATTTTGAGTGATATGGCCTGATACCCGCTGCAGGGCCCAGTGACTGGTCACTGGAGTGCTCACTCAACATTTGGCCCATTTGAATGTGTAATAATACCCATCATTGTACCAAATATTAGCACATGTGGCTAATAATTCATCTAGCATTTAGTTTAGCATGTTATATAGGTTTGGATAAATCTTCATAAAACTCAACATAGAAAATACAGTGTACTTTGAGTACACTACGCAAATCTACATACAGATATAAAGTAAAGTAAAGATATGTGACACCTTTAACCCCGAAACCAATCAGGGTTGGTTTAAGAAGTGACAAGAGTCTGATCATTAAAACAGTGAATTGGCTGGAGATGTAGCGCCTTCTCTAGGTGGGGGGAATGGTTAGCATCTAAAGAGTGAGCGACAGATTAGATAAAAGACTCTTCAGGTAGAGGTAAGTATAATGTCAAGAGAAGCTTAATGTTGCAGATGAAGGTGACATAAAGTAGAGGTATGGTGGATGACTGTCTTATGGGTAGGTGAAGACTCCAGGAGTGGGAAATAGGTATGCATGATGAGCACATGGATGAACAGGTGAACAGGTAGGCAGGTAGTCAGAGGACAAGATGAGTTCCTTCAGTTGAATTGGTGTCTGGCATGTGGATGGAGTAGCTGTAACACACAAACAATGGCAGTTAGGTTAGTTTCAACTGAGACACAATACTAATTGGACCCTGTGCCTCATGGGGAAAGGATAGAGCTTGATAAAAGGTAAGCTTCAAGTCCAATCAGAAAACTTCCAAAAACATCGACAAATAAAATCTTTATTTTTAAACAGGAACAGAAAACTCCAAAGTTCTCGGACAGAGAGAATGAGAGTGGGGACTTACAGAGCCATAAGGTATGCAGACCAAGTGTCGTCTGAATTGGGTCGGAATCTGGGTGATCTGGAAGACAGGTGAACTAAACATTTATTAGTCACAGGAGTTCACAGGTTTTCTGGCAAAGGCAAAGAGAGGCAGATCAGGTAAAAACGTGCAAATAACAGGCTGGGGAATCTATGTAGTGTGGCAACAATGGGGCAAAAAGAGTAGGCAGGCCTCTAAAATAATCCCTCTACAAGTAAAATCACTTACCTGGTTAGAGGCAGACAGAGTGACAGACAGGAAGCAAAACAAGTGCTAACAGAACTTGGTCCTCCACTTAAAAAGAGAGAAGGTTGATAACAATAGACTGTATATTCAATTCAATTAAATTCAGCTTTATTTATATAGCGCCAATTCACAACATAGGTCATCTCAGGGCACTTTACAGTGTAAGGTTTAAGACCTTACACATTATATAAATGTATACAGAGTAATGTAGAA
>JAUYWH010000014.1:20134614-20158516 GCA_034779795.1 Ctenopoma multispine | reverse complement strand
TATGTGCCTCCATTGAAATGAATGGAGGCAATGCTTTGCATGGCTTCGCCATGCAATGCATTGCCTCCTATTCATTTCAATGGCAGGCACCAATAAGTGTTACAGACACACAGATGTTCAGTTTCTACAATATGGGCACAACTTAGTAAATAAACATAGTTTATGAAATGAAATGAGCACTGAATAAATTAAAAATTTTAATAGATTAAATAAAAAAGAGAGAAACCGGAAAAAAGCTTTTTTTCTGTTTATTTCACCCAAGTTGTAATAAACAAAAACTATTATATCTGTTTCACAGCTTCATAATGGAATCAGAGATTTTAGCATGGATTGTGTTGAATGCATCTTTGTTTGTCTCATATCTACAGTAAATGAGCAGTGTTGCAGAAAAATTCAACAGGTTTCACACGCACATGGTCAGGATGTGAACTCTAGGTGTGTAAGTTACAGCAGAGAAAAAAAACATAAAATGTCTAATGCACTTGTAATAACCATGATATTAACAGTCATAGTTAGGAAAATGTATTTGATTTAAACATGGCCTGGTGAAAAAAATGGTAAATGTCTGACTTTGCTTATGATACCATCCATGTAACCCATTTTCACCCCAGCATCTATTTAAGGGTGATATGAATAAAATTTGAAAATAGAAAGTTACAAAAGAGAAACTAATAGCCCTATTTGAAACATATGACTGAAACTTATATTAACGGACTTGATGTTTGTTATTTTAGATGAAAGCGGAATGTAAGTAATTCATAACTTTTATGACATAACAAAATATGTAATGTTAATAAATCTGAAGTTGAACTCTAGTGTGACTATAAAAAACTATGAATAACAACAACATCTCTATTCCCCAAAACAGAACCAGCTGGAAGTATATGTTTTTTAGCAGGTGGTTCAGGTTGAACTACATGTTTGATTCACTGTGAGCATGTTTGTCATTTTCAAAATCACTATCCTGGGAGATGAGCTTATAAGGTTTCTTCCTCTCCTTCTCCTCCACCACTGAGTTTCCCATCTCCACATCCTTGCTGCGAAGCTCATGTCGAGACAAGAACTCAACAATGCCGGCTCCAATTGAATCCCCCAGGACATTGGTTGTGGTACGCAGACGGTCCCTATACCCCAGTAGAAAACACAGTAAACAAGGGGAACTCAGTGGGTTGTGTAAATAACTACAAAGCAGTACACAAGCTACAACTCTATTTCCAAAAATGTGTGAACTCTGTAGGAAATGTAAACAAACAGAAATCAATGATTTAAAAACCATTTAATACCTAAATTTGAGTATTTTTTGAAAAATATTTGAATTTGACAGAAACATTGAGACAGGAGCATGTTTACAACTGTGTTTCACCTCTCCTCTTCTTTTACAAACACTTAGGAAATTTTCTCCTATCTTTGTTTGATATAGGTGATGCAGAACTATAGGGGTCAGGGAGGGCAGCAGCAGGACAAGACATCATCTGGATGCAATGTATGATGTATGTTTTTAATTCAGTCCAATTCAACTTTATTTATATGGTGCCAAATCACAACAGGAGTCATCTCGGGACACTTTACAGTGTAAGGTTTAAGACCTTACACATCATATAAATATATACACAATGTTGTAGAAAACCCAACAATCCCATTTGAGCAGCACCAAGTGGAGAGGAAAAACTCCCTTTAACAGATGAAACCTCCAGCAGAACCAGGCTCATGGTGGACGTCCATCTGTCTTGATCAGGTGCATGTAAGCAGCTCCATCAACTAAAACTGTGTTTGTAGTTTTCTGTGAGGTTTATGGAATAATATTGCTGCCACATTGGAGAAATACTACGGACTATTGTCAATGCTGCTTTTCTTAACATTTTTTTATGTAAAGGAATGGATTTGGGACATTCTCTTAACAGCGAGAGATTTCTTGTGCAGTGTGAGAATATGAGCTAACCAAACCAAAAAAGCCATCACACAGCAGGGTGACAACTTTTGACGACACTGGTCGTCCAACTGTCTGGAAACTAAACAAAAATAAGCAGCATATAAATATTGTTGAGCACAACAGAATTACACAGTGGGAAACTGGTTACACAATTTTCTGTGAGGATTGACTCAAGACACTCTACCAATAATGAAGTGAGGCTTCATGAACGCAAGCATTCATACAGTATTTGGTCCACCTAGTTAAAGGAGTAAAGCGTTTCTTCTTATTACCCCAGTTAGCTGAGTAATTTCTGGGAAGGGTATTCTAATTGAAATTATTAATTTGGGAAACCTAATTATGTTTCTATGTTAAAACTCATTGCAAAAATATTCAATAGAAAAGGGAAAATGTAGAACAAGACTTCAGGGAGACAGGAGAAGTGTGTCAGTAGGTGGTAGTAGATAAAGAGGTGATGTTGACCTTAAAAATGATGAGATGCTCCATGTAGGGATGTGAGGTACAGTTACAACATTTCCCTGAATAACATCACACATTTGTGTTTAAATGGATGTTACACTGGATTATTGTTCATAGGTTCATGATACAGCAAGCTACTCACAGAAACCAATCAACTGCAATGATGAGAGTGATGTCATCAGTAGGAAGTCCAACAGAGGTGAGTACAATCACCATGGTGACCAGTCCTGCCTGAGGGATGCCAGCAGCCCCAATACTGGCTGCAGTTGCTGTAATACTTGAAGGAAAACACACAGACAGATCAAACAATCCCTGTTATTACTGAGACTTATTCAGATTGTTATTTGCAGCGAGTTTCTGATAATAATCTCCTCTTTTAAAAAAAAATCTTACCTTATAGTAATGATCTGACCAAAGTTCATCTCCATATTGTTGACCTGAGCAATGAAGATGGCTGCCAGTGCTTCATACAGAGCTGTTCCATCCATGTTGATGGTGGCACCCACAGGCAGCACAAAGCGTGTTATTCGCTTATCGATTCTGTTGTTTTCCTCCAGACATTTAAATGTGACAGGAAGGGTGGCTGAGCTGCCAGGTGAAAGATAAAAAATGGTTGGTAACTCTTAAGATTATGGCTCGTAACTTACAACATTATTAAACCAAATTTATAGTATACCTTTTTGTGATGATGGTTTACCTCTACAGCACGTGTGAATATATACTTGCATCTAAGTTTAGACTGGCACCACATATACTCCTTAGTTAGAAAATATTTTTTTCAGGAAGTTACCCTCCTATTCCCCAAACTTTTCATCTTGTTATCTTACTCCAATAATCTAATCAATCATATCAGTATATCAGTACATAGTCACCATCGTCATCATCACCGTTTGTCACGCTGCAATGTTCACAGATTTTTATCTGTTGCTTGGTCAAACAGCTAAATTTACTTTGGAACAAAATTAGACTCATAAAAGCACAGTGTTAGTGTAAAAGCAGAGATGAGATGAACTAGACAGCAGGGCTCTCAGTACGGTTCACTGCTAAAATCTACTGATTCAGTCACGGGGAAGGGTAATCCTGTGCTTAGTTTAAAATTCAGTATTAAAGATTTGTTTAACAGCTACTTGACACCTCTAATGCTCTTGTTTGCCAACAGGGTCATTCAACCTAAAAGAGAGATTTGTTTTCGCAGTATTATGCCTGGCTCATGTTTAGCTCAACACAGACTGTGATCAGAAGCAGCAAGTCTAAAGCTCTCCTAGTTATACAACATATATGTAGATCATTGGCTGTCAGGTTGGATAGGGATGAATACAAAACATAATTCTGCCAGAAAAAGTCAATGTAGCTGTCAAACACTGAAAGGTACTTCTGTGAGTCTATTCTCCAGTGTGTGTGTGGCCTCTTTTCCCCTGCAGCTGCATACCTGCTTTAAACCATTCACATACTGAAAGAAAGCTAGGACCACTAAAATCCAGCACCATGCAAACAATGCTAACTCTAGCCAATGTTACCCCTGATCCCCACTCCTCCTATTCCTGCAGCCATAAGCTCTTTGGGTTACATGGACATGAACTAGTATATAATGGAAATCACAATAACGGTATCGTAACATTTGTTTGTCAGAATGAGACAGTGTCTGAAAGCCATCATGTTCAAGACAAAAGAGCGACAAAACAGCAAACAGAGTTGAACTCTCACAGGGTGTAATGTAGTAGGACTGAGCCAAGCTACAGACTGAACCAAAAGTAATGGAATGATAATAGGTTTATTGGCTGTTTAACATATTAAACCCATTTTAGAGATAGCAAAATATTGGAAGTGGCAAATACAGCAGTTTGGAACACTCTTAAAAAAAACCCGGAAAACCCTAGAAGACAACTGAAGTAGCTGACTGCAGAACTCTATCTATGGTGAAGAAGAATTCTTTCACAACATCTTGTCAAGTCAGGAACCTTTTGAGGAGGCAGACCTGTCACTGTCAAATCCTGGTTTTATGAAGGTAAATACAGAGGCTTCACAACAAGGTACAAAACACTGGTAACACTCAAGAACAGAAAGGCCAGATTAGACATTTTGCCAGAAGACAACTAAATAAGCCTGACCAGTTCTGGAGTAGAATTCATTGGCCTGATGAACCCAGGAGTAACTTATATCTGAATGATTGTAAGAGAACAGTATGGAGAAGGATAGAAAGAGCTCACAAACTAAAGCATAAGACATCATGTGTCAAACATGGTGGAGTCAGTGTTTTGGTATGAGCATGTACAGATGCCAGAACAGCTGTTTTACTAGCATTTATTGATGACCTCATTGTGCGATATGTTGCGCGATAAACTGATATGTTGATACTGATATGTTGCGCAATTAAGAGTATAGGGCTATACACTCTACCCAGATTGAGGCAAATACTGCAAGACTGATAGTATGCCACTTCATATTGAATATGAATAATGACCCAAAACATACAATGAAAGACCCAAAAGTTTCTCACTGCAAAGTAACTAAATATTATTTAAGGGCCACAAACAAGCAGCATCTGAAGGCAGCTGCAATAAAGGTCAGGCGAAGCATCACAAGGGATAGAATAATTTATTACAGTGCGATTGTTTAGAATATTACTCACCTGGAAGAGGTTCCAAGAGCTGTAACCAGAGCTTGCAGGAGACCAGCAATAAAGAGAAATGGGTTCTGCCGAGTGATGACAAAATATAGAGTGGGCAAAATAATAACAGCATGGATCAGTAAGCCAATGATGACTGTGATGGTGTACATGCCCAACTGCCCTCCCATTTGTGTCAGATCATCCATCTCCACAATCTTTCCTGCAATGAGGAACAGGATACCAATAGGAGCATACCTGAGAGGACAAAAGACACAGTGACTTATTCTATATGGTGATGATGGTAATGGTGTGTTCAATAGGATGCATCTTCCCTGAGCATGAAGTCTTACCACATGATGATGGCAACCAGGCGCATGATCGCTTCATTGAGACTGTCGAAGAAATCCCTCAGGAGCTGGCCTTGCTCCTTCATGTTACCAATTATCAGCCCAAAGCACATGGAGAAGACCACTAACCCAAGCGCATTGACACCGTTCACCTGACCCGGCACTGGGATCACTTCCTCCCGTGTGATCTCCATGACCTCCTGGGTGCCATTGGTTGAGTTGAAGAGGGAGTCATTCACTGTGACTGTCACATGGACTGTTCGCTTTCCATATTTGGTTTTGAACTGAAGAATGACAGAATCAAACGCTAAAAGTCATATCAGTGGAGTCTGAAAAAGCTGAAATAAACCTTTGAACTAATATCAACCTTCAGAATTAGGTAACAATACTTTACTCACTCAAGAGCAAGTTTACATGCATTGTACTGTTTTCCTGCAGTAGGGCTGATAAGGCTGACTATTTTGTGACATTTAATGGGTTTGGAGTTGGAGTTGCTTTCGAAAAGATGACAGTTGTGGTCTGGTTTAATTGCTCACCTGCTGAGTGCATGCTTGGACCAAGTTTGGTGGAAACATATTTCTGAAACAAGAAGTCACAATGATTAAGAGATGACATTGACTGTTTGTTGTCAAAGCTAGTGAATATCTACGTTCTTACTTTGTTACTTATATGCAGGCTACCTGATCAGATCTAAGAAGGCATCAGCAGGACTGACTTGCTCTATGGTCTGCTGCTTTCCAAACTCGTCTTTTGAACCTTTTCCTGGGTGGATGATCAGGACGATTATGATACCAATGAAGACTGCGATAAATGTTGTGGTCATGTAATAAATCACAGCTCTCATGCCCATCTTTCCTGAGGCTTTGCTGTCCAAAGCTGCCATTCCTAAAGGACAGGGGAGGGAAATTATGTGGAGACATGCATAAATAAAGTTTTCTCTGTCCAGTGTTCCTCATAGATTCCTCATACATTATGAATTATTTAATAAAGTGTGTCAGGTGATTGTTTTCCACCACAGTAATTAAATTTTAAATTAAATTGACCCAACTATAAAACCAGAAGCATTCACACATTTTATATTAATATGTTTTTCAAATATTACATGAAAGATTACAAAACATGCTTTGAGGACATTATGGTCAATATATGAGTTTATAAGAATAACTAGCATTAAAAAATACTGAATCTTGTGCAGAGGCAAAAGCATTGTTAACACAGCATATTTAAGATCACGAGTTTTAGTGTTGTATTTGTATCTGGAACCTGTTGTTGTATGTAGTATGTAGTCTAAAGAGTTGTCACTGCCAGTAAACAAGCATCATTAAGCCGAAAAATCATAACAAAATCATAACAAATCTACTACATTCTTGAAAGAAGAGAACACATTGTTGAGTCCAGGAACATTAAAAGGCTGGAAAACCATGAAAAACAAACTGTGACGGATGACGAAAAAAAAAAGGAGCTTTATAACAGCTGTCAAGATCAAATACTCAAATTGCTAAAAAAGTCATTTTAAGTGTTTGGGATGCTTATGTTATCAATGGTAGGTGACTGGCAGAGAAAGAGAGTCTCACAGTTTTCTTTTACTAAAAAAGATGGACAGCCAAAAAAAACACTGACAGACAAAAAAATGTACGATCAGACGTCAACTACCAGATAACCAATGAACCACCAAAGCTGAACACAAAGATACGCTGATAAATCTGAGAGCACAATCTGCGCAGGTACAAAATCTGTTATATTTTTATGTTATTATATTTATTTAACTCTGAATAGTATTTGGAGCCTATACAAAATTTCTCAGAAAAGATTAAAATAATAAAAACTAACCCGACATTCTTAAGAAAAGAAAACACTCACATTTCCAAAGAAGAACAAACCAAGTCATATCTTCTAGCTAGAGCTTTGGTCCATCTAACCTCTGCAATATTGTTTCTCCATGTTCAGGCTCATTTTTCAACTTGTGTATAAATACAGCAGCACAAGTGGAATAAAAGCTAGTTCTAGAGGGCATTGCCTTAAAGAATGTGTGAGACAATGTCCCACTGCTGTGAACTAGAGAATAGACTAATAGAAGTTAGAGGCCACAGGGATAAACCAAGTTCTCTCTGTAGCAAATCAGTGGGAATCGCTTATTCTCCAAGCTGGGGGCGAAGATGGCCTCCTCATTAATTACTAGCTTGTAAAGACGACCTCCCCATGAACCACCTTTAAAAGTGGTTCTGTCTAAGCAACAAACCCAATTTTTTATATGTTATTACACAACATTGATCTTTTCGCAATTGTAAAATAGTTAGTGTCTCTAAAATGTCACCAGTTACCATGGCTCCAGTTGATGCGTCTCAAGTATTATAACATTAACGTCACAGAATTAGTATGCAGACTAACCTTGTTGAATGTTGGAGAGGTGCTGATGAAGCCTCCTGTAACCCACACAAATTAAATAACAACCTCACAGCAGTGCAAATATTTACTTTCTAATAAGTGAGGCTCATTTTTCTAACCAGCCTGAGCATCTCAGTTATTTCTGCTTGATTAGTAAGTTTGGATACTGTCTTCCTGTGAAAAACAATGTTGTAGTTTATTTGTAGGAGCAGCAAAATATGATTGACAAATGAAATGTGATTTGATTTGATTTCATTGCAGTCATTGATTTCACCAAAAACTAAAAGTATTGTAGAAGCAAATGTGGGACCGTCTGTCCAATAGGTAAAGGTTGGTCGAAGCAACAGGACACAAAAGGACAAAGATCTGAAGCACACCAGTAAATTTACTGTATATCAGAATGGCTGAAAAATTAAAGAAGTAAGGTTTTGGAATGGCTTAGACAAAGTCAAGACCTCACCTGAGCTGAAATGCAGTGGTTGGACCTTAAGAGAGCTGTGCATAAACAAATGCCAAAAAACCTCAACGCACTCAAACAATGTAAAGAAGACTGGGACAAAATTCCTCCACAACAAACACACTGATAAAGTCATACAGAAAATGCTTGCTTCAAGTTACTGCTGCTAAAGGTGGCTCTACAAACTACTGAGTCATTGGGGGTACTTAGTAATGCTCACATGTTTTTCTTTTTAGTTTCATTTTTGTTCAGTAAATAGTACCACAGTGAAAAAAAAAAACTGTATATTGCTGTTAATCTGAGGTTGTATTTGCATTGGCTCTCTATCTACCATATTTCCTTTACAGCCACATCAGAAAGGTTGGCTACAGTCACACGGTCTTAAAGTAAGTAAGCATTTTAAAAATGCTGTTCAATCAAAAATTCAAAGCAAAGTCTGATTTTATTACTTAATCAATTACTATCGTCAGTTTCACATTATTTTAAACGTTGCCTGTGGTTTCTTTTGTTTTTGTTACACATCTGTAAGTGTTGTGGTTTAGGATTTGTTGGCTTGACACTATGAAAGATCATGCTGACCTTGAAAATAATATTTTGAAAATAATAATTTCAAGCTCCAATCTTTCCAGTGCTACTGTCTCCAAGATCAGGTTAGTTCATTTTCAGTGTTGCTTCAATACAGTTACAACTGTAAAGGATGTGTGATAACTCTTTAAAGTTAAATCTTTAAACTCATAACTAAAATCCTGGCCCTTACTTGGTTCCCATTTCTTTCTTTATCCATTAACAATGCAGATGTAGCTCCTGATTGACTGTTGGCCAAAGGTGAGAGATCATATGATATCTACTGTGTTCACATCAGTGCAGAATACTTTTAAAAAACTCAAGTAAATATTAGCAAATCAAATATGACTTGAAATCAGTGGATATGTTGTACCTGTTATTAGACTAGATATCAGCAAGGGCAGAACGAGCATCTGAAGCATCCTCATTAACAGCTCTCCAGGGAAGGAGAAGTACTTCACTTCTCGATACGTCATCTTATAGGGGCGCAGAGCGAAACCCAGAACAACACCTGCAGAAAGAAGAACATGAGCCCCTTTCACTGCATTGACAATACTCTGAATGAAAACTGAGATATTCCAGTTTAGTTTGCACAGATATACAGACCTACAATAACTGCCCCAACTGTAAAAAGCACAAAGGCATTCTTCTTGAGAAAAGCCTGGACGTCCTCTTTGGAGATCTCCTCCACTTTTCTTTTAGCCTTCATGGTGCGTATGTGAATACCTTCTCTGAAACGCTGCATCCTGCTGCAGTAAACCAATATACAGAAATGTGCCTATTAGTGAAAATCAAAAGGTGCGTGCACACACCAGCAGGCTGGTAAAGTCATGTCAAGCTCAGGTGACTGCAGTATTTACTGTATGCACATTAAAATTGTTTGTTTCTGCCAGGGTCAAGATAATCTTATTGGCTCTCACTTGTCAGTAGCACTGTATCAATAGACATTTGCATTATATTTCACCTTTGTCAACTTTCACCGCTTGAGTACTTTATGTATTTTTGCAAAACATAACTGTGGAGGATGCAATGTTATTAACTATTAGCTTAACATTTTTCAGAATCAGACATATAGATATCATCCATGTTGCATAAGGAAGGTATCCACTTTAGGGTATGAACATAAAAAATCCCATACATGTATATATATTAAATGTATTTATAGGTTTGTGAAGATTCCAATGACGCAGATTTTTAAAGATCCAAACACATTTTATGTACAAACAAGGTTTTTACATGATGTGATACTTTATGAAAGACATGGACGTGGAACAGAATACAGGATTTAAAAGCTCATAGAAAGAGTTTCTTACTTAGCTTTATCTGTGCTGCTACTTTGTTTTTTTTACCCTCTTTTAATATTTGCTCTGGAGATATTTACTGAAGTATTTTTTCACTGTTCAGCACTACCAGTTTAATTCCAGATGTTTCAAATACAGAAACAAAATTACCCACGTGTTTCGTTTGTTTGTTTTTGTTAAAGGTGAAATTATCCTTTAACATTTATACGTTTACCTTCTTTTGCCCCCTGAGACTCCTCATACAATATATTTTCTTTCTACTTTCTATGCAAAAGTCAACCAAAGAAATGCAATTGCTACTTTTCTATACTGGAAAACCTATCTATACTCAGGGCAATACTAGTACACCCATAAATTTTAAAACAGAATGAATACGCAGGTTGTTCATACCTCTCTCAGTTGGCAGTGCTGTTAGTCAGCCAAGCAGGTCTGTGAAGCAGGATCAGAAGTGCAGGAGCTTTGCTGGAGCTTCTTTGATTCAGAAGGAGAGAGTGACTGGTTGATGAAGCTATGAAGTGAAAGTGCTCTCCTGCACCTCCTGTAATTGGAAAGAAGAGAGACAAAGAGAGGGAGGGAGAAAGTGAGGGAGACTAGCAGGACAAATTAGAAACGGGTCCACCCATAATTACACTGTTAGGCCTGTGACACAGTTTCAGGTGAGCCCCAGATGTATGAAAACTTTGTTGAGAGTTGTTATGGTAGTGGTAATTATTGTTTGGGATTGATCCATGTATAATGTGATATCATCTCATCCTCTCCTATCTTCCTGTTTTCATCTCCTCTTCATTTCATTCCTTTAGTATTTAATTCTGTGTTCTTGTTTTACTGCAGTCTTCTAGAGACACATAAAGAATTGTTTCTGGCATAAAACAGTAACCCAGTGTAAGTGATACACACCATCTCACTTGGGAGGTGTCATAGTTTAAGGTAATTCCACAGACTAAATGACACACCACAATTAGCTGAAAAAAGTAGAGCTTGTGCTGTAATAAGTGACCTCACTGTATGGAAAAATGTTCCCTCGTGAAGTTGAATATAATTAGTGAAGAATACCCCTCAAATCAGGTCGGGCAGCTTTTTACAAACACTATTCCCCGGTCACTGTCACACTAATGAATGAAAGATTTCTGTAGATGTTTGTTAGTGAGCAAAACTCTTATAATGTCTGCTTGTGTCACTGATTCTGTGGGTTTTAGCACAGCATTCGTATATTTTGGACCTTTAAGTTATTCTCTTCCTCTGCTTGTTTCTACCTACACTATAAAATATAACTTTTTCAACTAAAATATGAGTCATGTGGCTACTTTAAAATTTTATGTCAAGTCAAAAAATGCATTAGTAGTTCTAACACAACTCAATTCAATTCAATTCAATTCATCTTTATTTGTATAGCGCCAAATCATAACAAAGGTCATCTCATGGCACTTTCCATAGCAAGGTTTAGGACCTTGCAAAATATAAGTATATACATATAGAACTATGTAGAAAATCCAACAGTCCCACTTGAGCAAGCACTAGGTGACAGTGGAGAGGAAAAACTCCCTTTAACGGAAGAAACCTCCAGAAGAACCAGGCTCATGGTGGGCGGCCATCTGCCTCGAGTGGATGGGGTGAGTGGACAGAGGAGAGAGAAAAGAACAACAGGCAACAGAGATCAATACAACAAAAAGGAGCAGGGGTGGGTACTGGGCAGGTTGGTACGACCAGCGGCTACAAATGACAGCTAAATATTATCTTGATTAAATATTGCTGTGTGCTGTTTCAACTTGTGTGTTAGTTTGGTTGATTAAGATTAGTGTATTTATAGAACAAGGTAGATTGTTGTTTTAACTTACAAATCTATGTTCACTGAATGATCTACTGTTAAACCTCAGTCTTGTTCGACTGATTTCACTTACTGTATTTATTTATTTTTGTTAATTAGGCAAACTGCTGGGGAGGCTAATTAGTATGACAAACTGGTCGAGAAAGCAAGCTCTGTGCTGGCATTGAGCTGGTGACAAGAATGAAAGGTTTCAAGTTTTGAGGAAGACACTTAATTTATAACTAACGCCAACATTTGTCTTTCAAACCGATGTTAACATTCACCTCCGTGTGTTTACTTTCAATCTAAAGGTATGACAATTACCCAGAGGTAAACAGAAACATCTGTCTTAAAGCTACAATATGCAACTTATTAGCCACCAGTCTTCATTCTGCTGCACCATGATCTGCCAAACCCTAGCGGTACAACCTGAACAGGTCACCCGTCTATCACAGGACTGACATATAGAGACAGACAAATATTTACACCTAGGGACAATTTAGGATGGTGGGAAAAAGCACGTGGAGAATATGTAAACTACACACCGAAAAGCTCCCAAAAGTATTTGGAAGGCAATTTCTCTACATTGCTCCACTAGTGTTCAATGTATTTGGGTCAGATGAGTTTCCTACAGCACTTCTTCATATTTAGATAGATATCTGAAGATTGAGTCATGGCAGATTTATCAGTCTGAGATTGATAAAGTTCTGTGGATGCAGAATGAAACGTCTCTACTTGAAAGAAAGAAGTCCAGTTGCCATGACTCCATCTTCAGACAACTTTACCTGGATGTCTGAGAATCTTCACAGACATTAAGATAGATAGGGTTTGGAATATATACTACCAGTCAAAAGTTTGGACACACATAGAAATGTTTTTGAAAGAAAAGCAGATTTCCTAACATCATACTGATCAGAATGAATGTGTAGACATTGTTCTTATTGTAAATGACTATTGTAGATGAAAACAACAATATTTACATAATCATACAGAGGCCTAAATTCTGCAAACATTAGTACTGTCTTCCAATAGCATGTTATGTTTGCTAATGCTAATTTAATAATTTAAAAGGATAATTAGGGAAAAAAAGGTGATCATTAGAAAACCATGTGCAATGATGGTAACACAACTGGGAACAAGTATCTTTTCATGAAAAACATGGTCATTCTTCTGTGTCCAACCTTTTGACTGGTAGTGTAAATATAGACAGTATAAAGTTTAGCATGACAAAAAGTATAAGCAAAAAAGAATTAACAAATACAGCATACATGAACTGAACAACATCACAATACTATAAAGAATTTCACAGCCAGACATAAACAGAAACTAGGAATCAGGATACAAATATGAGGTGAGTGGTGATCATTTTATTATAATTACTTGGGGAAAGGAGCTGGTGAAGATTTTGGGTGGTCTTGGTTCTGGAGTCTCAGAGTGATTTTTCTTTTTAAGAGGAGTTTTTGGAAAAGGGCTTAGCAGAGCTGAGAGGGATCAGATATTATCTTAACTACTCTCATCTAAAGCCGGGAGGCATAGATGTCTGTGAAGAAGGGGAGTTTGAGACCAGTGGTCATCCCTGCCCGCTGTGCAACACACTGCCAAACTATGTTCAGAGTGCAGTGGTGGAGAGACAAGCCACACAGTGATGGAGGAGATGACTGCACCAGCAGTGTTTTTACATTCTGAACTTTTCTAGCATTATTCCATGTGTCCTTGAAGGCATCAGCAGCCAAAACACCAACGTCACAGTCCCAGCCCTTCGAGTAGCCAATGAAATTCAACTCTACGTAGCTTACGTACAGCACGCTTACATGCCAGGTTGCGTGGTGTGTGCAGTGTAGCTAGTGTTGTATTGTATTTGTTTATTCTTCACCTGCTCGTATTTGTTTATTCTTCACCTGCTCGTTTGTGTTACCCCGTGTTTTGAAGGCTTTTGGACACGAAGCGTGTGACACAGCCTTAGTGTGGTCTGTTGTAAGGCTAACTCCAGTCGAAATATGTAATTATTTGCTTACGAGTTGAGCGCAAGCTAAAAGCTACTTTTAGCTTTTAAGCCCTGTTGGTAACTCAACGCTAGCTGTTAACATTACCAAATGGGGCTAGCAAGATAAATAGTTCTGTAGCAAGACTAGATAGCTGCTTATCTTTTTGTTTAGTTACTTGCTTGAGGAAAAACTCGACTTAGAAAGTAACCCCACTACTTTCTGAACTGTTCATTGGTCAGCTAGGGAAGAGCTTGTTGGACGTGGTGACCTTCCTTATTGGCTCGGTGTGTCAGACTTCCTGACCCCCCACAGTAACAGCTACATTTGGCTTTCTAGTATGTCAGCTACGTAACAGCCGTACCGAGCAGGACCTTCATTCAGCACATGTAAGTGGACATTTAATCCTGATGGTTGTGTGCTCACTAAGAACAATGCCTCGCCGTTCTGTGGTAAACCTGGTGAGCTTTGGGAGTCGAGCTGTCAGCCTGGTGTATAGAAACTCACTCCGCCCCCTCCATACCTCAGTGTGCAATACCTCATCCCAGCCAAAAGCTGGATTCAAACCGGAAAAAGTAGCAGTGGTTACAAAGACTACCAGGTATGAGTTTGAGCAGCAGCGGTATCGCTATGCAGGTCTCTCAGAAGATGATCTCAAACAGCTGGTAAGAATGTCTTTCATTCTGAGGCATACTTGTGATGCTCAGGAAAACTAACAATTAACATTTTACCTGTCGTTGTTTTACCTGCGTTTTGCTGTGTCTGTGTTCTGCAGCTTGCTATGAAAGGCTCCAGCTACAGCGGCCTGCTGGAAAGACACAACATCCACACTAACAATGTGGAACATATTGTGAAGAGCTTGCTGTAAGTATCACAGCCATATTTCTCAGAGTCACACAGGGAAGGTTTTATTTTTTGCAGCTGGGACACTGTTTGTAAAGGTCTGTTTAATAGTTAAATCTTTGCAGGAGGGAAGGCATTGATGTACAAGTCGTGAAGAGAGGAGAATATAATGAAGAAGTGGTGCGGTGGGCAGATGCCATCATTTCTGCTGGAGGTAGAGTTTCAGATTATTTAGTCATTAGTTTTTTTGCACTTCAGCTATCCCCAACTCTAACATTGATTCTGTAATTACAAGGTGTGTCATTTGCTATTTAATTTCAGCAAAGTTTTTTGCTGAATTTATCACCGAAGTGAAAGTATCGTCCTTGGACACCAACGTTTGTGTTGGCTTGTACAGCTCATGGGGACAACATGTCTGATCATCAAAGGTTTCAGATACCAGATGCAAGTTCTCTAACTGCAGCTTGTCTTGTTAGGTGATGGGACAATGCTCCTTGTTGCCAGTAAGGTTTTAAGTAAGGATAAACCAGTCGTTGGAGTTAACACTGACCCTGAGAGGTAAAACACTGAATTTGAATTACCGTGTTAGATTGTTTAATGGTTAAAGAACCCGTGCATCATTAATTCTGTTGTGGTTTTTGAATAATAAGTAATGGAGATAGTTCCCTGTGAAGTCCTCAACAATCTGAGTGTGCATAATCCACACTTATCTTATCATCTTATATTCAGCTGAGTTCATTAAATCTTCCTCTTTCTCCTGAAGGTCAGAGGGCCACCTGTGCTTGCCTGTACGGTACACTCATGCCTTCCCGGAGGCACTGGAGAAGCTCTGTCGTGGTGAGTTTAGGTGCGTATTTACCCACAAATGATCTTGAGAGCTTTTGTGCTTTCTTCCAGTGAACATGCAATCTCTTAATTCACTTAAGAGGTCTGGACATTGATAAACACTGTAGAGCTGTTGTTCTTCCTTTAGCTCAAAGGCCAGCATTAGTTTTAAAGTTGTGTTGTCTGGAAAAAAAGTCACATGATGTCTAAAGCCCCACTGCTTTGTGGGATGGACTAAATCCAGTTACTGAGGATGGTAAAATCACCAGCTAGAGGTCAGTGTATCTATTGCTCTTGCAGTTTCACTGTTAGGGAAGTATAGGTTACAGAGCCCATCACCAGTTTTCTACACAGACCCCCAATCTGAGTAGCTCAGAAGTTATTGGATAATAGGCTAATGAAAGCACATATGAGAGTGTGTACATACCTACAGGCTCTATGTTCTGTAAATGTACACCTGCAAATGCTGCTATAATGTGAACTGCTAATAAATAGAAAGATTTGAGCTCCAGACGTGCTGCTACATTTACAGCCATCCGTTTCTGTGTCATGTGTTCCCCAGTGTAAGTTTTTGTCACTGTCCATTCTTGTGAATGTGAAATCTCAAGAACACATTGAGGGAATGTCTTATAATTTTGCCCAAATGTCCAAGGATAAGAATGAACTGATTGAATTCTGGTGATCAAAGGTCAAGACCACTGTGACCTCATGTATGCCCCATTCTTATTAACGTTCTATCTCTTGCATGTTGTTATATGCTAGTATTATTATTATGTTCACACTTATGTTGGGGGGCGGCTGTGGCTCAGGAGGTAGAGCAGTCGCCTGCCAATCGTGTGATCGGTGGTTCGATTCCCGGCTCCTCCTGTCATATGTCGAAGTGTCCTTGGGCAAGATACTGAACCCCAAATTGCCCCCGGTGTGTCAGGTCAAGCTGCATAGCAGCTCTGCCATCAGTGTGTGTGTGTGAATGGGTGAATGAGAAGCAGTGTAAAGCGCTTTGAGTACCAGTACAGGTAGAAAAGCGCTATATAAGTGCAGACCATTTACCATTTACTGCACTATAGACTCTTATGCTATTACATATACCACAAAATTAGAATCCGTTTTATCTTTCTCCTTTGTCTTTGTTTGCCAGCCCTTCACATGTGTAAGCTCTTTTACTTTCAATTCAGTTTTAATGTAGATTATTTATATAGCACCAACCTACATCTAAAGGACTTTCACTTAATCTTTGATAGATTTTAAAGAAAGCAGTAAGCTAGAAGTATTTACACATGAGAAATGGGCTAAAACTCTAATAGAGAGAGAAGCACAGGTCATAAAGGCCTAAGGCAGTTTGGCAGACATCAACTATGATGGTTGAATTTTGTCCATGGGCCTTTTTGGAGAATTTTCCTCTAGCATAATAATAGGTAATTAATATTTTTAAGAACACTCAAATATGCTTCATTTAACGTTCAAGACTTTAGTTGATTGTTGTTGTTTTTTTCATAGAACACCTTTGTGGTAAGATGTTGAATCATTTTGTGTGTGCTGTGTGCAGGTGGCTTTGGCGTCAGAGAATCCGTCTGCATTTAGAGGGCACAGGAATCAATCCCACCCCTGTGGACCTGCATGAACAGCAGCTGAGCCTAGAACAACACAGCCAAGCCCACCGCATCACCACCATGGACAGCCAGAAGAGTACGGCTCCACGTGACTACGTGTTGCTTTTGCACTCGTAGAAATCTGTCTCTTAATATGAGATCATTTATTTATCAGGAGTTGGATTGTTTGCGCTTGGAAGTTGATGTTTGTGTTCTGTAGTTGTTCTTCCACTAATTCAGTGAGATTTCTCAGGGATGGGGACTCTGCACGAGACCTTCTCCAAGCCCAGTCTCCTTCCTGTCAGAAGCTTGAATGAAATCTTCATTGGAGAATCTCTGTCCTCCAGGTACTGCAGTTATTTAATTGATGCTCATAGCACCATCTAAACCTGTATACCTACAGTGGTACTTGAAAGTTGGTGAACCCTTTGTTGTTGTTTTTTCTGCATTATAATGACCTAAAATATTATCAGATTTTCATACAACTAAAACAAATGAACAAACAAGACAAAATATTACACCTACTCATTTATCAACTGTGATTTGTGTGGCAAAAGTATGTTGTGTTTGAGGAAGATTCTCTTGTCTTGTTCACGATGTAGCAGCCTTTGGAAAAATACAAAAGTGCTTAACAAAGGCAGTGTTTCGCTGCAAATGCCAGTTTAGAGCAGCAGTCATTGTTTTGCTTCCTGCCACTCACCATTTACTGTGGTCAGTGAAAGGGGTGTCAGGTGGTTAGGCTGAGATATTGTCTGTGTTATAATGTTTCTGATAGCTTTACAGTTATATAACCGCAAAAGAAGAATGAATATCAGAAAACTAGAATTAAAAACCAAATATTTACCCAGTGAAGGGATATTTGGGTCCAGTGTTTCTGTAAACGGGGTGACATTTGATCTACGTGAGGGCCACTGTCCTGCTTGTTTTCCAGCCATCTCTGCACTTACAGCAGTGGTAGGGCAGAGGTACAAGGAGGACAGTGGCTTTCATGAAAACAACCTTACCTACCTGTTAACAGTTGAAGCTGTTCTGTAAAGAGGAAGGGTTAAAATCGCTCCAAGCTTATGTACAGGGCTGATAAACAGGTGAATGTTAAGACTGCAGAAAGGCTTCACACCAGTTTCTGTACACACACGTTTACATACTTTTGCCATTTAAGACAAAATCCTTTACCTTGGTAAATAAAGGAATAAGTTTATTGCTTTGAATTTGTTTGTTAATTTGAGTTCATTCTATCCAGTTTTACGACATAGAAATGAAATGGAGGAAATTCTAAAGTGTTCACAGACTTTCAAGCACGTGTGTGTGCATGCTGTAATCTTCATCAATCCACAGCCGCTTCACCACCACCCTCATCATACGAATTTCTGTCCATCACAGGGTGAAGTTAAAATCCTTCAAACAGCATGTTAACCTCTTGCTCCATAGGGCTTCCTACTACGAGATCTCTGTGGACGACGGCCCATGGGAAAAACAGAAGAGTTCAGGACTCAGCATTTGCACAGGAACAGGATCTAAAGCCTGGTACACAGAAGTATATTTACATGAAGCATTTCAGCTAACGTAACATCTGCACAGAGCTAAAACAAAATGACCTGAAGGCCACAGGCTAAAAAACATAGTTGAGAAACAAAATAAATGTAGTTATTTTTAGATAAAGTAAGAGTTTCTTAACTGGGAGCAATCTTGTCTGTTGCATGAGCCATTACAGGCTTAAAACAATAGAATTTCATTACATCTGATACAGACATCCAGTGATTTCTATCTCTTGGTGTCTGCAGGTCATACAACATCAACAAACTTGCTGAACAAGCTGTGGAAGAGGTTTTAAAAATTGGTACGTTGGATGGTGTTGATGCTGTTAAACAAATCAAGTCTAAAGCAAATTAGATGTCATATCTGTTTTTTTTTCCTCCCTTCAGGAAAGTCCTGCACGGGTCTTGAAATCCCACTGAACCGTAAATTCATTGAAAAGGGTGAGTGATGAAGCCTCCTCTGTTTATAGTAAATGTACATTTTTGTTTGTTGAATGTGACGATGGTGTCTGTGTGTGTCCAGTTACTGATGAATACAACGAGTCGCTGGTGTTCAGTCCGGATGACGAACGCTTGTTCTACAGCGTCAGGGAGCCCATTGTCAACAGAGTGTTCTCCAACAGTCGGCAGAGAGGCTTCGCCAGCAAGTCAGTGACTGCTTGTCAGACTCCCAGCAAAGCGTCCACCACATGGAGAAGACAGCCCTGACCTTGTTCTGACCGTTATGTGCTCTCTCTCCTCCAGAGTGTGCGTCCGCTCTCGCTGTTGGGATGCCTGCATGGTGGTTGACGGCGGGACTTCATTTGAGTTCAACGACGGTGCCATCGCTACGATCAGCATGTGCGAGGAGGACCAGCTTCGGACAGTTGTTCTAGACTGACCACATGAGGCCAGAGCACGGGACACTGGACTGCGTCAGAGGCCTCCACAAGTGTTGACCCACAAATGACTTTTTCTTTTGATTTTTTTTCTCTTCAAGCCACTTCCCCCAGGTTCTAACAGGATGTAATCCACCTGGCTAAAATCCATTTTGTACTTGCTCGATTATATTTTTTGAAACATCTTTATTTATTGAGGCTAGTTTGACTGAGATACGACCTCTTTGTCACAGTCACAGCCAGAAGCTCCACAGCTGTGACTGAAAGCCTTTCTTAAGGAGGTGGGAAGGATTAAATCCTTCCAGCCTGTGGACTGAACTGGCGACCTTCTCTGACCTAGTATTAACTGAAGAGGTGAATGAGTGAGCTTATGTTAGTAGAAAGCACAAAGCAGTCTATTTGTCCTTAGCTTCCACACCAGCTTTTTGAGCAGCTGAACCTGACAGTTTCACCTTTCATCTTAAATTCCTCTTCACTTCTCAGAACACAAGATGTGATGTGCTCTCACATCTGTGTAACTGTTGGTCAAGAACTTTTTGCAACATAGGTTACTTTGTTTTTTCTGCACATTTTGCTCCATGTTTCAGGTCAAACGAGCGTTTATAGGCATCATCATGCTCAATATTTCCAGCCAACAAACATCTTTGAACTGTATCTGATAGAAACAGATGTTTCACACAGTTAAATGCTTCCGACATTTTAAAGAAGTTGTAGGATACATTTGTAACCAGTAAAACACTGTTAGGGCATCTTGAAACACCTGGACTTTGGAAAATAGTTTACAGTAGTGCTGGGTTCCTCGTGGAAATAACTTGTTACTTTTTAAATAAATCAGATAGTGTTATAGTAATAAAATGGCTTGTGTTCGTCTTTCAACTCATTACAGCCTCTGTCATCTACATTCATTTACTAGTGTGCTGTCAACATTGTGTGATGACACAGAAGATGCTGAAAGGGGAAAAAGGATTTGTTAATGTTCTGGGAGATTAACATTCTTCACTAGCACCATTTTGTTTTGGTGAACAGTAGTTCCAGCATTGACACTAAGATTTGTAAAATATCCAGAGTTTAATTCATCTGATCACATGTTTAATCATTCACCTGCATTCAAATGACTGAAATCTCACATTTTAAAAACCTGATTGAGAATGTTTTTGCAATGGAAATAAATGTAAAAAGAAATAAAATGTCACTTTTTAAATGTATTTAATCACATTTTGAGCCACTAAATGAACATTACTTAAAAATTGTGAAACAATGTAAATATGTGTTTTGCTACAAGTCATAATGAAAAAAATGCAGATAGTTTTTACTTTGTAAATGAGAATCTATTAACTCAGTTACAATTAATGTAGTTACTGTCACCATTACGGCAACATATCAACATCTGAGAGTTCTGGGCTTTATGATCATAAGGTCCCTTATTATTTTGATAAACTTTATTAATCTCCATGGGACATTTTCACAGCACTCAGGGTTTAGGCTAGGAGGAAGCAGGAATTTAAACACTGACCCTGCACTTCATGGACGACTGCGCTCTGACAACTGTCTCAAGGTTGTAAGGTGATGCTCCACACTCCACAAAATAAAACAGGCTGAGACTCAGTTCATCAGGTATTCTGTGGTTTACTGAAAGCTCAGAGGGGAAATGAACAATTTACAAACAGCTAAAACTGTTTCATTAAGTTCAGTCTGACATTTGAACAACATGGTAGACATCTATACTGACGTAATGAAATTTCCATAAAAACAACTGCTGCCCATGTGGAGAGAAGTCAGGTGTACATGAAAGATAAGCTGGTCAGTAGTGAACACACTGACACAGCTGAGCTGCTACAGCAACAACACTGAGTTCATCAGAAAAATTCTGTTCAGACACTGAAGATCTAAATCCATCATTCACAGTAAAAGCTTTTCTGATTAAAAGCTGAGGAAGCATCACATTATCAAACATTTAGACTTCCTGTATCTGCTGGAGTTAAAACATCTCAGACTTTTAAACCAGGTTTCACTTAGAAAATATTTTAAATTAACACATTAGAACCTAAAACAGATTCAAAAGTTCACTGCAAGTTTCAGTGAATACATTCCAACAAGAACTGGACTCAACATCAGTCTGACTTTCCTATATAAAAACATTTTTCTACTAGCGTGCATGTCCAGTACTTAATGGGGTCCACTATGTGACCTATTGTACTGTTAATGCCAGCCAACACTAAAACAGAAACACTGAAACATGGCTCCTGCACTGCACATCAGGCTCCGAGTGCCTGCAACACAAACCAGCTCTGCTCAGATGAAGGCTCCAGGTTAATGCTGGACCCTCAGTCGGCACGTCCTGTTCCACATGGTGTGGTCGCCGAGAGAGCCGACGAGCCTGTTGGCGGGCGTGGGTCGGGCGATGCCAGAGAAGGGCCTGGTGTTGATGCCAACACGAGGCATCTCCTTCTTCAGAGAGTTCAAGTGGCTGTCATTCACGAGGCCGAAAACGTCCAGCAGGCGCAGCAAGGGGAACGTCTTGGCCAGGTCACTGAAGGTACGACAGCGGTCAGGTTTGGATTTCGACTCAGATTAACTGTGAAGTGAGAGCAGCAGAGACAGCAGCAGGGGAACTTACGTGAGAGCAGCGAGGTGGATGTGATAGCAGCGGCTCAGCGACAGGTGATGCAGATCCTCCAGTTGTGCAAGGACAGGGAAGCTGTTAGCCATCAGCAGAGTGCTGTCACTGCAACACAAGAACCAGATACTTAAAGCAACATCCACCGAGTTTCAGCCACAGAATCTGAAACTGTAATGAGCTCATACCTTAAATCTAGAGTGTGGATACGAGGGCATCTCTCCACCAGCACCTTCACATCTGTCAAAGAAAAGTACGATTAAAATCACATCTACACTGTTCTTCTGTACTGTGTGTGCTGCTTGTCTAGTTTTACATGATGTAGTAAGTGTATCATCAGGAGTCTTGAAGGTCTCCACATCATTTCAGAGTCAAAAGTGAACAGTATGATCAACTGTGAAATGTTCCGTTTTCCTTTTTAATAAACAGTGCTCTGCATTTTGTATTATGACAGGATGTTGTTGGTGCCCAAATCCTGCTGACGTTTCACCAACAGCAATGAGCAATGTATTTTATCAAAAAGGTAGCAGGCATCATCTTATTGACTGCCTCAACACAACCCAGATGTGTTGTCACTGCACAGAGCTGTGTGGGAGCGCCAGGACAGCAAAAAAGAAATAAAACATAAACATGACCAATTCAGATACACAAATCTGCAATCTGTAAACTCTGGTCAACACATGGCTTCTATTAATCTGAAGAATAAGGCATATCATTTTCTACATTTGTTATTGGACTAAAACCCACAGTGTGTTAACTCACTGTAATATCTATGAATCTAGAACCAGATTTGAGCTTAGTTGTCTATGCCATAGAACTCATTAATGCACAAAACCTACTAAAATCACTGAGCCACACCAGCTGCACTGGCTAGCAGGTTTCTCCCTCACTAAAATGTGTTTGTCAGTCTGTGTTCTGAGCAAGTGGAGAAAGTCACAGGCAATATACTTTAAGTAGGGATGGTTCTGATAATCTGGTTGAACTATTGATTTGGAAAACTGTTCTAGTTTCAGCGTCAGGTTCGTCTGCTAATTGGTGATTAAACCAAAATCTTGTGATTAGAAAAAGCTTGTTGCTTTAATATCAACCTGTGACTTTTAAGATTCAGATTTGATCATAAAATGATTTGACATCAACATCTGTCACTTACCGTCCAGTGTGAGACTCTCTCTGTAACCGCTGATGTTGAGGTGAGTAACACAGGAACTAACATTATTGACCAAACTCTTCACATGATCATTGCTGAATTCACACCATGATATATTCAGCTGCTTAATACTGCACAAAGGAAAGAACAAATGCACAAAACATAGTATTAAAAAAGCACAGTGATGACACGAATAACATCAGCGGTAAGTTATTTGGATAACGGTGCTCTAACAGGTGAAGTAGACCGAGAGGCAGACCTGGAACAGGATTTGAGCATCTCAGCCAGAGCAGGAGCAGAGAAGCCGGAGCACCCAGACAGGTTGAGCTCCTGGATGTTGGGGTTCATGACCAGAGAGCTGAAAAATAGAGAAAGACATCAAATATCCCAGTAAATCTCTCACACACACAACTAAGGTCATCAATATTGTGACCACCTGCGCATGAAGGATCTGTATGTAAGTTTTTCAGTCAGGATTTAGAGTAAATCATAGTACAGAAACTGCACTCGTTCAAGTTACCAATGATCTGCTCTTAGTTTCCGACAGTGGACTACTCTCTACACTCGTCTTGTTAGATCTTAGTGCGGCTTTCGACACTATAGATCATAACATTTTATTGCACAGACTGGA
>JAUYWH010000014.1:20101325-20134514 GCA_034779795.1 Ctenopoma multispine | reverse complement strand
CACACACACACACACACACACACACACACACACACACACACACACACACACACACACACACACACACACTCTCTGTCACTCCCTCTGGTGACAGATGGAGGAGAACAGGAAGCTTACTTGATGATGTTGTCTGAAAGCTGCAGACCCTCCAGGCTCAGACACTCAAACAACCTGCAGCGACTGATGATGCTCTCGAGAGCTGAGGTGGGGATGACGGAATTGGACAAATCTATATGAACAATCTGCAGAGGGCTGAACAGAAAAGACATAACAATGACTTTTTTTTTTAAAATACTTCTAAAGTCACAGCCTCCACCAGCTCTTTAGGCACCACACTAATAAAATGGCCATGTTTGTGCTGTTGTACTCCTTTTGTCCAGCAAACAAAAGCAGAGACCATGACTAATGTACATTTTCTAAACCCACTATATTTGTGCTTACTACCAACACTAGAACTGTCAGTCATTATTCTCATTTGGTAAATACTACATTACATATGACAGTGCTGAAAAGACAAGTGTTATTCTAACAAACGTGTAAAACCAAACACAAAAGTTCAAACTATTTTCTTTTTAAAGGAGTCTCAGTAATTTCATTAAAACAGCTGTTCAGTGTAGCTTGGAATGAGAAAGTTAAACAGAAGGAAACTTGACCAAGATACAGACTCATTCTTCACTGGATCTTCTAGAAAAAGATTCTAAAATATCTATCTAAAATATTTAGAATATCGGTTCTTCTTTAAATATGAGACTGAACCTCCCAGAACTGGACCATGTATGCTGACTTGTACAGACTGAATAATAACTGGATGCAGCGTTTGCATCTGCTGGACTCACCCTGTGCCTGTGAAGTGTGGCTCTTCCACGAAGGAGCGAGGGCAGCGCAGCCTACGGACCCTGGTTTTCAGCACTTGCTGTAGAGCCCTGCCCATGTGGGTCAACCCCTCCAGATCCACGCTGTGCCACAGAGACTCGTCAAACCTGGGACATAAACAGTTGAAGTTAAATGACCAGTTTTTATCTGTTATCTGAGCATTTTCATATAATTTCTGCTCATGTCATATTTGGTGATTATTTATTAGGGACTGTATGAGCATGTCACGGGTAATGTAACGTAATGTTTGGAGACTTACGCTAAGCGGTGCCAGCGCTTGCAAACTATTGACATTCTTAGTAGGTCACGCAGAGGAAAGTAGAAAAACATCCGGAGAAGCAGCTCATCTGGTAGGTGGTCCCATGAAATGCCTGCTGAGAGACACAGCAATGACGTTATCATGGCTACTAACAGCACACTCCCTAAAGAAAGCCAGAGGGGTCATTCCTACCTGAGGCGGACTCCTTCCTCCTCGATCTCCTGCCGAGGATAAACTGGTTGTCTTCATTCTCTTTGCCCCTGCTGATGAGACGCTGGTGTTTGTGTGGGGGTGACCACTGCTGGATGAGCTCTACTGGGGTGCGTTCAGTGTCCAGGCCCTCACTCTGACTGCCTCTAAACCTGCGTTTGTTGATCCTCTTGGACTGAGACAACATGGAGCCCTGAATACTGATGCAGGGCAGTTCCTGCAGAGGCATGCTGGGTGGAAAGAGAAACTAGTCAAAAACATTACTGCAACGGTCATCAAAATGTTGATAATACATAACACGTTACCCTGGATCTTTGATAGCAACAGTTCAGAGAAACAGTCGTTAGCGATTTAACCTCCCCCCAGAGAAGAAGCTCTCTGCCCGCCATATTGATGCAGCTACTACCGCGCGAATTCTTAAGTCTGATAGAAAATACAAACTCCATGTCACGTCTCCTTCAGGTGATATGTTCGTGTACAGTAACTCCAGCGTTTTATTTCCTGCTTTCTCTACTTAGTTTAGACTTTAGGAGGGAAACACACATAGAAGTGCACCGAGGCCTGGCTGAGGTGAAAGCGCGGTATCGACCATTAACAGCTTCAACTGTATGCTAAAGTTGGACATTAAGATGGTTTACAGAGATACAGCTAAACGTAGGTTTGTAATTTATTTAAGGTTTACACAAGCGGCTAATCTGAACATCTTAAATTGTAACACAACCCAGATAGCTAGCTAGGTACCGTCATGCTAATGTTGCTGGCTCGTTATCAAAACTGATGGTAACTCACGTTGTAAGCTACAGTAAATAGTTACTGCTCATGTATTCGACATCGATAAACAATATTAAAAACTTTTCTAACCCACCTGTTTTTAGGCATCTCCTCCGGTTTAGACCTTAATTAGTAACCTTCACATATAGTACCTGCGTGTTTTCACCACAACCCTCCAACATAGACTCTTTAAACTCAGCGCCAGCAGCAGGGCGCCCTAGATTCCCTACGTCAGCGACGTCTCCTCACGTCGTACGTCAAACGTCATACGTCTTGCTGAACGGCGCATTTGGCGTTCCTGTCTTACTCGTTATTTGCCCGCTTTTCTTCTTCTTCTTGTCTTTTAACGGCGGTTGGAAGGAGCATTACCGCCTCCTACTGCTTCGGAGTGTGAAACTGAGTTACAGTCTAGCCATAAGACCTGATTGCTCCAAAAAGGAAAACAGAATTCTACACAGCCCACCTCCAACAATAGTTTGCAAATTGAACTCTTGTACCCTAGCCCTCCTAAGCTCTTCCTTCATAAGCTGCCTCTCCTGCTCATATTTCCTGCAGAACAAGATGACATGTGCAACCGTTTCTTCTTCCTGGCAGTGATCACACAAGCCAGAGTTTACTTTTTTACTTTTTACTTTAAACTTTCAGAGAGCTGTTTAAGGAAGAGTGGCCTAACCGTATTCTGTTAAACACAACCTCCTCCCTCCTTGACCTACACACAGTTCTGCATGCCGGATTGACCCTGCTATTAACACCATAGAAAAATCTCCCTATACCCTCCCTATTCCATTGATCCAGCCACGTTTCCATCATCCTAGCCCACACAAAACATTTCATTTCTGTTCTGCTTAAAGGTAGATGTAGGTCTACCGCCCCCCTCGCTTGCTTGTTTCGCCAACTTATCCACTCTTTTGTTTCCATTTAACCCTACACGGGCTGGCACCCACATCAATTGCACCACTATACCCTGCCGGGTTACTCTGGAGTATATCTGCAGTATATTATATAGCACATCAGGACGGCTAGATCTAAACGAGGTCAGGCTATTAAGAACTGCCATAGAATCTAAGCAAATCAAGGGCCAAAAGCACTGAGAGCAGCTCTACTGAATAGACTCCCAAATGGTCAGATGCACGACAGATTTTAGTCAGTTCTCTATCTGGTATGCAGAATGCCGCTCCAGTCGTATGTCGCAGAGGATCCTTAGAGCCATCCATGTATATTTGAACGTAGTTTGCGTACTGCCGCCCCACCCAAAACGTAAAAGCTGACAGAAGATCTACTGTCCCCTTTTCTTTCTTCTTTAGGTCTAACCAATATTTGTCTACCCCCGGTACCTCATAGGTCCACGGCCCTTCTTCTGCAAAATACAGTTGCACACAGATTTCTGAGGCCCAGCTCTCCCGCATACCTATTTTCCACCCACCCAAACCCCTGTCTTGGCCCTCTAGGTTGTTCCCAGCTCTCCTTCAGCACCCTTTTTGTAGGATGTTGCTCATCATGACCCTTAAGGTTAATCCAGTAATTCAGCAGTCAACATTCAGGTGTCGATTTCACTGCTCCACTGCACTGTCTGAGTGCTTGTGCTTGAATCTTATCTCATTTTTCCAGCTGAGATTTGGAGGCTGAGATATAGGTCACACTTCCATAGTTGACAACTGATCTAATCATAGTGACATAAATTGTCTTCAAAGCCATAAAACCTGCTCCCCAAGTGGTCCCACTTAGACACCTCATGACATTTAAAACCTTCTGACATTTTCCCATTATTTTAGTTATATGCTCCCCCCAAGTCAGTTTACTGTCAAACAGTACTCCCAGAAACCTAAACACACTGACCCTTTGGAGTACCCTCCCGTACAACCTCAAGCTGATATCAGGCAGGTTCCTTTTCCTAGTGAAGATCACCATGTTGTTTTTTTCAACAGAAAACTTGCCCACTGTTCACCACACTAATTGCTTCTTGAATTTTCCTGTTAACGTGCCACATTTCTGTCCCTTTTCCACAGTGCTCCATCATCTGCGAAAAGCGACCTGTCTATATCCGGCTGTACTTCTGCAAAGACATCATTGATCATAATCGAAAACTTCAATGGGCTTATTAGACTCCCCTGCGGGGTCCCATTCTCAACTTCATGCAAACTGGACAGAGCTCCCCCTATTCTAACCCGAATTTCGCGATTGTTCAAAAAAATCTTTCACCCAGTTGAACACCCGTCCCACCACTCCCATTCTACCCAGCTTAATTAACAACCCTCCCTTCCATAGCATATCGTAGGCTTTCTCTACATCAAAGAAAACCGCTACCACGGCTTCTTTCCCCACCTGAGCCTTCCTTATTGTCATTCTCTAAACAGGGAATGGGATCCATAGTACCTCTGTCTCTTCTAAAGCCGCTTTGATAGCTAGAGATGAGCCCTCCCTTTTCCAGAAAGTAAATCAGTCGTTCATTTACTATCCTCTCAATGATTTTACACACATGGGACGTCAATGCGATAGGCCTATAGTTAGAAGGCTGAGTGGGATCCTTTCCAGGTTTCCTAACTGGAATTACCGCTGCAGTCTTCCACTTCTTAGGCAGCTTACCCTCCACTCACAGCTTATTATACAAGACAAAAAACTTCTCTAATGCTGCATTTGAGAGGTGTCACATCATGCTGTAGCATATTTGATCTTCCCCCGGAGAGGTATTGCTTGCTCTGCTCAATGCTCTTTTAACTTCTCCTATCGTAAACAGAAAATTAACCGGCATATCCTCCATATCTAAGCTCTTCTCCGCAGCTTCCCTGTACTGCCTCTCTGTCGCCTCCTTTCCCCTCCGCCCCTCCTCAGTTAGATTTCCCGAACCATGAATTTGGACAAAGGCTTGGGCCATAGCTTCAGCTTTATCAGCTTTATCCTGAGCAGAGATGGCCAACTCCCCCCCAGATTCCAAAACTGGATAATCCCCCAAAACTGGATAATCCCCCATAGCCCCTCATCCTCTTGATCATACCCCAAACTTACCCCCTACCGGGGTAGTTCTTCCTGTCCTGCCACAGAACTGCCAGCTTCCTCTTTTAGCTTGTCTGAATTTTTTTCTAGCTAACGCCTGGGCTCTCTTAAAAGCGATTAGGTGCTCATAATTATGAGACCTCTTAAGACGTCAGAACGCCCTTCCACAACCAGCATCATTCAACCTATCTATACCCTGGTTGACATCTAAATCCACTAGCTTCCTGTCACTTATTTCACTTAACTTCTTTCAATCAACCTTCCCAAAAACCCACCAGCCCCCACCCTGTCTTATTCGCACCTCCACCACTATGCCTATCGTAGTAACAATTGGATAGTGATCACTCCCTACTCATGCTTCTCTCCACACCTCCCAACTGCACTGCCCCCCAAGATTACTAGAAACCAGCGTCTTCCTTCCCTTCCCTATCCCGTTACACTACACCATATCCCTAAATCACAAAATCCAACCTAGGCTTTAACCAAGTCTCTTGAACACATATTACATCTGGTTTGACTGCTAAATTGTCTACATAATGTTTGACCTCTTGTCCATTCACTACCAAAGATCTGGCATTCCATTGGAGGACTACCAGCATCAGTAACACTATCCACATACTTCCTGGCTCAGCTTACTCTGCAAACTGTCCCTCACTTCCTCCCATGTAAGCCCCCCCAGTCCCAGTTGATGAACTGCTGCCTTGACTACAAGTTGAATTTTCTGTGTCTTAGACTCCACTCCAGCCGTACTGTTAATGACTCCCGCTTGTCCATAATCATTTGATCTGCTACCCCCTGCACTGGAGCTACCATTTGTGTTCGCGCTACCCCCCTGTAATTCGCTCCCTCCATCACTCGTTTGGCTGTATCCGCATAAGACACACTCCTTTCCACCCGTTCTCTCTGTATCTCTACTTCACGTCTCAGTACTTCACAACCCCTATAGGCCGCACTATGCGCCTTCCCACAGTTGCAGCACTTTGGCTGTGCCCCCTCACTACACTTCCCATACTTGTGGTTTCCCCCGCACCGAGCACACCTTGTTTGCTGTTTGCACCTGGCAGCTACGTTCCCAAACCAGTGACATTTAAAACACTAATGGGTCTCGGGACATAGTCCCAAACCACATAGCTCACCAAACCTATCATTACTCTTTTAGGGATCGCTTCCCATGACTGTCACAACTGTTTCAGTATCCTTTTTTAGCGCCATTTACACTTGACTTCATTCGGACCACATCTATCAAGGTTCCCCCGTTCAAATTATTTTTTATTTCCTCCACATCCATATTCAACGGCACGCCTGAGGTGATTCCCCTCTTGCCCCTGCTTCCCGCCATTCCACTCCCCACCCTGCTCGTGCTTACCACTCTAACTCCGACAACCTCTTTGAGACGCAGAGTCTTAGCCACCTGCTCATCCGTGGTGCAGCCTATCCGTAAGTTCCCATCCTGAAGAACCTTGGCAAAATCAATGTTTCCCACCCCCTTGTTTAGCGCTTTCGTCAACTTTAATGGGTTGGATTTACTTACACCGATTTGATCCCCAAACCTCACCACGCACTTGATACTTTGTTTGTACCGCCCGTCAGATTCCTCAGACGGGCTCCTATTCCGCTTTTCCCCCCTTTTGCCCCTAACCCCCCCAGGTTCCCAACGGCGTGTTCCCTCCCTCCTCCTCACTCCTGAACTCCATACTACCATCATTGTCACCACAGCATTTTTCTGTCAACAACTCTCTCCACTCATTGCCCACTTTTCAAATAACTGCTAAGATGGCTGCTGAATGGATCAATGACTATTACCACAGACAAAATCCTCTGTCCAAATTCTTCTCTTTATCTACTTTTCTCCTTCTTTCTTTTTTCCTTTTTCTCACTCCTTACTGTAAATGTATTTTCTTTTATACATTACTACTCTGAAGAGAGAAGTCACAGTCTGAACCTACTTGCACTGAAAACACATTTGCTGAGTTCCAACTCAAATTTATCACCACCTGATCCATACAACAACAGCACAACAGTAACTATCATAGATGCCACTAGGCGAAGGAATAACATACCATATAATATCAGTCTCAGCAAAGAGATGGATTAAAGTGTTTATTCCAGTTACGTTTTGTGTCTGTTTTGGGTATTTAGTACTTATTTTGGATGTTTTGTGTCAGTTTTTTGTCATGTTGTCACAGATTTCCACCATTTACACCCCTTTTGGATGGTTTCAAGATTAATACTCTTAATACTCTAAATCTTTTTTAAATCATTTTTGCGTCTTTTGTGGTTGTATATCTTTGTTTTCTTTTTGTGCCTTCTTGAGCCTTCTTGTGACTTTATTTTCCTCTTCATGATTACAAACAGTCCAGGAGGAGTACAATATCATAATATACAGTTACATATTGAGGATTTTACTTTGTGTGTAAATAATACAATACAATAAATCAGGATTATATTTTAATTTAAAAACATCCAGTAATATATTTAAACCTAAAACTGAACTGATGCAGATAAACAGCCACTATATTTGCCAAGCGTTACCCCGTCCCCCCGCCTCCTGTGGGAAAAGACAGTGAAATCTGTGCGTGACTCGTTCAGTGAGGAGTCTCCACCTAGTGGTGTAAAACATTACTGCATCAAAGCGCACTTCATTGACAGCTGGATGTTTAGCTGGAACACCAACTCAGTCTCAAAATGTTGACTATTTATCCCATTATCTGCCTATATCAATATTCTGAGTTAAGTTTGCATCTTAACATTAACATTTATCTGTTTTTATGGAAATAGGCCTCCATAAGCAGGAGTGGCCCATGTGGTATTTATAGCCACTGTAAGTGGATAAAAGGTAGTAAGTAACATAAAAATAGAAAGTTACATCATAGAAAGAAGTGTATTTTTATTAATTCCACAGAGACTTTTTAAAGGCGTAGCTGGTTAATTAGGACGGAATAATAAGCTAATGACAAATGTAATGTGAAATGAGATTTCCCCAGTAGAAAACCGACCGGAAGTGCTCCTTCTGCTGCTGTTGACGGAACCGAGGCGACGTGAGGAAGCGGAGCGGAGGCCGGGGAGCACCGCGCACACACACCGACGGTTCAGCATCGGATTCTCTGCAATCAGGACAGGTTTGCGTTTTATTCTCTTTTTATTCACAGTCTGATAGAGATACTGATTCACCGGAGCAGACGACACTCGGGAGGGAGCGGGAGGGTTATGGGACGAGGAGGATGAAGTAGCGATGATGAATGAGCTTCCTCCGTCCATTGAAACGGTGCCCGTGACTTCATCTTGTCGTGGTGAGATGCTGCTCTGTTCCAGGGCAGAGGACACGATGAAGCCGGCCTGTCGTTTTTAGCTCAGCCATCTTTTAAGCTGCCCCCCTGTCTTTCATACGCTGCAGTACATGTCACGTCTGTGTGTGTGTGTGTGTGTGTGTGTGTGTGTGTGTGTGTGTGTGTGTGTGTGTGTGTGTGTGTGTGTGTGTGTGAGAGAGAGGCCTGCTATTGCAGTGGAAATACACCGGGCGCATTTAATCCTTTTTCACCGGCTCAGTGTGTCACGATGAAGCCGCGCCATGACGCTCACACTGCGGCTTCTGTCTGTGGACAGCACCGCAGTATGATTGCACCATGATAATGATAGCTGTTAAAACAAATATTACATCATTTTTTAACTGGATGGTTTTTTAACCATCACAATCACCCTCCCCCCATTTTCACAAAACCAAATCATCATTTTGTCATGTGTGATATAATATGTGATGTACTGTATATCATAGATACTATTTATTACTGGCAAAGGTAATTCTAACCAAAAAATAAAAAACGTTGGCAGTGATGTCGGTGCGTTACCACAGTTACCAGGATGCGCACACACACTGTGCATAGGAACAAAGGTTGTATTTATTATTTACTGCACTGCAGAGTTTAAGTAATATTAGAATATATAAGTAACATATCACTTAGGAGACCAACTGTGTTGTAAAATAGAATCATATATGTGTCATATCTCTTATTTCTTATCATCTTCTTAACAAATCACTACAAGCTTGTAAGTAATAATTCACTGTAATCCTTATTTCACCAATGTATGAAAGGTCCTATAGAAATGCTGCTTTCCATGTAGCATAATGATTAGTTTGAATATCTCCCACCCTATGCCATGTTCTATGCCACCACAGACCCATTCACTACTGAGGTTACATAAGAAAACAGAATTATATTTATGTAAGCAATTTTTTCACCTTTCAACTCTCAGACTCTATGAAGACAAAAAAAGTTACTTACAGCACACACTTAAAGGTTTTTATTAAATCTGCTGGTAACTGTGACTCAGGTGTTCAGTGTAAAATCTCTCTCTGGCTCCTCCTAGTGCTGTAATCCAATTTATCAAGATAAGTCACACCTGAACAAATGCAGCCAATCAGTGTGACTAAGCATCAGTCAGTCAGTGCACACCGAGCACGCCCTCCCCTTTTCCTCCTCTTATTCAATTCAAGCTGAAGGAAAGAGGCTGTCAGTACTCTAGTCAGTGTTTTCATTTTTCTTTGTTACAAACAACTTGCATATCTAAAATAAGAGTCAACAAAAGAACAAGGTGCTTCTCATATACATAGAGAGACGTGACTCTCTGCATCATCAGAAAGTGGAAGTTTCATGTATAATCAGGGGTTTGAGAGATTTTATTTAGGGCTGGTAAGTATAAACCATTCATGTGTGTTTACCATAGACTACAGAGTACAGTGTTGGAGAGCAACAACAGCTCCTACATGGACAAGATCCCGTCACGTGAGTAGTACATGTTAACTGTACATGAGGAGCTTCCACATAGATTGTCCTATGTAGGATGTTGGAGTTTGAGGGTAGGATGTCATCTGCATACAGGCTGATTATCTGAGGTGTACTTTTGGCGTGAAGCCCCTTGATTTGGTCATTTTAATTAATTGTGGTAGCAAATGAACCTTAAAGAAGGTGAGCAATAAGAATGCAGAAAGCGTGCACCCTCGTTCCCTGGTGACTCAATCTGTGCTGACAATAGTTTTAGATGAGGTGTACGGTATCCTTCAGTTGTGTCACATTTACATCCTTATTAATGTATTTCAATGGAACCATTTTCTTCTATCACAAGTTTGCAGAGGAGGTAAAAAACACTAGCAGCCATTATATATTGCATTTTGTCCAACTGCCCAAAAGATAGTTCCATCAGGAGATACTTAAAAGAAGAGGAGTCTCAGAGCATAATTAAAATTCCCATATATTATATATACCCATTTTTTGCCATAGTATCCAAAATAGTGGAAGTTAAAGAACATGTTTGAGGACACTTTAGAGATTAAATGCCCTTGTGACGTCATTATTCTTCTAGGGGAAGTTATGAGCTGTACAAGTGAGTGAAACCTCACACCAACTTGAGGATCCCACAGGGTTTATAAACCTGCTACTCCTATCAGCAAGTCAGACTTGAGAAAGCCCTCTGCAATGAAAGGGTGAAACGTGAGAACCTTCACAGATACCCAACGAGCTTTGGAACTACTGGAAGTCCCGTTTCATTTGGTAGAGTCATACCCCCTCCTTCCAAGTACTTCCTGTGTCAGACTAGTATGTACCGGACCAATCCACACACATCACACACACACATCTACCTGTTCTGTTTATTCGCTGGAATGGCAGCGAACAAGCCAACAAAAGTGAAATTTATGTAGCTTTACTTTACTTATGATCCCTTACACTACTTCTTTCTAAAAAAAAATCACATTACAATTCATCATTACACATTACTGTGAATGGGGTGCAGAAGAGATGCTTAGGTCTGATATTGAAATGACAGCTGACGAGAGAAGAACTATTCTACAGTGTAAGCTAATCATTTTGATTGGCTCACTGAGATTGTGGCCTAGTCTCATTGGTCCATGCTAATGAGTGAACACCCTCAGTCAGCTGATGATTAATGTGTTAATAAAGGAGGCATAAAGATAGACTTCATCAAAATAACAATATCTTAAAAAAGAAGAAGGAAAATATTTGTCAGATTCTCTTGATGAGAAGATTTTACACAATTACGGGGAACCTTCACTGACATAATTTAAAGGGGTTCTGGAGGAGCCATTTGATGCAGGCTCTAACCTCAAAACATATGGTACTGAAAAACTGAAAGGTTTTCTGCTGATTGATAATGATATGATCATATTTTTTCTTACACATTTAAACATGTTTTTTGAGAAACCTGATGATGGTACCTGGAATACTAGGTAGAAACCAAGGTGATTATGGGCAATCAATATCCAGATGTAGAAAACTAGATAATGTTCCATGTGTTTTCTGTATTCCAGATATGATCAGAACTGTCACTGATAGATCAAAATGTCTTACAGTCAGGACTTGACTTTTTTTTCTAGATCTTATGCACTAACATTTTTAGTAAATATGAATATTTAATGTTTTCAATGGTTTCCAAACACAAGAGTGACCTAACAGTGTTCTCTACCATTTCATCAGTCAGAATATGTCTGGAAGGATGGAAATGGATATCAGTGGAGTTTCCAGGGCTCACGTCTCCATTCTGCCTGCAGCTGAAATCAAAACCACATTGAAACCAGAAGCAGAGAGACCTCGCTGTGCCAGCACCCCGTGTTCACCCATCAGAGGTACTGTTGCAGGATACCAGATCCTCCACATGGACTCCAACTATCTTGTGGGCTTTACCACCGGAGAGGAGTTGCTCAAGCTGGCGCACAAGTGGTCAGAAAGCACTCCAGAGAAGGGTTCTGTATCAGAGGCTGTGCCCAGCTCCATCCAGAGTCCAGTCTCAAAGTCTGCGGACTTGGGCGTACATCGGTCTTCACGAATCTTCAAAGGCAAAAGTCGCTATTACCAACCATACGACATTCCTGCTGCCAACGGTCGGAGACGTCGGCGCATGCCTAGCTCGAGTGACACCACACTCCGGTCCCTGGCTCACGGGGAACCTGGGAGAGGTATGCATGACCCATTACCCCTATGTCTACTTAAAGGAAAGGGGGCCCAGTCCAAATCCCTGGACTACCTTAATCTGGACAAAATAAGTATAAAAGAGTCATCAGACACTGAGGTGTTACAGTACCAACTGCAGCACCTCACCCTGCGAGGAGAGCGCATTTTTACCAGGAATAAGACATGAAGCATGATGACAGGCCTTTTTTTAAGGCATCTTTCACCCTCTTTGGGGATTTAGGTGCTATTTCCAGCTTGGTTTCTTTCTACTCAGACTATTAACAGTTCTTTAAGAAGACACTCTGATAATGTTGTTATATTATTAACTGGGGGTTTTACTGTGTACTGTACACATAACATGAAGAAAATCCCTCAATTAGCCCTCACATTGTAATGAGGTTGTTGAGGTAAAAAAATGTGAATTATTTAAACTTAGCAATAACTGGTGAAGCTATTTATTGACAGTGTTTTGCGTTTGTACTAGTCAGAGTCAGAGATGCACTGATATATCGGCTTATGGCTGATAAATGCACATATCACATACTGTATCAGCTTTAAAATGCACCATTGCTATCAGGCCAATAATAGTTTTACTGCTTATCTGTGAGGAGTTGGAACTTCTGAGATTTTTTTTGATTATGACACACTGGGTACAAATTAGCAAGATAATAGTCATGTATACTGATAATATTATGTTGCTAATAATTCCTGTATTGTTGTTTATCTACCTTAAGTCAATAACAATGTTTTAAACCTCTTGTTTATCATAAGGTGGTCATGTGGAAAAACATATTGATACTCCATTCAAAATCTGCTTATTAAAGGGTAGTTAAAAGCATATGTCAATCACTGTATGTTCATTCAAACACCATAAAAGTTTTTCTAAAGTGATCCTTTCCTTTTTTATTATGTTAAACAATTTTTACTGGCATTTTTGCTCTTACATGTATCAAAGGTCCCTTTCGATTATCTGTTCAGCTCTTTAGACCTTTAGACACTAGGAGGCTCCAAAACGATCCCTTCCGAATGTGGTTACACTGTACTATGTTGGTGAGAGAATCCATTTTCTGGTTTGTTTAACTGCTGAGGCTCCATTTTATCTTCAGCTAAACTAAACAGCATATGAGCTGCACAAAAGGGGATACTTTCAAAGTCAGCACGGACAGGATAGCTCATTCCAGCTAATAAAATGTTTGGTTTACATTTGGCAAAGTTATTTGTCATACTTTATAAACTCGAATATAAATATCAAGCAGTAATCGTAATAAGTTTAAAAGTTGGCCCTTCATTGACAATGGCTATTTTGGTTAGTTTTAATTCATGTTGACAACTGTAGTAACATACAGTGGTGCTTGAAAGATTGTGAACCCTTTACCCTAAGACACGATATACGATGATACAATTTTCACAGAAGTCCTGAAACTACACTAGATAGATAAACAAGTAAGACACACACATTACACTTGTTCTTGAATTTCAGAGATGTTGGTTGGCTTCCTTGCTTGAACTGCTTGCTTCATGTCCTTCCACAGGACGTCAGTAGGATTAACGTTAGGACTTGCACTCAGTCATTCCAAAACATTACATTCCTTTGCTTTGATCATTCTTTAGTAGAACAAGTTGTGTATTAAAGGTTGTTGTCTTGCTCCATGATCCACTTTCTGTTAAACTTCAGACCAAGATGGATACTCTACCTTAATATTTACCTGTAGAATTTGCTCTTACAACCTTTCCCCCATCAATGATGATAAGCCATCCTGGTCCAGAGGCGGCAAAGCAGGTCCAAATCACTATGCTGCACAAAAATGTTTCGCAAATAGGATCAGTTCTCATGCTGAAATGTAGTGTTTGCTCATCACCAACTATAACACCTCTCATTCAAGACAAAAAGTTCTACTTTGGTCTCATCCCTCCACAGAACATTCTTCTGGACATCAGACTTATCCGTGTGGCCTTGAGAAGGCTGTAGACGACGAAAGAGAGGGAGTGTAGAGACTTACTCCTTGCAACTCTGCCATGAAAACCATTGTTGTTTAGTGTTCTCCTGATGGAAAACTCATGTCTGGTCACTGATATTAGCCAACGACAGCCTAGCGAACATCTCTTCTTCTTAGTTCTTCAGAAATCTCTAGCTTTGACACACCTATAAACCTATATTGTCAAGATCAGAGTTTGATAGAAATTAAAGACCAAGATTCCACATCTTTAAATAAAAAAAGTCCTCCTAGACTCACATTGTCACCACATTGATTGGTGTTTGTGTTTGTCTCATTTGCTGAAGTTGGTTCCCTTTTTTTTGTTGTAGGACTTGGCTGAAAGTCGTATCAAGTTTTAGGTCATCTTTATGTAGAAATTCTAACAATTCAACACAGACATACAGTATACGATATCTTTGAGTGGAGTATCACTTCAGTCTTTATTGCATTGGGTTAGGTATTGTTGACAAGTATTTCTGGAAACATTATTGGTGCATCTTGTTTTTGTGTGTGGTTATGGGTGCACAACAGTCTGTAGAGGGGTTTCTTTTTAATGAGTGTGTGTGTGTGTGTGTGTGTGTGTGTGTGTGTGTGTGTGTGTGTGTGTGTGTGTGTGTGTGTGTGTGTGTGTGCGTTCCCCTTACAACTGGTAATGGATACTTTTCCAATGCCTCTACTGAAGAAAAGTTTCTGCACACCATTGCACTGTTGGACATCTACTACAGACTCTGGAATTGTCAGTGCACCTTGATATTGTGCCACCTTCATGACACCAGTTAGACGTTCACAGCAAGCATTGCAATATTGTACATAAGCAAGCCACGTGAACATTTACATATCTGAAGGAAAAAATCTGTGCACCTCTTTGAGTTTGTTCACAATTTTATGTGCTGCCTCGGAAGGAAATTGTGATTTCTTTATCTCAGTATTTTCTATGACACTAATAACGCACCATTAGACGTTTTTATTTTATGAACATTTGAAGTCTCTGTGTAAAATTTTTGTGCGATAATGGCATCTTTCAAGTTGTTCTGTTGTAGAAAATGAAACAATCTGAGTAAAACTGCTCCAGTGTGCGTGTTGGTAACGTAGCGCCATAGGTGGAGTGTCTGTGCATTACCGTGTGCCACAGTGTCTTTCTTTATGATACTACCTGCAAATCACTAGTCAGAAGTATTCTAATACTACATATAGAGGCAAATTTTTACTCAAGTTTAAGTACTAAAATGTACCAATGAGCAACAGAAAAACAATATTCAGAAAAAAGACATTGGCAACTTGGAAGTAAAAAGCCAATGCAGCTGATAAATGTGGACCTGATTTCAAGCACTTTTGTGTTCTGACTGCAGGATAATAAATTCAATTAAATCAATTATAATACTGCACATCATGACTTATGTTGATTATATACTATATTCATGGTATGCATCTGAAAAGTAACTACAGCTTTCAGATAAATGTAGTTGACAAGAACCACATTTCTCTCTGAATTGCAGTGGGGTAAACATACACAATTAGGAAAGTAAAACTGTGCTAAAGTAAATGTACTTAGTTACTTATCACTTTTGTTTATAACTAAAACTAAATTGTGAATGAGCAGCAGAGGATGTAAATGCGTCACAACAAGTTGAGGTAACTCTAATGTAAACCTTGTAGATATGTTGGGTAGACAGATAATCTTTTACTTTAATGTACTCAGTTTATTCTTTGTATTTCTTCACTTAATGAATAACTACATTTTTCTTTTTTTAACTGCCTTATGGGCATAGCTGTCCTCTTGTTATTGATAAAAATCAGTGATGATTAATAACAATGAAGGAGCAAGAACTGAGGTGTTAAGTCTGTTACAATGATTTCCTAAAACCAATCAGGTGTAAACACCTGTTGTCACATATACATAAAAAACTGCTTATTGTGGAAATGAAATGCAGAACATTAAAGGAGAACAAACGAAATAATTAACTTTAATTTTGAAACTCAAAAGATGTGCAAACTGTTTGGGTGTGTATTGTATGTATGCATTGCTATTGATTCTGTAAGCCACAGAGAAAATGTATGCTTGATGTTAGCCTATGACTGTTAAGATGATTATAGATTATTTGAAACATGAGATGATCAGAAGGAAACCTGCCTTCCTCAGTGGGGATTTAGTTCATAAGGTGAAAAGCTTTAAAAGCATTACTTCAGGTTAAAGATAATGGTAAAGTTGTTAAAAAATATAAAGGCACTACTGAAAGTTAAAGGCCCTGAAAATCTTTTCTAATGATTGGCGCTCACAGAAACATGAGTGTTTAAGTTCATCTGTATGAAGTGGTTTCTCTGAGCCTGAGTTTTTCAGTTCACCTGACAGAGAACTTGGCGGCTTCCTCGATGTGTAGTAGAGTTTCAGGTTGCAATTCTGGGAGTGTTAAGTGACGAGTGGTTTTGAGCGTATGTAGGTAAATTGAATATGGTAGCATGACTGTCATACAGAGCTGCCTTAGGACCTGAACACAGCAGTGGATTCTTCCCTTAAACTGTAGGGCCTAATTTACTAAATGTTTGTGAGAACAAAAACGTGCCGAGTTGATATCAGTACAAACCCATCCTCTAAAGTAAAGTGTTTTGGCCAGCATACTGTAGCAGTGGCTGCTGTGGTCTCCCAAAGTAGATTTTTTATGTGAAAGTCCTGAAGGCAGTTGTGTACAGTGTGGTCATTCTCTAAACTCTCCATGAAACATGGAAAATCCTTATTTAAAAACGACTTTTGTTAACCACACTAATTTCCGTGTAGTACACCACCCACAAAACATCCACCAATTACACAATTTTCCAGATTGTGCTCATTATTTAGCATAGTAGTTATTTGGCATCTTAGTAAATCAGGCCCTTAGTCTTTTGAATGTGTTGTAGCATCAAACTACAAAATACAAATAAGTTGGTCAGTGAAAACAAATCTTTTATAATAATAATCTATTTACACTAACTGTAATTAAAAGTTTTAAATGAATCTTCAAGTTCAGATTTAAGTTTTCATTTTATTTTATTTCAGTCCCAACTTTTCAGGAAATGGGGTTTGTACATATGGACATGTGACATGTTGTGAGGCAAAACTGAAAAACAGTTGAACATATCCTTCAACATTTTTATTTAACCCAGTGCTACTTTTTTGAGCATTTTGTGTATATGTTGGTTGTATCAGCAGTTTCACTGAAAAGTCCCAGCATATATTTAGGATTATCGAATTTACAAATTTATGAGAGTAAAAGCTGTATAAAAGGAACAAGAGCACATTAATATTCTAAAAATGAGTTTACAAAGCAGCAGAAAAACACAGTAATGTACTGTAAAAGAAGTATAAAAGCATATGCCAGTATTTCAGTATTACACAAACTGAAACCTGAAACAGAAACACAGTGTATTGATGCTTTACAGTCACTGCTCCAGTGTTAGATAAATACTATATAGTATTATATAGATTCATTTCACAAAGACAAAATGTAAAAGAAGAAGACACAGTTGTACATTATCTTTAATCTAAAGATCATATATTTAAAAAGGAAATTAAAATGCATTTAATACCAAATAGATATAAAATAGAATCAGACAATGAATAATGAAATTGAACAAGATGAAAAAGTTACAACTGAAAGTAGAAGGGGAAGATAAATTGATAAATTAAATTGTGTGACAAAAGGCAAAAGCAAAAAATGTAGTAAAACTGAAATGGTGCAAAATGTAAAGACATATTTTCAATCTCATCCCATTTGCTTTGATGTTTGTAGAACTGACTGACTGTGGAGCTATATCCAACAGAGACACTGTGGACTGAGGCTTGACAAACTACAACGTCAATCTCTAAACAGGTTCATCTAGAGCTGTCAGCATTCCAGTGTCCACAGTGCCTCACATTCTGGTCTCTTCTGGTGGCCGATTCATGTAGTCCTGAAGGGCCTGGTGCAAAGGCAGCCACTTCTTTATTGAAGCTTTGATAGCTACACTCCATCTGTAAAGAACATCAGAAAAATCAGCACCACAAGATCTGTTCCTCGCTTAGAGTTTTACACCTCTCCCTACTCAGGAGCTTGAATGTGTAACAACAGATGGGAAAACATGTCTTCAGACATGAAGTGGCTTATTATGGAGCCACTGACTAAGATGGAATTGAAAAGAACCGTTTTGCACCAAAGTCTCAAAAGTTCTTCAAAATATAATATTTAGTGTAAAAAAGACAAAATGTAAAAGAAGAAGACACAGTTGTACATTATCTTTAATCTAAAGATCATCAGCTCCTTACCGCTTGTTCTCATTAGGATTTTCAGCACAGAGGTAGAAAGTCTTGAACTCATCGGATGGAGGTTTCAGCTCAATGGTGGATTTCTTGGATCCACAGGGCTGCTCCCTCACCATATACCCCTGAAGGTAGATCCCACCTGAAAACAAAGATGATGGCGATGTGTTCTGATCACTATGTATGTACATTATTTCTATCAGTTTTATTGCTTACCTCACCAGTCTTATCATTATGGAAGTACAGTAAAGAAGCTTGGGAACTTTACACCAAGGGTACTGTATTATTAATTTGAATCTGTTAAAATAACTAGTACCTTAGGTTATTAAATAAATGTAGAGATGTAAAGTTGAAATGTAGAAGAGTCAATGGAAATACTAAACTAAAGAAAAAAATCCCTCAGAAGTGTACTTAAATCCATTACTTAAGTAAATGCATTTAGTTACCTTCCACTATTGATCTGATGATGAAAAAATATCTAATCCAATAGCACATTTAAAATATTTTAATGTCATAGATGGCAGCACACACAAACTCAATATTAAAGTAAAAGTGTAGATACATGTTTAGAAGGTTCTCCATTCATGATACAAGTAGTAAAGTACAAAAGGACCAAAACTAGATATAGATATCTAGTAAACAGTTACAGATGTAGAATGATATATATATATATATATTCTTATATATGATATATATATTCTTACATTCTCAGATTATAGTTATTGATGCACAAATGTGTAAACAGCATGAATGCACCTCTACCCTGCAATATTATCCTGCACATCAGCAACAAAAAATGCTAAAATGTTCATATCAGTGTTTGAAACATGACACATACCATGTGCATGAGTAGCACGGATACCGCTATACAAGTAGAGGCAGCCATCCTTCAGAATGCAATAGTGCTGTACCCACATGTCCTTGTTTTTATCCATTTTATGAAGCAATCCAAGGCACTCTGGGTTTTTCACAGCCAGCGGGGGCAGATTAGAGTTGTGTCTGGTCACATCCACCCACACGTGATTCTAAAGCACAACAGTTAATAGAGGAGATTAGTGTTAACCTGAGAGCTAAGTATGACAGGTGATAAGTCAGTGTTAGCAGGACACACTCATTCTAATATAGTGCTGTTTACAGTCACACCAACATGCATTTCTTGATTTTATTACACATAAGCCCATTTGATTTATGGCCATTTTTGATTGTTACCTGCGTGATTGGATGAATAGCTTTCTCCATAGCTTCCAGCCACCTACAGTCACAAAGATACAGCGCATCAGGAACAGTTTGTTTTTTTATCAAGTCTGTTGAAACATATTTACTATATATACTGTACACATGCTACTTATTCTGTAAATAACAATCATTTTCATTATTAAGTAATCCATCACTCATTTTCTTAAATAACTAATTTACTAATTTGTCTATAAAACATCAAAACAGTTAAAAATGTCAAATTTCAAAATGGATGAACAAATGAACATGTATAACATCCTCAAACTAAAGAAAATGGAACCAGCTGACAAATCAAGTCAAAATAGTTCTTATTTATAAGCTATCATATTATTTATTTAATCAGCTAATCATTTCATTCAGTTTGCAGTAGAAACGTCTTATGTGTACTACACCTTTTCATCTCCTGGTTGGAAGTACTACAGAAGAAGTACACTCGATTACTAGACTGAGGGCGGCACTTAAATACAAAAGGTTTTCCCAGGGAAGTATCCTGTCCCGCCTCAGCCCCTTCCAGCTTCACTGCAGACAAAGCCCGCTTCTTCCCTTCATCCTGTACGGACCACAAAACGATGTCAAAAATGATCTGTGTGATTACAGAAACTAGATTACACAATGATGCCGACGGCTCCCTGCTTACCCGCTTGTGTCTGTAGTAATACAGACAGCAGTCATGTGTGAGTACAAACCACCTCTTCCTCCAGCCTTTGATCAGACCAGACTGGGTACGCTTGTGAAGGTAACCACGACATGCTGGCTGCGGGGTGTTAGGACAACGAGCAATGTCTGAACCAATGGTCAATGTTAAAACATCGGGACCTGCAATGTCAACAACAATTCATTCAATTTAATTCAGTTTTTTTCAATTTAGCATGTTAACCCAAAGTTAATTTGAATCATACAGTAGATTTGTCACCTCAAATGTCTGCCATGTGTTCCTAACCCTTAACCAGACATTCTGGTTTGTGGTTTGAAGCCCATTGTTAGGTCTGGAAACAACTCACCTTGCCTGGCCAAACTGGCAGCCTCCGAATGAGGGATGCTGGTGACATCGGTTCCATTGACGGCCAGGACATAGTCTCCTACCATCAAACCCGCTTCTTCAGCAGCCCCATCTGAATCCACAGAGAGGAAACTTTTAGTTTCTGTACTTACAGAATCACAAAGATCTTGATGCTAATAGACAAAGTCCTTGGTGAGCACACAGTTTCATCTGTCTGCCAACAAGGATTGAGAGCTCCCAACACTCTGGCTCCCAGCCACTGGGCCTAAGACCAGTAGGGAGTCAGGATCTTTCTCTGCAACCTGTCTAAGCTGTGTCTCAGTGCATGCTGGGCCAGCCACATATGGTCCTGAACAGCAGAACGGCTGTTGGATGGATTAAATTACAGTTCTTACATTCATTAAATCACAACTGTATGACCTGAAAACTCATGCTGATAAATATCAGTTACTATTGTTGCACTGTTGTATTTGTTTCTATAGATGATGCTTGCTAAAAATCCAATTCATTGCAAATGATGGGGAGAAACTGTAATATAGGATTTCTGAGCACTGATTAATTCTTCAGAGGACTGATGATTTTAGCAAAGTCATGTGTCCAGCCACATAGTTTCCAATTCACATTTCTGAACAGTAACCTGCAACTAAGAGAAAACAAACCTATTTGGGAAACTACACCTAGATAACAGGCAGATAGATGTAGATGATTAGAAGACACAACATTGCAAGTAAGAAGTTCACTTACTTGTGTCCACTTCTGTAACAACAATGGGTTTAGAAAACTGTATTCGAAAGCCCCAAGGATACTCTCCTGTGCCTTTGCTGATTTTGACAGTCCTCTCACGAACTGGGGGTGAAGGAGAAATTAGCACTACATTGTGTTGCATTGAGTGAACCAGTTATTCAGCCATATTCAGTATCTCATTATAATAGAAGATGTAACTGAAAGTCAAATCTAAAAATTTTTTCCTGGAGATCATAATCAGAGTAAAATTAGTTTTCTTGTAAAATCACAAAATCTTCAGCGTACTTGAGACAGTTCGAGTTCTGGTGTTGAGACTGGGAGGAATGGCCCCTGAACCAACATCATCTCCCTGGTAAATCCATGCTGAAGAGTGGAAAGTCTCTGTATAAAAGCCCCTGTCTTCATTGTCTCGAATTGTCATGTCCAAGGAGCGAGTGTCTTCTGATACTAGAAGAAATACAGCAGAATACATCCCAATACATGATACTCAACACTGGCATTGAAAGTTTATCAACCTTTAAGAATTATGATATTATGGATTAAGAATTATGAAAAGTATAATATAAGATTTTATGTAAGTTAAACTAGATAACCCAACTAAACAAGTGAGACAAAAACAAAATGCACTTATTCATTTATTTATTGTGGAAGATTATCCAATCTTTAATTCTTATGTAGCAAAGTATGTGAAGCTCATAAGTATTTCAGTCAATCTGATGAGACTCAGGTTTGAGTCTGAGAGGTCTTGCTTTATTTAAAAGCTGTAGCAGTGTCATGATTTGCTGCCTCTGGACCAGAATGACTTGCTGATGAAGGAATGAATTCTGAGCTGTAAAAGCATATTGGTCAGGAAAATGTCTGAAGTACCCATCTTTAAGTGAAATATACAGAAAATGTATCATACAGCAGCAAGCATCCTTAAAGTTGTTCTACCAAATAATGGTTAAAGCAGAGGAAATTTGTTTTGTAATGGCTTCCTGGTGCAACCAGCCACTAGGACCTGGACAACATTGATTCCCTCCATGATGAGGACCTGGAAGCTTAATACAAAGTTAAACTCCACCATGCTCTGCACAGCCAATCAGGTATTTGTTATAGTGAAATTACAAAACGTCAGAAGCTGTTCTGTAAAGAGAAATCCTAAAAATCCTAAAACCCTTCCAAGTCAGTGTGAGGGCTGATAAAGACCAGTCACACCAGTTACCTAAGGCATGGCTTCAAATATGACACACAAATATTTGAGATAAACAATAAGGAAATAAACCAGTGCAATGTTTTTTTCTCATTTGTTTACTTAGGTTCCCTTTATCAGGTTTTGGCATAAAAATCTGATCATGCTGATTCACTATACTGTATATACAACAATTCTAACCACTTAGTAACTTTCTGAGGGTACAGGATTACAGTTTGTCAGCTCTCTCAGGAAAGTGGCTGATTTAGTTTGGTCTAGTTGAATTTGTTAGCAACTACTATGCATATGTCAAATAAAGAGTCTTCCATATATGACTGGCTTTTGCTTTTCTGCCTAAAGGTGACAGAGGAGTTCCATCTGCAGTCACTGACAGTGATGTCCACGGTCAAAGTGCTCATTGCCCAACCAGGAGGTAAGATTCAATAAGTAGAAATGCCCCAAAAACATACAGATTCAACATACAGATAGTTCTGCATGTAAATGACGATACCAAGTTACATTACTGACTGACTGACTGACTGACTGACTGACTGACTGACTGACTGACTGACTGACTGACTGACTGACTGACTGGGCTTTTCATATTAAGATAGTTGTGCAGTTTAACAGCTATAGACAGCAGTGATTATCTGGAAACACTATCCTTGACAGTTAAGTTCACTTACCGGATTCCTCTGTGATGTCACTGGTAACTGAGCTTCCTCCAGCAGAGCTCCACTGCTTTGTCTCCTTGAAGAGCTTTCGCCTCTTGGCCCAGCGGTCAGCGCCACTGTTGTCTGAGTCTTTATGAACCACAGGTTTCAGATGCTCTTTGGCCTCTGAGGAAGCTGGAAATGACAACAAAATCACAACAGGCAAGTTTTATACATACAGTCTATACTTGACATATTGATGATTTGTTTGAAGGTACAAACATTGCTGTAACTTACATCTAGATGCAATCTGTTTATAGGCTGTTTTTCTGATTTCTACATCTGTGGGAACCATCACTGGTAGAGAAGGGGTGGTATTTCTTGCTTTTTCACCAAGTGCTTCAGCTGTAATCTCTGTATCCTCATTTGTGTTTAATGAATGAACATATATGTCCAGCAAAGGGGACATGTAGTGGTCCTCCTCAGCAGTTGTATGTTTTTCCAGTGAGTCCATCTGCACCAAACTTTGCTCGAGTGCACCAACAGTGATTGTCCTGACTGAGGACCTCCTATGCTTGGGTGAGAAGGAATCCTCTTGGCTTGCATTTTCAACCTTACTGCTCTGGAATAATATGACAGGATGACTCTGTACTATTTGTTCCTCTGAGCCACTGCAGGATGGAGGGATGACTTGTATAGCAAGGGCTCTTCGACTGAGCTCCTCTGTAAGGAGCTCTGGACTGTGGGAGTCTAGGTTCCCCATTTCTTGGTCAAATCCACTGTCTGCTATTTCACTTTGATCAACTTTATATTCACAATCATCAGTGTCCAAGCTTTCCATGTCCTTAGAAACCCTCCATTTTAAGTCTGTGCCCTGCTGCCTGACATTTTTATTGTGGTATGTGAGACTAGTTTGTCGATATTGTTGATTGACAGCAAACACATCATCAGGATTTTCTTCGGAGCTCGTCATATAGAATGGACTGAGCAATGATTGCTTTCCATCATGGCTGCTTGGGATTGCTGATTCAGGTTTAGAAGTCCCCTTGGTTTGGAAGAATTCATCACGTCCTATTCCAGATGCAGGAAACGTTTCACTGGCCTGGTCGGTCCTTCGTGACCTCTCAGCCTGGAGATGAAGTGAGCACATGATCAATGAGGAAAAAGATTCACTACAGGGCATCACAAGATCCTCTTGCATCAATCCGAGAGCCTCAGACATCCCAGGAAATGTTTGCCGCCTTTTCTTTGGAAGTGGACATGCTCTGTGTTCTACAGTGGCTATGCTGTTGTTTCTAATCCAGGACTTTCTCTTTTGACAGTTGATGAAATCTTTGGTGAAGCTGGACCTGTTTGTTGACCAGGAGGCTCTCATGAACATGGGCTCATAGTTGTCAGATTCCGATAACTGATCAAAAGAAGGTGCTGAATCTGCCATTTCTTCTGCTTCTACAGCATCCACAGGTTCTTGCTTACAGGTTATGTCAGGTGTCAGGGGAAATTCCCCTTGTTGACTGTCAGCCGGACTACAAGTACCAATCCTGCAGGAAGCCAGGTCAAGTGTTAAGTCCTCTAAACTGGTACATTTAATGTCTGCAAACTCTTGGGGTGGAGGAATGTCCCAGGCCTGATCACTACTGAAGCTTTTGTGAAGATGTTTTGTCTTTGCTTGAGGTTGGATATTTAAAAGCACTGGTGGGCTTGATGGGTGACTTACCAACATAAAGTCCATCGGTATTTGTTGTTTGTGATCACAGCAGCAATGACAGTAGTTTGGATTATCCCACATTTTTGTTAGACTATGGATCTCTTTTTGTTCACCAGTGCTTCCAAAGGTAAACCTGTAATTTGCGTTTTGATTTCCATTGTGACTGCTCACTTTATGTGATGGCTGTTCATTGTTTGGTGTCCACGTCTTCTCACATTTGCTCTTCACAAATGTCTCAGCACTGTCACCTTTTTCATTCATGAAAACTAAAGTGGTCCTGATGCCAGAAGTATTAACTTGTAGAATTTCTTGAATTTCAAGTTTCACACTGGAGCCACTGCAGTTAATTTTCATGATGTTAGTAACTGGTGTTGATGAGTGATGCAGATTTTCAGACAAGGGTTCATGTGCCTGCTGAAACATGATCTTTGGGGATGAATCTTCCATATCACTGATTGATACAGACGTTACTATCTTCAGCCCATTTTCTTTGTCCTCTGTCGTTTTGGTATAAATACTCCTTTGGTTTGGAAATGAATTGATAGGATAATCTTGTTTAAATCTTTTCTCCTTTGGCGGAGAACTGTTGTACCTTTCCTCATCTTCAGATCCTGACAGAACATTTTCCTTTCGATAAGAGTCACTTTCTCCTTTTTCAACCAAATCATCTTTGTAGCTGACACTATTGCTTTTGTTCTGCTTTTGAAAGATATATGGTGAGACACTCTCTGAAAGGAAAAAAAACCTTTATGTTAAACAAATTAAGTTAATTATACCAGTTATATTTGGGAATACCTGGGGAAACTTAAATACTGCAAACGTTTTACAATATGCTACCAAACATGTGAGGAATGACTCTGAATAATTCTGGGACTGTTAATGAGTATACATCTTCCAGGAGGAGAGGGGAAGTTGGCAGAATGCAGGAGAAGATGGGGAGTTACTGGCCATCACTGCCGACCTGCCGACTGGAGGGCGTTGTGGTTAAGGGCTGAAACACCCAGTGACAGTCGGGCACCACCTGACGACCTTCTCCTGGCCAAAACCTCCAATCACAGACGTGACTGTAGAGATGTATTCTGTCAAGTCCTTCGTTATTTTAAAATCATATCTATTATGTAGATATGTCAATGAGTAAATAAAAAACAGACTGGATACACATTCACCACAGTAAGACCTTCTTTTAAATCTTTCCTAAATCTCTGAATCTGAACGGGACAAACTAGCTATGACTCAATCATCACTCATTACCTAACCATTGGTTACTCTTTTTGCACCCCGAGAAAAGTTACTACACAGTACTTCATTACTTCATGATTATCTGACTAATACTCACCTTTTGTCATACAAAACTAGCAGCAGCTACAGAAATTTCATCTTAATCATAATTTATAACCTAATTGAAATGAGCCTTTCTTCAAATGTTAATGCACCATTGTGTTTTGTTTCAAGGCATTTAAGACAAATACTGGTACCAACACTCAAGTCATTAGACCTCAACTGACTGGTAACAACCTATAAGTCAAGTGAAGAACTCTCATTAGGAACTGTAGCTGACTCTAAAAACCCTGAGGTAAAACTCAAAAACATGGGCTCTATGTAACCGACTGAAGATCTGGAATAAAGCTGACCGATGAAACTGATGTCTGTAAAAAGAAACTTCAAATGGAACATTACAAAATGACATAATGAATTCGTAGTTTAATGTAGACTGCAGAAGTCAAGACAATGAAAGTCAAAAAAACCTGATTAGGCAAATGTGATTCTAGACTCTGAGCAAAGAACTTAAGGCCCCTAAGTAACAATAAGGCACCCCACTTAGTGGGGTTTGGTGATGGCAACATGCATTGTGTAGTGTCTGTATGAAAGAGTTAAGAGGATTTATAATTGTCATTTTAAAAATCTGCGTGGCCATTGAGGGCCCCTTTTTGCAAATTATTTGGGCTGCGTCCCAAACATTTGCCTGATTTATGTCTCCTGATGTTACACCTCTGGACAGAACATAAACCTCTATACCAGTGCAGAGGAGTTGCAGGATGGTGTAGATTTCTCTCACTCTTTGAAAGTGGAAAACAAAAGAGACTGTCTGAGTTCATGAAAATAAAAGATCTGTGTGTGTGTCATTTCAAATAAGAAAGTGTCTTTAAAAGAGGATTGTTATTTAGTATTTAGACACCTAGTTTAACCACTGAAGTCTGGTTGGTATTCATGGTGGGTTACACGAGTGCAACTTCGGTTTATATAAATGTGTAAATATATATTAATATTAGAGTTAATGAGTGTTTCCTTTTAGTATTATTATTTTATTATGCCTGGTGAGAGACGGTTGACAAATGAATGGTTCAGACACAGGTATATTAGTGATTTCCCATTTGAAACTTTATCATTTATTCTTTATCAATTTTATAAATATTCCTTTTCATGTAGGTTATTATCAGAATCAGCTTTACTCGCCAAGTATGCTATGACATACAAGAAATTTGCTTCTGGTCTTTTGAGGCTCTTCTAGGACAGTATGTGCATAAGTGATCTATAGTAACTGTACAGATTCTGTACTGTATTTGTTCAGCATGTAAGGTGGGTATAGTCATTTACATATTGTACAGTACAGTGTTCTGCCATACTGTGCTGTATCTAACGTCAGTGAAGTATTCTACAAAACTCATCCTGTCTCCAGTATCCTTGCAGATACTGTGGTGAATCATTTCTCCTGAACCCAGCTATAGATTACCTAGGTAGCTATTGAATATTCATTGTCGAACGTACAGACTCTATTCTTAATTCCGTATTAAAAGTCCTCTAGTGGCCTGAAGATGTCCAAATACTGGAAGACTATGTGCAGGTGTGAGAAAAATGTGACTCAGTTAAGCACCTGACTAAGCTCTCTGCACACTCCCCTCCAAAGCCCAAAGCTCCAACTCACGTTTACTGCTGCTGGAGCTCTTCCTCCTCTTGCTGTTTCTCCTCCTCCCCCTCTTGCTCATTCTTAAGTCTGCCACAGCCTCACATCAACTGCAAGTTGAGACAGGTCAAGACAAATAAAGAGGGTTGTTACCTGCACGTGATATTTTCAGTCTAAACTTCAGCTCACATGGGGATAAGGAAGGCTTCCTGCTGTGCATATTGATACATGACCACAGAAACAAGGGACACCTGAACTATTTCCACAGCACTGATCAACAAGGAATATTAAAAGTATTTAAAAAAGGTATTTAAATATATAAACTCAAAATGCAAAAAAACTACCCAAGTTGAATAAGATAAGTTGAATTAACACTAACATGAATGGACTGACACCTCAGTGGCTCCAGCCAACAGATCCCAGATTAAGCAGCTGTTCACAGAGGTCATTCCTTCTGTCTGAATGAACATGACTACACATAGTTTCAACTGAATTGAATATGCTAAGGTCAAATAGATATGACAACATTTATACCATTTACATTATATTTATACATTTCTATAAGAAACACCTGAAAACAACCAAAAAAAAAAAGTTTGATTTCCTAATCACAAATGAAGAAGTTCCCATTGCACTGATTTATTCTTATGACAAATGAAACGAGCTGTGAAGAAAGTCATGTAACAAAGAACATAGCTGACAAGTTACTATCTTAAAATCTCAAACCTCTGGAGTTGTATTAATCAGGCTGGTAATATTTTGCACACGTGGCTTACCTTTTGGTGTCAAGTCCTGATGGGTGCTGTCAAATAGTGGTTGATCTAGGTGTCAGATATGAAAAAGACTGACAGTGAAAAAGACTGTGAGCTGTGAGCAGTTGCTGCCTCTCCACGATGTCCACATTGTCTGGGCGTCTCAGACTGCTCCACTTCTTATTGTTTCTATTCTCACCCTAAAGCAGCTTATTACATTTAATCTCATCAGCCACTGGTGATGTCAGCGTGCAGCTTGTTATTCAGTGGCCATACAGTTCCACTGGCAACGGGGGACAGTTGACATCAAAGTCAAAAGATAGTTTATCTGTATGTCTAAACGTGCTCCTGTGACCTGATCTAGTTATTCTGGCCCATATCGTGATTATGGTGCTTTAACACTTGATAGCTGCAGACTGCTGAGTCTGATCTGATTCACCAGTAAATGTTCATTGGATGTGAACCTGACATATTGAAATAACAGCTGGATCTGACAACAGATTTTTAGGATCTACTTGATCCAAATACTGAAGTTCGAGGTTCAAGAATATCAGGTTGATAGTATTCAATTATTAGTTTTAAGCAGAAAATGAGAAGCTGCTTAATGTTTTGTACACTGACATGCTAATAACATCTATTGGAGTTGAGTGAATCCCTGCATTTTTCCATCCTCAGCGTCTGAATCAGTAAAAAAAGAAAAAGGGTGTAAAAAGGGAAGTGCGTACTGGACCAACATGAAGAGCGTCATTTCTGCAGAGAAGCATCCCGATTTGGGTGCCTGCAGCCTTTCTTTTCTCAGTGTGGACAGACACAAAGTGTCTCCTTACTGGCCCTCAGTGTCACGGATGGATGATCTTTATAGACCGAATCATGACCTTTTGCTTATTGATGTCATCAGTTGGGAGATGTTCCACCAGGTCTATTTTCTTTAAACATTGCACAACATGTAACAACTTGACACTGTAAATGTACCATGTGGCTGAGTGTGTGTGGAACTCTGAAGATTGATTCTAATGAATACATTTCACAGTGTCAAGTCACAAACTGCTGTTAAGAAGAATTTTTGGTTGTCCAACCCCACAAACTCCACAACGCTGCAATGCTTTGCAGACACTTTATTACACAAATAACAGTTACTGAAAATAGTACTCTTGCAGCAAAACCAGTGTCACAATAAATACAAATAGCCCACATGTGACGGCAACATCTGAAATTCTATGGCATGCTGTTAAACAAAACCATTCATATAACTTCACGGCAAACCAACTTGGATTAAACTCTGAGAGTAAGAGATGAATGAAAGACTGAACAAACAAAATGAAACCTGAGGTTACAGGATGAAACAGAATATTCCTAATAGAAAGTCAACACACTTTGCAGCTTCGTGTTTAACGTGTGTGTATTTTTATGAGGTGTGTGATGTGATTTAGCTTATACTCATAGACAGAATTGTAGTTATTTAGGTGACGTATGCATGTGGCTGCTATAACCAGATTTCACTGAATAACTTTATTTAACTGAGAACCTACAGCCTGTCTATAGGTATGAGTTAACATAATTCCTACTATATACTGTTACCCCATTCATTCTACTCAGAAATTAGTAATTGGTCTAACTACACATGATCAATTAATGCTTTTGTGTTTTAAGTTAAATCTCAAGCAAGTTGCCAGTATACAAAACAGGTCTGCATGTACTGAGAGATGATTTAATCACATCCCTAATTATTGTTACAAAAATAAAATCCACTGATAATCCTGATCCCAGTCCTTTTCCCCATTGTCCTATGCGTGTTGTCCTACACATAATACAGCTGCTAATACATCAATTGAAATGCAGCAATTGTTTGGGTATGTGACATGCATACCAGGTATGACTGGCCCACTGTTAACATATGGTGCACTAAGCTTTGCCTGCTGAAGGTTGACCAAGTACAAATGAGCATAATTTGTGCCTTTTGTGCAACAATTTACCTGCAACCTTTTTAAAAAAGCATTTATTTAGATTGTTTATGATAAAGTGCTAAAATCCACTGCTTCTAATTTCTTACATGCAGATATTTTCTAGTTTTCTCTCTTTATTTTTTATTGCAGCCAGTGTTTAAGTTTGGACTACTGGTCCACTAAACCATTTGAATAATTCCATGTGGGCTTGGAAGGATAAAGATGGAAATTTTTCAATATTTTCACAATTTATAAACAAGACAATTGATCAAGTACTGGCTGCCAGGTTATTCAACAATAAAAATGATTCCTAGTTGCAGAATTACAATATTAGGTGATGCAGATCTGACTTGCTGTACTTTAACATCCTGCTCTACTGAGCAGTTGTGAAATGTACAACATGTATTTAACAATGGACAGCAAAATTAGAAAGTACAGTATTTACAGTGGTGCTTGAATGTTTGTGAATCCAGTGTAACTTTTTTGTCTAGCTTATTTAATTGGGTTCCTGTTATTTAGTTTTAGAACCTTTTATGTATTTAAAATGAAAATCAGAGCATGCAATAGACATAATTCTAAAGGGTTCTGAAACTTTCAGGCACCACTGTCTAGTATGATTTGTACATAAGTAATAAAAACAGTCATGTTCCCTTTAGGTTGGAAGATGCTTTTCAATTGACACTGTTTCAAGTTAGTGAGACTGATGCATAAACTGTTACAGTGCTTGAGACTTGGCTGTTGAACAATATTTGATTGGCATTGTAGACACACACACTCACACATAAATACAAATATATATATATGATCAGATTAATTTTCTGTTCACTTGAACAGAAGAGAAATCAATATAGTTTAAGCTCTACTAGCAGCAGCTGTTTCCATCCCGTGTTACATTATGTAATGGCAGGTGCTGAAGAAAGGCAACATAGACACATAAAAAGGCACACAATTACAAGTGAAATGTTACAGAACGGAAACAAAGACCAACCTATTCTGCTGAAATAGTCCAGTAAAACTTAACTATCTATACTGTAAACTACTTCAGTGCTGTTAAATTATTTTAAAAATCACAAGGAGATTTTTTTATTTTAGTAACTACTCTTGAAATGTTCTGCTCTGACTTAACCCAGTCAAAATACTGGTTAGTAAAAAAAATGTTGACCAATGAACAAGTGGCAAGGGCTCTATTTTAATGGAACAAGCACAGTGACCAGCACAAAGAGTCGCTAGATGCACACAATGCGAGCCAATCACCATGAGGCGTGATGATAACAAATAATTACTACAATTACAACTGAAACAAACTATTTTTACAAAATACTTTGGGTGTCCTGTTGCCTAACTTCCTCTGTAATACACAGGACTCTCTTCACACTGCCACCAGCTAACACCTGTCTCCCAGCTGTGCAGCTGTGAACTGTGATAGTACTGCCATGAAAACAGAGCCCTTACAATTTTCAACAGGTAACTTTGACAATACAGTAAATGTAAATGGACTTACTGTGAAATATTTGACCACATTCGTAGAAATCCCCCCTCTAAAAAAAAAGTCATTCAGTGAAGTTTGGTTAATTTGGTTATTTTGGTTAAGAGTTCAAATAAAAACCCTGCAATGAGCTTAGATGTATTTTACCTGTTCCCAATAAAAAAGAATCTCATACAATCCACTAGTTCCTGATATTCATTTAAAGAAAATCACTGAAACAAAGGATACTGCACAAATAAAAAGGTAGAATTATCACAGCCTATTAGCAGGGTTAGTTGTGTCTTAAGGCTTAATCTGACACCAGATACTTCAAACATTTATCCTGTGGATCATGATAATAACTGTCTGTTATAATAAGTCTGATATATGGAAAACAAATATGTCAATCGCGTCACCAAGGCTGTATTAAGACCACAGGGAAGTGAAATAAAAATATAAACTAAATGTCTAACTTATACCAAATGATTTGCACTGTTATGTACAGTATATATTTAAATATATAAACAATAAGATTGGCAGCTAACACAAGATTAACACACATGATGAATAAAATACATCTTGGCAATGAAAGCAGAAAGTGAGTGGGCGTCCTAAGAGCATCTAGGAGGAGGACTGAGGAGGCGGCAGAGCAGAGTACTCTTCGTTCTCAGAGTCGCTACTGTCCTCGTCATTCCTCTCTTGATCACTGCCTTCAGTGCTCAGCTGGTCAAAGCCCTGACGACTGTAACCCTTATGGGACGCAAAGAAGTTCCCCAGGTTTAAGCTACCAACTGCTTTACCTGGCCACAGAGGAGAAAATAACATGTCACCAAAAAGATATCAAGCAAAATTTAAGAGGTTTTTCAGAGGTGGGTAGAGTAGCCAAAAAATTGTACTCAAGTAAGAGAAGCCTTCACAATATTATTACTCAAGTAGTCATCCAAAAAATTAGAGAGTAAAAAAGTACTTGATGAAAAGACTATTCAAGTAGTGAGTAACTGTTTGAGGGTAAGGTCTAATTTGAGTTTTTTCTTCTGGTATTTCTGAATAATGAAATAAAAATTAATGGTAAAAATAAATAACATCTTTACAAAATGACAAATTAAAGCACAATAACCACACATTTCCAAATCTAACTTCAAACCCAAACCTACAGTAGCTTTCATATGTATGTTTTAACTGCGTAATTTCTCATGTATTTTTTCATTCACTGTCTGCTACATAAAAACCAAACAAGAAAGAAATCCAGCTGCCATGAGTTTGAATTATCGTGAAATATTGATTCTAATTTCATTTGACATGT
>JAUYWH010000014.1:20077179-20088851 GCA_034779795.1 Ctenopoma multispine | reverse complement strand
ACATATATATATATATATATATATATATATATAAAGATCATTTGATCAATTCATGAAAATACATAAATAGAGAGCTACTGTATCTAGTACAGCTGTAGTAGCACAGTGGTGCTGCTCATTGTCCTTGAACTCACCCTGATCCAAAAGTGGCTCTGCTTTGTCTGACTCCACTGGCAATGTGTCTTGATGATCTTCAAGGGGGAAAAATGTTCAGTTAGACATATTATTCTTGAAAAGTGTAAATCTAAATTAAAACAGGACACATAGTCACACATAGAGGTTAACGTGAATCATGAGCATACTCTACATTCAAGAGAAAAATAAATACATTAATTAAATAACTTTTGGTTAGACTAGGATTGCAACATAAACATTACTTGATGCTTTTGTACCTGTTAAGTGCCCCATATGCATCATAGAGTTCATTTGGTCGGGACTGACAGCGATGGGAACATTGGCTTCAGCTGGAATATGTTGAAAGAGCCCTTTAGAGCCTGTCTCCATGCAGTTCATGTAGGGGATGGCATGTTTACTGTCCATGTAGTACATCATATAGAAGTTGCACATCTCATCAGCAGAGGTACCACTGTAGACAGAACAAAAAAAGCATCATGGGACAAATACATGACTATATCTATGCAAAGAGACAGACTTTTATGTAAAGTGTATCAGTAATGTATGTATCATGTGTATCAACTTGCTTCCTACTAGGCATGCACCGATACCAATACTGGTATCTGGTATCGGCCTCGATACCACATTTTCTAAAGTACTCGTACTCGTTAAAAGTCCTCCGATACCGGGGACCAATGCCACGGTCTGAGAAATGTCTATGTTTGAACAGCGTGTAAGGGGTTAATCAGCGGCGCCGAGTGCCCGCCCCCAGGCCCCGGCTGCAGCTTAGAGTGGGGAGAAGGCGAGGCAAGACATGTCAGCCATGTGGAACTATTTCAAAGTGGATGAAGACGACAAAACAAAGGCGGACTGTGAATTGTGCTCAGCGAAATTGTCCAGAGGAGGCTCAAAAGGTAGCGAATTATATGACTAAAACTGTTACCTGTAAATTTAAATCATGTTTTTATTAAGTACTCGGTATCGGCGAATACTGAAATGAAAGTATTCGTACTCAAACTCGTTTTCCAAAAAAGTGGTATCGGTGCATCCCTACTTCCTATACAGTAGATGCATGGTATTAAGCTTCCATCTGTCTTTATTATATTAAAATATCTTCTAGCTTCACATGGAACCCTCTGGAGGAGCTTTTCAGTTCAGATGATGCTCTCTGGAGGAGTTCTGGAGGAGTTCTGGAGAAGCACGTTGACTGCAGTCATCCTTTCAATCCGTTCTTTCACCAGGGTTGCACATTTAACCGGACACATCTTCAACCACATGTGCTTGTATTGTAAAACAAGAAATGTCAATCCAAATTATTCACCCATGTGCTCCCTAGTAATTTCTAATCCAGAATGACCATAGCTCTCTAAAATGTTCTACCTCTTTCTGAAAAATAATTGTTAATTGTTTAACATTGATTTAACTTCATGTACCTGCAAGTCATGCCACTCTTGTGTCAGATGAAAATGGAGGAGGAGTGTTTGTCATTTTTCCTCTCTGATCTGCTGCAGTTTGGATTGTACCTCTTCTGTTGTTTTGGACCATATGATTGTCATCAAAATGTTTTTTATGTATGCACCACTGTAAATAACAAACATCTACTCATATATTATTATCATATTGGTCAACCCCGCACAAATCTTTATTGTGTCTCAAATATCCAGTCATGCCTCTGCATGTGCAAGTCTGGGCTGGTCCTTATTCAGACAACTGTATTTCTCATCTCATGGTAACTGCAACAACACCCAATCAACAATAATCCTTGTATTTTTGTAACACACAACCAGACGTGAAGAAACACAAGGTGTGACAGAGGAAATGTCTATGGCTTACATAGGTACATGTAATCTGAAAAGTGGTGCAACATTAGAGGCACTGGGTTTAATGACAGAACTCACCCAATGTAAGTATTGGAGGTTCTGCCCTCACCAGTAAACATACATCTGGCAGCAACAATGTCATCAGACTCCACACTTGCATCTTTGTTGGCAGGATAGAAGGCCTGGAGAGAAAACACATTGAACAATGAGCAAACTGAACTTGATAAACTCTTGTGACTGATATATTGTTGGCTGAATTCAAATGTGTTAGTCACAATAATCTGTACATCAAACATTCATTCATTAGATAAAAGAAAACAAGCTCACAGACAATTACAGTTGCACCTTAAGCCTTACTCTTAGAGCATACCTGTGGCAACTGAGGGGACTGTCTTCCAATCAGGGTCCACTTCCCATCTCTGATTCTATAGCCACTGACCACTTTACCTGTAACAGAAACCATTCTCCAGACTACCATGGATACTGATAAAGGTTACTCTGAAAAGAACTGCTGCATGCTCTCTTATGACTTACCAAGACGGTGTGTGTGGGTCCTGAAGGCAAATGGATAGATGGGAAACGATGCATAATCACAGGCGATGTCTGCATTTGTAACTAACAAACACATATAAAAGGTTAATGTGGGCCAAAGCACTGATCACTGGACAGCCTGTACTGTTATGTCCCTTCTGTCATTTTATCCACCCCAACAGCAGCATCTGAGCATTTGAGCTGAAAAGAAACTTTGCCTAAATAAAGCACAACACACAATGGCTATGTCATGTTGTGTTGCATTAACAGTGGAATATATGCACCTAATACACTGATACATGTCTACACATGGGCTTTCACTTTAAATCTGGTTCTTCTGTGTGGAGCCTCTCTGTCTCTTTGTCTTCCACTCTGTGTTGATGTGGGTTTCCACAAGGATGGGCCTGAGCTCCTCACACTGACAGAATGGACAGCAGATAAGGGCCACAATGGAAAAATGAAATGGACTTGGATGGGTTATAATTTCCTGAAGTCAACAATGAGCCTTCTTGTTATACACACATGCAATAAAATATGCCTAAGGTAGACAATAAAAGCAATGTATGAACAATCTGTTAAACAAGCATGAACACAGTTAAGAAGACTCGATCACTACATTAAAAGAATTTTTTTGTTCATAGCCAAAAACTAAAATTTGCTTAACAAGCACATGCAGCAGCATAAACTTACAGCAGTGCTCAAATGTTAGTGAATCCTTTAGAATTTTCTCTATTTCTCATTAAATATGACCTAAAATGTGATGGCATCTCAACTAATTAATTTTGATAATGTAAAGTACACAAATAAATCATTGTCATTATAATCAATTATTATTATTATTCCAAACGTTCATATACAGTGGAGTTTGAAAGTTTGTGAACCCATTAGAACTTTCTCTCTTACTGCATAAACTCTGCATTTCATGTAGAAATTGAAAACATTCTAAATATTTCACAAACTTTCAAGTACCACTGTAAGTAAAGTACTCTTTTTAGGATTTTAGGATAAACTGAAATGTCTTTCTTGATTGGTGTGTGTTTTTTCATGAATGTGTAAGTCTTTTTTGGAATTGATTGATGCAGTTGATTGACTGTAGTCCGCAGACCCAGGAAAGCAGCAGCTATCAGTTTGAGTGTTCAGTTTTCTTCTGTTGTAAATATCTCTATATTCAGTAACAGCATATTGAGGGTTTTCTAGGGGTGGGGTTAGCTAATTTGGTTAACTTCCTTGTATAAAGGATAATCAGCTTTATTGACATTGATCACATTTTACAACACAATTTGACCCGGGGAAATAGACATTTGACCCTGCCACCTTCTGCATCCCACTCTGATGCTTATCCCATTGAGCTACCAGGCTGCATGATACCCATGTGTAATATAGTAGTTAATTGAAGCTGAAGTCTACTGTTGCTGCAATACAGCCTCAAAGCCACAAGCCTAATTGTAAATCTTGACCTCTCCCCTTCAAAATGTATTCATTCTAGTCCTTTTCTTGTTGTTTCAACATTAGGTCTTTCATCATTTATTTTTTGTGGGTTTCTCGTGTAGAGATATATTGTGTGTCCAAGTTGCATGTTTAGTAGTCTGGTGTTAGTGGTTAAGGCATTACCTTTCTTTGTCAAAGCTTACCTATCATAACATAGTGTTCTGATAGGTAAGCACAGTAACGTCTCTCAACACACGTGTGGAATTCCTTATTGGTTTAAGCTGTGTGCCAAGATGCTAAGTCCTATCATATGTTGTGGCTTCACTCAACACAGGTGTGTGGATCTGCTTATTGTTCAGACTTGTGTGCCAGAATAAACCTTTCATGTCAAGTCAAATTTTATTAGTATGGCACATTACATATACAACACCAATTTAAAGTGTTTCACATCCAGTTAAAAGCAAAGTCAATGAAATTAAAAGAGTCAAATGTCAACCTTGTGTCAGAAGGCTTGACACCACCCTCTGCTCTTACACCCTTTTGCTGTGTTTCTCAAATACTGCTCCATTTCTGTTTATTAAGACAGTTTCAAAGGGCATATTTGACACTTTGCTTTTGTCTCGTCATTGCTCTGTTTAAAGCGTTGCCACACAAGCTTCAGCATTTTGGCTTCCCTTTAACAGTCACAGTGTCATGCTATGCAATTTTCTTTATATACTATAACTATTATAAAGGCATAGGTAGCTGTGGTGATTACAGAGTTCTTCCTTTTTCTTTAGAAATCACTTCCTGTGGTTGTGCATGCTGCCATTTTGGTTGAGTTACTCAGGATGTCAGGTATTCAAGCAGCGCTAATTAGTACAGCAGCTCTGCAGCAAAGCAGTGTTAACAATATTTTTCCTGGTTCAGTAAAAAAGAAAAAAAATCCTAACTGATGTAATTCAGGCAGAGGGAAGTCTTCCAGATAGGCCTATAAGAGGAGTTTAATATCTCTGAAGATGACAAATTTAAATACATAAAACAAACATACCTCTTTTTCCTGGAAGAATGACTGTGTCCGTAGACATGAGCAGGTATATGCCAGCAATAAAGGGCTGCCTTGGAGGAGGACACAGAGAGCTACAGTTAGTGGATTTAAGTAGACACAAACAGACACCTGTAACACTTCCTTCCCATTCCTTATCATCAAGCTATTGTATTTACATGTGCGTTCTCCCTGGTGCTTTCAATGTGCAACACAAAGCTTCATGCTTTCAATAAAATACTTACGGCTTAGATGTCATTTGTAAGGTCAGTCCTGAGCAATCTCTATGATGGTCTGCGGAACAAAAGAAATACAACTGTTTAGTGTTTCAGTTGAATGATCATTATAATATATGATATGTATATGATTGTATTGGATTACATTACATTACATAGGTGCTCCTAATAAAATAGTTAAGAACAACAAATCAAATTTTTAAAAGTCTCTGTAAGCCTGTAACTTAGGTACAGTGGTGCCAGAGATCTGATCCCAGCAATAAACCACATGGAAATCTCTTTCCTCTCCATCCCAACTGTAAAAAGCTCTCCAAGTCTGAGATTCAAGATGAGAGGTGCTCTGTGACTGTTTTTTGAGAGGGCCAGGAAGCAGCTTGATTAACAAAAAAAACAATCAAACTGAATAATTAATAGCTCAATACATTTAACAAAATAGAAAGACAGTTAATTAGTTTTCACGATGTTTGCCTACACAACAAAGATTTAAGAAAATTTAATTCTATATAACATAACATACAGGTCTATTCTCTTCCCTGCCCAACTAAACTAAATCTATTACACCAACACCAGACATAAAATATGTCAGTTAAAGTGGAGGGAAGTTCTTATAAAACATACACACATTCCTGTACTGACGTACAACAGATTAAAACCTCATGTTGCAGTTTTAGGAATTAATTAAACATTCGACTTTTCAGGATCTTTCCTGAGGTTTAATCATCTAAATGAAACACGCTGTTAAATCTATTTGGACTCACCTCTGAAAGCAGTGATATCCCCATAATGGATCTGCAGCACAAAGTAGGACATTCTTGAATCTCCTCCAACTTTAAAACCAACATCTGATGAGACAACGGAAAGAAGACCAGATGTGGGAGAAAGACATGAAACCACAGAGACATAAAACAACTGAGGAACAAAAGATACACATATATGTTTTACACAGAAATACTGTGGTTCCTGTGAAAACTGTTGCCAGTGAGGTCTGTGGATTATACAGAGTAACAGGGTCACTAAATCTTGAAAGACATGATACGTTTCAAAAAACAAAGGTAGAAAATAAATATTTGTGGAGGAAGAGAAACCTGTAAACGTCTCCATATGGCTAGTGCCAGAGGTCAGTGAATAAATGTGTAATTGTGAACCAACCCTACGAGAGGAAAGACAAACCTTTGGGTAATTTAGTTGGTGGTGCATTCCGAGCCCAGGCATACATAATGGAGGCTTCATCCTTACAAGTGCCTTGTACACTCCCACAGTCCCTGGGGACAGAAATTACACAATCAGTTACACTTTGTGTTTCAGTATCAGCAGATGGTAAAACACAAAAGAACAACACAAACACCTGTCTCTGCTAAAGCGATTCGGTGTAGTGTTGTGTAATGTAGTGTGTAACGCAAGGCACAAATCCATATACAGTGTGTATTATCAGTCATGATGAATGTGGAGATTTTCGTTCATTCAGCTCATGGTATGTGATGTTCGGGTCAGTGAAACCCATTTTCAGCGTTTACTAAAACAAAAAGGACAAGGTGGTAAACTAATCACTAACAGGCTACAGACTGCGACAATGTTACATTTCAAGCATGAGAAACCCTTTGTTCTCTTTATCCCCCCCAGAGTGTTTACTCTGTGTCTCATGGCAACCTGTATAATATGGTTTCACACTGCACATTATGAGAGGAACACTCTTTACTGATCACTAAGACAAGAGGCATGGCTGATTTGGGCTAACAAACAAGCGATTTTGGAGGTAGTGTCCACTTTGGAAGGTGACAAATATTCTAAAAATGAGGATCGTGTCTTCCTCAGTTTGAGGTCTGATAGTGCATTTGATGAAGAGGGTAAGAGAGAACCTCAGCCAGCCAAGGAGCCAGAGTCAATCCATCAGCTTGCAGGGGGACAAACATGAATGTCAAAAAATAGGGAAATTTCCTGCTACTCTTGCACAAGAAATGAGTCAAGCCCAATACAGATGAATGTCGAGTGTAAAGGGTTTTGTAGAGTGTAGAGTGTTCGGTTTTATGTCTATGGGATAGTCTAGAAATCCAGTGTGTATGCAAATATGTAACATCCAGTATGTCTCAGCATTTTCTGTCTGCTGAAACCAAAACAAATGACAAAAAAACAAACAATCAAAACCTGATGATTTGTTGAAAATAAAGAATGATTTTCTGAAGGTCTTGATTAAAATTGAAAGAGAAAAAAATGAATGGAATTTCTATCTGTTCAGTGCTTCATGTACATGTTTGTGGCTTAGTTTTTTTAAACATTCAGACAGGCAAACACTCAACCTGTGTCAACATGTCAGCAAGCAGTAATCTATTTGCACATTCATAAGCTACAAAGCAAAATGATGAGTCACGATGAATTTCAAAATTTAAGCCTACTACCCTTTTAAGTTGTGTTTTTGTCCACCGGCCACTGACAGAAATATCTAACTCTTCAGCTGCTAAATGCTCCACTGTATTCACTAGTTATTAGGGAAAAGTTAATGGTAATATTGTAATTCTACAAATGTTTAAATAAAATATATTACAATTCTGGAAAATGCGATTCAGGAGAAGTCCTGAAACTGACAAACTTGTTGCTACACCAATGAAAATGCTGACTTCAGACACAGTAAACACTGAGCTGTGACCTGGAGTTGGGTATTACCAGTAGCTGCTGGTAGATACAGGAGTCTGGCAGCCGAACAGGAGCATGTGATGGACTGTTTCCATATTGGCATGAGGTATGAAGTCCACTGAGGAGAAAAAGGAGTATGGTTAAATATTTACTATTTTATGAAGTAGCCTTGAACATCTCACACACAATTATCACTTATTTTACTCATACTCACTCACTCAATACTTACCAATATATGCATCTCGACTAGTTGGCACAGGAAATGCCATGCACAGATAATTGTCCGACTGAAACATCAAAGAGCAAAACAATGTTCATTAGTGAAAAACAAATCACTCAGTTTCCTTTAAGACTGACATTTAGAGAAAGAATAATATTAATACTATAAAAACTAGTTCTTCATACAAATGTACACTTGAAAAATACAAAGTCTGTATTCACACAGGACTTTGGTCTGCAAGCAAGTGCACTGAAATAGAAGTATTTATTTTTGCTGTGAGCATTTTGGGGTCAAACATCTACGTTAGAATCCTCCAGCTTCCCTCAAGTAACAGTCATCTGGTTTCTGATTGCACAGGAGATAAAATGACTGAAATAAAGGGATGATTATCAAGATCATTGCAGAATAATGTTTTGTAGACTCTGATTAATGTAGAGTACACTCTTGAAGCTGTTGCACACCAAGCCGACACTCCACTGTCACCAAATGTCAGGCTGTTGGTGAGCGTCTGACAGACTAGTTTGTGCCGTGCCCATGTTGGTGGCTTTTCAGCAGATTAAACATGCTAAATTGGTGGCGGGCCCATGAGTGAGAGAGACCACCTACTGATTGGCTGGTCAGCTTAGCAAATGACTTCATAAGAAAATAAATTAACCCTAGTGTCCCACAGACATCTGCAAATTCTTATCAGACATATTTTGGATTAGAAATACAAATAAAGCATTTGTGGTGAGAGAGAGTGTGGACATAAGCAAATGCTGCTCGAGTGCTGCTTTGTTTATAGTATATCTGCAGGTCTTCTTCTGTTCTCCCTTTTTGAATGATGACTACAGACTTAACAGTTGATCTAATACTCCTGCAGTTATTTGTCAAAGTCCTTAAAGTCAAAGGATGTGTTATTTTGGGAAACAGACTCACCTTAGTCGGGACAACACCAGGCATCCGAATTTCCACAGAGAAGTTTTGAGAGTTTGATGAGATGTGCTGCTTCTCGGTGCTGGACACACAGCCACTGTTATCCAACAAGCTGTTTTCCTGAGAGCTTACAGAGAAACACAAGAAAGACATGGTTCACTTTACAACACAAGCAGGACTCAACAATTAATCATTTTCAAGAACACAAACAGAATGCAAAGCTGTGATATCTGCATAATCTCTACAATCACAGGTGAAAACTCCAAGAAACAAACAGAACAGCTGTTTGTGACTATCACTGCATTTCAGTGCAAATCATAATGACATGAGCTATAGAAAAAGACTTGATGCACATCAACACACAGGCCAAGGTCACATGTTAGGCCTTGGTGAATAATAATCAGTATAACATTCCCTCAGCAACAAACTTCACCCAGAACTGCAGAGAGTGTAGTAAATAATGCAGAAAGAAAAAGGAACAATTTACACACTCAGTCACAATGAGAACATTTAGAGGACACTCACTTATTAATAGTATTATCATGGAGTCACACCACAACCCATATACACAAAAATACACAGTCAAAAAATGTTTTCATGCAAGACCATTTCTAAAGTTTATCATTAAGTGCTTCTTCCCTCAGAGGGTGTGTGTGCAGCTCACACACTCAGCTGCATTTCTCCTGTTGTCAACACATCTTGTGAAAGACCCAAGCCACAGTGTGGCTCACTGATTCTTTAAAGCTTTTAAAAAATGACGGAGTAAAATTGGAGGATTGGACATGTACAAACATAACCCAAACACAGAGTCAGAGTTTTATTAGACTGATTATGCTCCAAAAGAACAAAGTTTAACAACATTCTTCCTATTACATTCACAAACAATCACTTCTAAATTAATTCTGGTAACAACCATAGTCATGCTCTGAAGTAAAGGCTCCAGAACTGTGCTGTAAATAGTCATAGTTACAGTGACTAATTGATACACCAATGACGATACACTAATGGATACACCAGTTTTTAAATCAGGTTTATACTACACACTACAGTATTTATTAGTAGGATACAGTTATTTGTATTCTGCGTGTGTGTGTGTGTTCAGACTGCCATTGGCAGATCATGGAAAACAAACACAGCACCCTCATTCATTGCATAGACACAGCACTCGAGCAAAGAAGAGCAAGAGCACCTGGCACACACTCAGTCTAGCTCACCTTTAGGTGCAATGCAATTCACTGCTGTGTGACAGTAAACCGCACTTTAGTTTTGAAGCAATCTGTAAATACCAGTTTGAGAAATTGACTTATCACCCAGTCCTATGTATAGTAACAAATGTAACTGATGTCACGCTCTGTTCTGTGGCCTCTCTGCCTGCTTTCTGTCTGTGGCAGAGCTGTGTGTGTGTGTGTGTGTGTGTGTGTGTGGGAAGCACCTTTGTGCCACTAACTAACTAATGCAAAAAGACACATAGAAGTACACAAGCATGGAAACAGTAGGTTAAAGATATTATGATACACAAGCTAAAAACATGTATATGTTAACAGTGTTAACAGTGAACACTTCCCAAACTACCTCCAGTCTATTCTATCAAAAACACAAAGAGTCCTTTTTCTTACCTGTGGCTCTGAGAGATAGACGCTAGCGCTAGCACCAAGACACAGAACACATGGGCTCCCATCATGCCTGTGGTTCTCACAGCGGGTTTTGCTGCTGCTGCCTTAGTTGCAAATGTCGAAGACAGGTTGTCAGTACCAACTCATGGGAAAAGAATATGTGGATAAACTGAACAGGAGTGTTCCTTTCACACCTGTTTTCTTGCTCAGCTTGGTTGAGGAGCAGGGATGTGAAAGGAGATGAAAGTGCTGTGGACCTCACTCCATTAGCATGTCGGAGTGCAATTTCCCCTTGGTTCCTGCCAGCAGGTAAGATGTTTCTACGTCTGTCTGAAGCAACAGCCTAAAAAGAATGTGGGTTAAGTGTAAGTGACATAACAACAAACCCAGAACAGACACAGCAGTAACAGTAACATAGCAGGCTCTGTTGCTGGGAGTATACAAATAATTGTGATGAGAGACGGTGAATGAAGAAATGATCCAGGAGGTGCAGACGATGAGAGGTTGTCAGTGAGGCTGTTTTAGGTATGAATGGTGTCCAGCTTTGCAAACATCAGTACTGTATTCCAGTGGCACATTGTGTTTGCAAATGTAGCTAACTGATCATTGGAAACACTGCAATAACATCAGCATCAGCTGAAAATGGAAATGTTTTCATGAGAAGCAAAGAAATAAGTGACCCTAACCCTAACCCAAACTTTTGTAACGTAATGTATAACTTAAAACCCTTGTTATACATACATTGCATATGTAAAACACATCACAATGCTAATAAATAATATACTTGTTAATCATCCACACTCCACCAACTTTATGTGACTGAATGGCACTGTTTTCTTCTATTACCAATTCCAGTGTTATCTTCAATAATAACAATATTAAAAAACTAATAGTCTGTGTGTACTTCTGTCTTTCTCATACTTCAATTTCTTACATAAACTTAACTGGTCAGACTTGAAACTAATAGAAACAGATAATAAAAACGAAATAAACGGAAATGCAAATGAGTACTGTAAAACGCACACAAAGTAAAATCCTCAATATGTAACTGTATATTATGATATTGTGCTCCTTGTTGTTGTATTGATCTCTGTTGCCTGTTGTTTTTTTCTCTCTCCTCTGTCCACTAACCCCAACCGGTCG
>JAUYWH010000014.1:20061618-20076032 GCA_034779795.1 Ctenopoma multispine | reverse complement strand
TCGCTGATGCAACAATTTATATATATATATAGATATTTATATATATTGTTTTTTTTTTTTTTTTTTTTTAAATATAACACTGTTATACAACAGTCATGCTCTTTGATTTACAATGTTCAGAGACAGACACATTTCAGATACACGGTTGAAACCCAGAGGATACATGGCAGAGGATAAAAAAAAATCACTGAGCTGTTGAGCTCGTTTGGTGACTCATCGCTGTTAACAGAGCAAGGTGGAGATAACAGAGAGAGGAGGGTGGTGAAGGGGCAGAGCTGTGCTGACATCACAGCCCCCGCTGAGGAGACAGAAACTATGGAAACAGAGCTCATCCCAGTCACGGACCCAAGCACGTAGTCCACTGGGGTTTAGGGTTTAGGATTCACCCTTAGCTATGAAATGTATAACCATCACTAACATCATTATGGTAATAATAAACCAACAACCAGTAACAACTGAGCTAACCAGTGCCAATGACAACAAACACGAGATACTCAGGATACAGGAAAAATGGCATAACCACCGATGGAAATAAAACAAAAGATGTGTTTTTTTATATTCACTTGATTATATGCAAAACTAACAGTGTTTGTTTTTCATAAGGCGAATACTCATAACCAAATAAAACAGATGTCACGCCTCGACAACACAGGAAGCGACAAAAAAACAGCCATCTTTAACTTAACCTACGTTAGCGCTAAGCTACCAGCATTGGTAAATATCAAGATACCAGACCCCGAACTAGTGGTCATCAGCGTTACATCTAAGCAAGCAAACAATCAGATTAAAACAGCTTGTGTTTTTCTGTAACCTAACTGTCGTACTAAGCTATCTGCATGAGCTACCGTTAGCTACGTGCGCGCTGCTCTGTTTTGACAGGTTAGACACAGCATCGACTCTACGCTGTGGCCGCTCTCAGTAAAGATGTCGAAATTGTAGCTCAGGTTAAATTGCGCCTTAGGCCAATGTTAGACATAAAAACTATTTAAAAAAAAAGATTTGTTCTGTAGAGACGGTACCTGTTCGCTGCCACTGGACGTCTTTCAGTCGCCTTTACTGAGACGAGACAGCCTCTAACAATCAGTCACTAACATCCAATTTTCAGAATAAAAGCACTATCTGCACCAGCGCACGACGTAGCCGCGCGCATACCGACGCGTTTTGTGTGCTTGTTGTTGTTCCCCTTCAGGTAGGGGTGCTTTTAAAGCTCTGTGAGCGGGCTTATGTGGATAACTTAAACTCATTATCCCCGAAGTGAGAAAAGAAAAAATGATTTTTTTCCGTCAAATGGTAACTATTCTAGGTTCTAACCCGGTTCTGTAAATATGACACTTTTATTGTGGAAACATCACGGGAAGTTTTTTTTATTCTCTATCCGGCAGCATGGTTGCTGGTGGCATTCGAGTCTAAACCCGTATTGTTAGTATCGTCAAAAAGTGCTGAATCAAAACACCATGTAAACCCGAGTTGCAGCAGGTATGTTAGTAAATGCCGCTAAATAATGCTGAGTTTCATTTTCCCGTGTCGATGCTTTACGCTGGCTGAATGTTAGCCTAATGTTGTGCCTGCTTGTCTTGAGCTAACCTTCGCTTAACAGTCACTGGCATATCGTGAACCTCTTTTTGTGTTGTTGCTACTCTCCATCTGTAGTAAGTTAGTTCTATTGTGCAGTTGGCTGATTTATTGGCCCTGTATCTCTTGAAGTCTGGTGTTTCTCGTAGCACCCCCTCCGCGGCTGGAGTAGGTTGAGCATTCGTGCCATCCTTGGCTAAAAACTCGGTCAAAACCAGCAGCATTTTCCCTCTTTTGTAGTACCGCTGTTACGCTTTGGCTCCATAGTCTGCATAAGCGTCTCCTGGTGGGTTTAATGTTTTGGTAGACAGGGGTCAGCATGGGTATTCTTGGCCGGTTTGCGGCTACATATCAAGCTGTGATTCTTCTGACACCGATTATCATGGGTAGCATTAAGCATTAAAATGTTCTTATCCTGACTCCCATCTACAACAACATTGAAGCTATCTGGTGCTGTTATTGTTGTGAGTGATCGGTGTACAGTCCCAGCATAGACTGCTCATAAAGACTTTCCCTGAAGACTGCTTTTCTCATACTTGGTACTAGTACTACTTAACTCATGATACGATATTATTGCGATTTTAAATGTTCTGCAATATGCTAAGTATTGCAATACGATACATTGTGATTATCACGTTTTTTCAATTGCAAATTACGTCCATAAAGGTAAACATTGTCAAAATACATTTCATCTAATAAAAAAGTCCTCGTCCTTTCACTTCAATCAATTGTATTGTTGACAACCTGTTTGTATTACAGTTTATTCCAACTTAACTGAATGCAAATATGTGGACTACTGTGCAATTAGTTATTTTGAACATTAAAAAGTTTGTCTTGTAATTAAATTTTTAATTTAATTTCCACGCAAAAATATCGCTATACTATACTGTATCGATTTTTCCCCACCCCTGCCTAGTACATATATATCTTATTACAAAATTGTTACTTTTCAAAATGCCTTACAGAATTGAAACATAAGATATTTTACTGTAGTGCACATTTTGGAATAAACCATAAGACAAATACCAGGCTACCAATTCCATAAGTCAAACCATTTTGTTAAGAAGAAGAATCAGCTTTATTGTCATTAAGTACATTTTACTTCTACATTTACCCACCCCCCCATTGGGGGGAGCAGTGGGCAGCCACAGGGGGCACCTGGGGTGTCTCACTCAGGGAGACACCTGGTCTGGGGGATGGGCTGGGGAGTTCATCCTGCCACCTTTTGCATTCCAGTCTGATGCTTATGCCATTGAGCTACCAGGCCACATGGTTAACTTATGATATTAACTCATAATATTGCATCATCTCAACGTCTGCATCTCCTGGTACAAAGTTTCAACAACTTGTCGTATTATGTCACCCCCCCTTAAAATGTTCTGGACTGTAACAGTGGTTGTAATTATAATGATGATACCCAGTGCTAGGAGCACTCTGGAAGGAATTTAACCATGTGACAAACTCTACACCATCCCCTAGGTAATAGGGGTACAGACTGCCATTCATCCCAATCTGTGGTTAGCAATATTGTACTGCATCATCACAGCCAAGTAGAATAATTTAATCAATGTAACAAAACAATGTTGAATTTTTTTCCAAATACAGTGAAAAACACATAAAACAAGTAAATATACTAGTAATTAACAATACGTGTCCTTAAATACTATGTTTATTGATAATCTGACATTATAAAGTTACTAAGATCAAGATACAATAAGTTTAAATGTTTACCTAATAAATAAAATTAGTAAAAAAAAAGAAAAAATCTCTCAAGTGTTTTACAGTAATTGGGTGAAAGGTAGTGATATTATTACATTTAAAACGTATTTCACTTGTTTCAACTTAATTTAAATTGCAAAACAATTACTTTCTTACCAATTATATAATTAGCAGGATGTAATGTACTGTTATTACTTACAGTATTTTATGCTTATAAAATGTTCAAAAACTTTTTCCACACTAGGTTTGCTGAAAATTCCAATTTGTATTGAAAGGAGAGTCAGTTGAAAATGCATTTAAATACATAAAATACACTGTATAGCATGTAGAGGTTACAGAAATTGTTGGTAAATTGACTATATGGAAAGCTTCTGAATGAACCTATCAGTGAAGCTATGGTTTATGTAATGTTTTGAGCGGTAGCTGGTATACTGTATTATCCCCTCACAACTTTGCTTCCCATTTCAGCTGCAGAGCACCATGGGTCGGAGGAGCAGCAGTAGTACTGTCTCACACAGTGTTCCAGTGGTGGTGGTGTGCCTTGCTGCCTTGCTTCTTGGCAATGTTTTGATCTATCTGTATTTGGACTCCCTGTATCAAACTGATCAGCATCTTGTGTCCTCTCATGTGGGCTGCCTGCCCCTACACTTTAAAATGACAACCATGAAAAACTGCACCCCCTGGCTCCACTGTTCACAAATACATGCAGAAGTACGCAAGCTGAAGCTGATTGGCCAGGGAGCCGTCAAAAAGGTAAATCATCTGTTTTCCCTGGAATTAATTCTTCCTCAAGCTTTCAATGTGCAAGCACAGCCTTTAGACTTGTTCATGCTCTTTGATTTTGTAGGCATATGAGATGCCCATGTTATACCACATATGGAAATATATCATCACGCAACTACAACATCAAAATCATAATATGACAGATTCCTATGATGAGGGCAAATTATGATATATCATGACAATGTAATATGCCACAGTCTTACCGCTTGATAGTGGACACTGCTTATCAAATAGCTCAAAGATCCATATTTGTTAATCATAGCAGTCCCCTTGGGTGTGACCTCAGCCTCTACCTTTTTTTTCCCCAGGTCTATCTGGCTGAGTGGAGAGGTCAGAAGGTGGCTGTGTCAACACTATCCTCTCTGGATTATCGGGAGGATTTTCTCCACGGATTGTCCATGTTACAGGCCTTGCAGGCCCCCCGTGTGGTGCAGTTGGTTGGGTTTTGCCTAGAAGACAACGTCCTGGTTACGGAGCACCACCCACTTGGCCCGCTGCTTAACTTGGATAGTGTTCTTGCACAAGAGCAGCACCAGAAACACAACACATGGCAGGTACGACTGAGGCTGGCTACGGACTATGTCTCCATTCTCCATTACCTCCATAACAGCCCAGCTGGGCGGCGGGTTATGTGTGATTCCAACAGCCTGGAGAAAACTCTGTCCCAGTTTTTGCTGACAAGTGACTTTCACTTGGTAGTGAACGATCTGGACGCGTTGCCTGAGGTGGACCCATTAAGGGGGTTGTTGGTGAAATGTGGCCATCGAGAACTCTCTGGAGACTTTGTAGCCCCAGAGCAGCTGTGGCCATTCAGAGACAAGGGAGAGTCTTTTTTAGACGATCTCATGCCTGGGTATGATGAGAAGACAGATATCTGGAAGATCCCAGATGTGACGTGGTTCCTGATGGGAAGGGTACCTGGAGGGGATTTAGTCCATTTTCATCTTTTTCAGATCCACAAGCAGTGCAAGAAAGAAGACTCCAACCTCCGGCCTTCAGCTCTGGATGTTCTGAAGGTGTACAGATCAGTTTACAGCAGCATGGTGCGAGACAATGCTGGCTTTAGAGACATGTTGTAGAATAATATAGAAAAAATATATACAAAACAACTAATATGTGATTCAGTATAATAAATGCTAATTGGTTTAAAACCAGCTGTAGATTTGCATGTATTTTTTGTGTTACCATGCTCTATTTAATAATTTCTTGTCATCTTTAACAAATAATTCTTTTTTACAGAAACAGTGGTCACTTTGGATCATGGGACTGTTTTCGTCTAGTTGACTTAGTTAGCTGTTTTCCTATGAAGAAACTACAGGAACAGTGTTGCTCTTTAATGTTTATGCCATTACCGGTAGTGCTCCCATCATAATACGTCAGCTCATTATATCACGTTTTGATGATATGCACCTTCTGGCCTACTGGCAGGAAGTGTGATATGTTCCTGCATTTCTTTTTGTTCTATATTGTACTCAACAAGGTTTGACCCTGTTTCCACACTAAATATGAATGTGGTCAGACTACAAACAAAGTTGGGGGCATGAGTGTGAGGGTTACTAATGAATTTCCAGGAGACCTTAAAGTGAAAGCGCTATGAAAATCTCATAAAAAGCATCTTTAATTATATTTGGGATGAAACAATAACAGTAAAGACATTTTAATTATCATTAAAACCGTGCTGCGCTTTGAAAAACTCCCCTGCTGAAGGGTAAAGTACAGTCCAGCAACAACCCAAATTAGCAACAGTCCCCTAAACTGAGAGAGAATATTAATAGAAAAATAAATAATAATAATAACAACAACAGTAATAATAACCGCAGATTACAATGTGTACCAGTACTTTTTAAACATTTTCAGAACTTAATACCATGATAATGATAAATGATAACTTTTAGTTACTGTATTTCTGTACCGTAACTACATTTCATACTGTTTATCATTTCATTCCATCTCTAAATTATAAACCTCAGAAAACACAGAAATCCTGTATGTGAAGGTTAACACTGACAGATCCTTGGACTCGGGCAACTAAATTATAAACTACTACTGACCACTGAGGAAAGGATATTTGAGCTCTAATAAAAAAGAGCGAGAAAACTATGAGTGGAATGTGTTCCATCATTATGCTGTGCCACCCAGAGATAGGGTGGCAGGATAGCTCAGTGGGTAGGGCAGTCATCTTCAAACCTGACGGTGCGCTGTTTGATTCCCAGTCCCGTCAGACTACATGTCGAGGTGTCCTTGGACCAGACACTGATACCCTGACCCTAGGCGCATTGAATTTTGAAAAACAGCTGGGTGATAAAGAAGTTTGATGTAATATTTAATTTTATGTAATGTCTTAGATCGATTACAAATGGCTATTCTTTTTGTGTTATGTCCTCCCAAATATCTTTAATTATGAAATTCAGCTCCCTCTCCTAGACTTGACCCAACTTAGAAACCCTAGGCTGTGTATAGCCTTTCAAATTTTGTACAGCGTACTGATACATATGTCACCTCCAGTACAAAAGATTTGCTTTTTAGTATTAGAGCCCTTAGCATTTAAAAGTCTAATGTTTTTCTTTATACTATAAAGTCTGGAAAAAAAACATTGTTTCTAGGTATTTTGAGTTTCGCCAGGCCATGAAGACTCCATTCTCAAATAGGTCACTGAAAGAAAAGATACCTGTCACCTTGCACAGAGTCTGAGTTACTGACAATTGGAAAAGGGTGGAGGCAGATGTTATTTCAGCTCTCTTTTCAATACGTTGTACTGCCCTCTAGGCCTAAACTGTGTTGATTGTTATTGGGTTCCTACAACAATCTTTCACAGTTTTCATGTCTTTTATAAAAGGCGTGTTTAAAAGATGGTATTTATCCATTGAAGATTCAACCTCAACCAAAGTTGTATTGTAAAAGTGCATTAGGTTAATAATTTCTAACATCCGGGAAGTCTAGTCTGACTTCAGGATAGGAATCATTCTCCCTCGATAAAGCAGACGATGGAGAAGATTCTGTCCAACCAGGAACTGGGCAGGGAGGTCCATCGCTCAAGATCCTTCTTAATTCTATCAAACAGTAGATTGAAGTCGGCCTTCAACATCTGATTAAACTGTGGAGTTACATATATCATGATAGCAACAGCAATAATAATTGATGCCTTACTTATTTATCCCCATGGGGAAATTCTTGTGAACAGGCAGTCCTCTTAAGCCACCATGATTTAGGACTCAGTGTCTTGTCCAGAGACACTTTGACATGTTTGAATTGGGCAGATCTGGGAGTAAAACCACTAACTCTGGGAGCTGGAGATAACTGACCTTCCAACTGTGGCATTGTCACTGCAGGGTTTGACAAGAATAATAGAATGTAATGTAATGTAAAATTATTTTGTGAGATTTCTTGTTATAACTGCAGACCTGCTAATAGTTCACATCTGGCTGTCCCTGTTGTCTAGGTAAATAACAGTGGGGACAGAGGACAACCCTGCCAACTCCCTCTTAAAGTTTCCTGATCTAACCCCATTAGTTATGACACCTGCCAAAGGAGAATTATGAAGAACCTTCACCCAGTTGATGAAATTGCAGCCTAAACCAAATTCTAGAAAATGTCTTGTCAGTTTAGTATAGTATGTGCATAGGTAGGATTTCCACAGCCCCCTAAAAGCACCACGGGTCAATGCTAAAGTCAAATCAAACACTTTCTGCATACATGTTAAATTGTGTCTTACTGATTTTAATTATAATTAATTATAATAATTATTAATAATTATGTAATTTTAGCCCTAATTCATATCCATGTGGGAAAAATGAAAGAACAAAGAATATTTTCAAGTTGTGTTTTTCTTTTTAATATCAATTAATTCACAAGCACATGTTGTAACATCAACAACTTACAGTAACACCAGTAAATGTCCAAGCTGTTTGAACTGGAGGGATTTTACTGAAGTAAGTTCATGGTCAGTTTAAGGTCATTGTCACCCCATGTTCATCCTATTCTTGTTGTGAATGTGATGTCTCAGGAACACACCGAGAGACAGTTGGGGTCAATAGATTTTGGTGGTCACCGGTGAAGATCACTGTTACCAGATATACTGTGTGTCCCATTCTCATCAATGTTACATCTCAGAAACATTTGGAAAGAATTTCATTACATGTGGGACATATACATCCACTTGGACTCATGCATCAAATATGAGCCTGGACAGACATTCATCTAAACTACAACTGTGCTGTAATTCTACTTATTACAGTGCAGGACATTACAGGACATTTACTAAATATTAAAGGACAAATATTGTTTTAAAATCTACTGTATTAAACATTTTTCAAACATCTTGCTGGACAGCGGTGCAGACAGTGACTCTCTGCATGTGTAGGGTGTAATACTGACGAGCTGACTTCGATAAAGGTGTGCTTGCCGCTGGCACAGCCCCATCCGGCTCAGCAACATCAGGATGTCTCGGTGAAATGCTTTTGTCAGGATAGCATAAAAAAATGGGTGTGCACAAGAGTTCAGGGGATAGAAAAGCACCAGTAGTACCTGTGGAAAAAATAACATACATCAGCCTGTATTTCACTCAAAAAAATGGGTTAAAGCTCAAGATGAAGTCACACCTTAGAATCTGTGATAGTCATCAGTGGTTGGTGGAGAGCTGCAGACAAGCCGTAGAAGCAAATGGGAGCCAGACACAGAAAGTTGGTGAAAATAAGAAGAGCCATGCGTTTGGCCATGCTCGTATCACAGCTGCTGGACTGATGCTGGGGATTGTGCACCATGCAGTAGATGTGAAGGTAACATAAACACACCAGCAAAAAAGCAATGACATTAACCATCAGAAGAGAGACAACATAGGCCTGGGCAGAAGACGTCTCAGTGTCCATAGGTAAGCAGATGCTCACTCTCTGGTAGCTGCTCACACCAACCAGAGGCAGCAGTGCTAGGATCACACAGAGCAGCCAGCCGACAAGCATCAGCAGAGCTGCATGGCGTAACCTCATTTTTCTGTCTGGTCTCATTGCGTAGAAGATGGCATGCCAGCGCTGAAAGCTGATTAAAGTTAATGTGTACACAGATAGCTCACTGGCAAACACTGATAATGTCCCTGCTAGATTGCAACCACTTCCGGTTTGCCAGGCAATAGCATAGTGGTAATAATGGGAGCGTGTGTAGAGGTCAACAGATGCAATGAGCAGCAAGTACACCCCCATACAGAAGTCTGCAAATGCCAGGTGACCCATGAGGAAACGAGTAACAGACAACTTTTGCTGGCTGGTCTGCAGGATGAACATCACCAGGAGATTGGCTGAAATGGCTAACAGACTGACCACCCAGACCAACACCCTCAGGAAGCTGCGACTCATCACATCCTCACAGGGGTTCAGGGCATCTGGCAAAGGGGTGCACAGGAGTCCATGATCATGTGTATGAAATTCATCACACAGTGCATGGTCAAAACCCTCGTTTAGATGATCTGTGGGTAATTCCACATAAAACACTCCCTCAGTTTGAGACTGTTCAGTGGCACACGTGGGGGTGTTGCTGGCAGGTGGGAGTCCAAAACTGTCTTTTAGATGTTGGAATATTTTGTGTCCTGTGTACCTCGGAGAGAGAACTGCAGAGGATTCCTGCAGCTTTCCCAAAGCAGCCCAGGTCAGGTTGCAAATAACTGCCTCAGAGTGTCTTGAACACAGATGGTACAGATTATTGAACAGTGAAGGAATTACAGCCCACGATCCTTTTTAGGTGCATACAAATGCTTTGTTTTCACAATGCACATGATCAGAAAGTCTCATAGTTTCCAAACACGCAAACAAACGTCATATTACCTGCAAGACACCTTCTGTAGAAATGTATATATTTCATAGATTTTTAATGTCATCTCTATACTATATTGTTATATACTAGTATTCTATTAATAATATTTCATTTTATTTTTAATATTTCTTCTTGTCTTATCTTAGTCTTTCAAATGGGCAAAATACCCTACGCTGTGGATTTTGCACCTTTGCAAAGTGGGGCATATTTATGATCCATAGTCTGAAAGAATAAAGCGTTATACAAGGGACAGAACACATATACAGTAATTACAGCATATAACATGTTCACGTAGTTAGAGTACATTTAGATTTAGCCATCTGACAGATGATTTTGTCCTAGCGACCTAGAAGTAGAGCATAGTGGACTAGAGTTATTGTAGACCTGGATTAGACTGTATAGGTAGGATGTGTTGTTGACCCTAACGTAGGCAGCTACTAGAAGCCAGTGCAGAAATATGAACAGCGGTGTGACGTGCTTTTCTTGGCTGATCAAAAATGAGACATGCAGCTGCATCTTGGACATCTCCACAAGAGGAGATGACTAGACTACACATGACTAGTGCCTCTACAAGGCGTTGGGTAGCATATTGAGAAAGGTAGGGCAAAATCTTTCTGAAGATGGTAGGCGTGGCCACCAAAGGGTGGGTTGCCAGTGACTATGTGGCAATAATCAATGCAGATCTTAAACTGATGCTGCATTGTATGGTAAGTAGGAAGACCAGAGAAGAGATGGAGCTGAAGATGCCTTTCTCTTGTCATCCAGAGATGTTTGGTATGCTGGGGAGTTATTGCAGGGGGTCATGATAAGAAAAGCTGTATGAGGATGACAGAAACCATGGCTGTGATATAGATGGATAAGAGAAGTCAGCAGCGGTGTGCTAGGATGCTGTGTGGCGCTGCGTTTAGTGTCGTTCTTGTGTGTTTACAACTGTGTTTATAAAGAGGTGTGTGGCTGGTAAAATAAAACATGAATAAAATAGGTGTAAAATACTGGGGAACTAAGGTAGCGAAAGAATGAGCTGGATAATTGGCTAGGGATGAGTCAGTTTTATAAATTAATAGACAGTTTAGAGAACATTATGCTACCCGTTACTTCAGAAATACTACGGAATAATAATAATTTATACTTTATTGATCCCCTTGGGGAAATTCTTTGTGGACAGGGTGCCCATGTGAGGCGCCAAGGGTCAGGGTATTGGTGTATTGTCCACCGCAACATGTAGCCTGCCGGGACTGAAAATCAAACTGCTAACTATTGGGTTTAAAGACGACTGTGCTACCCACTGAGCTATCATGCCGCCTTGTTGGAAGTTCATAATAATAACAGTAGTCAAAGGATAGCTATCACAAAAAGGTGAACTAATACATCTTGTGTTAAACATGTTTCATTTTTGAGCTTATGACTAGGTTTGATTTTAAAGAATGACCTTGGTTTATATTGTTTCCTGCTGATGCAGCTGCCCCCTGTACTATGATTGTACGTTCTATTGTGGTTTTGAATACATTTGGCTGAGGAAGGTCTCAGGATTGAAACATTGTTAGTAAGTAACAAACTCGAATCACAGCCTGGTACACAAAGGACAAATGCATGAGAACATAAACTCTTACCCTCTCCATCTTTTCATTTTTAGACCACAGCAATGGCTTGGGAAGGTCAATTCAGCGCTCTGTAAGTGGAGGAAGGCTCTAAAGGGGGGCAGTGCTTTCAGGGCCCAAGTGTTTTCCACTCTGAGCTTTTCAATGTTCTGCATACCTATTAAAGGCAAAGAGCTAACTCTGGTTTCTGAAAGGTCTCTGGAAACACAGACAAAATGCTGAGATTAATTCATGTGGACAAAGCTGTTCCTGTAGCCAACCCAAGCATGTGGGCCACTTGCAGAATAAAGATTATTTATTGTTAGAATAATCTTATTTAATGTAAAGAAACACAAAGATATTTTTCTATTTTCTCAAGAAAAGTATCAGTTCTCCTACTGTCAGATGTTGTCAGTGACAAGTCACTCACATGTAAGTTGGTCCACGGGTCACTCCATAAAATGCCAATTCATCGATCTGCTCCAAATCCACATTCCTGTGAAGATACCTGAAGGATGGAGACTGGAGATGAAGGGCTCTCTACATATCCAAAACTCCATAGAACTTTATTATTTCATCCAAACATTTTTTATACCACAACAGTAATTTTGGTCTATTGTTGTTAAAGCCCAGATGAAAACAAATAAACTGTACATAACAAAAAAATGCTAGTGAATTCCATCCAGTGTTTTGTTGTTTAACAGCAATAATTCAAAGTGACATACACTTCCTCCAGTCTGCTCCCGTTGAAGGCATAGCGCTGGATCTCTTTTACACCATTGCTATGCAGCATGCTATACAAAGGGGGGAAATTAGTTTTTATTTATGATTTTGGTTCATTTGAAATTAACAACTGAATGCTAAACTTCAGAAAATGAATCTTTTTTCAAAACAGCAATTCTGGTCTTCTGCATATTATATGAAATGGATGATGCATCAGTTTAAAAATCCCCATAATGTTCATGAAAATGCTAAATAAATACAATCACTGTTTATTTTATGAGGTATCCCTGTACGATCAAATACAATCCAACACAGCACCTCAGCAATGCTTATAATATCTCGTTTTTTGTTGAAACTGTTATCTACTATGTACATGTTTACTACTGAGGTCATAGTGGGTGCTGGAGTTGTACTTGATTATATTATGTATTATATTTTAATGTTGTGGCCCTTCTACGGCCTACTATGCATATGTACTGTAGCCACAACATTAGAGCCCTGCCACACTTGCACCCATCTCTACTGTAAGGATGAGACTCTTTTTTTAAAGCTTATATTCACAGTCTCATTTTTCTTCACTACACAGTTTAAGTGAATCGCTTCAGCCTTGGTGCCATCGTTACCATGACAGTGCCTTAACAAAACGCTCACTATCAAACATGGCTCTGAGTTGTGGCAGTCATGGGGAGGTAGCTTTTTCTGCCAAGCCAGAGGACTTATAGCATATGCCATATAACTGCAACATCACAGTCATTCAAATACAGGCTTAAATACCAATTGTGAATAAGTAATTGTCCTTACATAGTCAGAGCATTCTCAGATATCCCAGTGAAGGAATTAGCAGGTATGACTTGTATGAAGACATTTTCCACTATTTCCCTGATAAAAAGTGAAGAAAATTAAACATTCTGCACCAGTTGAATATTCTTACATATTAGCATAAAAGAGACATTTGCATGGATTTAAATATTACATACAAAATAAAATCCTCCTGACTGGACTGAATGTAACAAAGGCCAGGAAAGGTGATGAGGCCTGTGTTGGTGATCCCACTGTATTGAAATGAACCTCAGTCAGAAATCAATTCACGCTTGATGTGGCACAGAATTGCATCAGAAATGTCAGCTACTGTTCACAGAACCTTTACATTTATCTTGTGATATGTTATGAAGATTAGACACTATGAAAGCAAAATAAATTTTACTTACAGATACTTTAAATTAGGCAGATCCTTAAATGCTTCTTGGTCAATGGATAACAGTGCTTTGAGAGCTGTTAGCTGTCTATTGGAGACACACACACACACACACACACACACACACACACACGCACACACACCACACTTTGACTCACTATCACTGTAGTTTGGTGGCTAAATACTAATGTAACAATGACTGTGCTGTGTGAATTCCTGGTGACACACAGTACATAGGAGGCTTTATTATAGTCATGATCAGATCACTTTGCTCAAAGGTTACTTACATGTGGGTGACCTTGGACAGGTTGTGGAAAGAATGCCTCTCAAGATATTTTAAAGCGTCATCATTAGATATGTATCTGGAAAAAAAGATATGAATATTTAAAACATTTCATTCATGCTAAATGGTTACAGTTTCATTTAAACTGTCCCTGGCTGGTGGAATGACTTGCCCTCTTCCATTCGACTAGCAGAGACTATCGCCACTTTTAAGAAACATTTATAAACTCACTTGTTTAGAAAGTATTTCAAATGATTCTCTCTCACTCACACACACACACCAAAAAAAAACACAACTTATTCTAGCACTTAACAACGCCTTAGCATGTTTTTTCTTCTGACAAGTTTTATCTTATCAGGGCTCTTAGCTGGATGTAATTCATAGTTACAGAACCCGAATTGTAATCGCTTGTGTCTCCTTGCAAGTCGCTTTGGATAAAAGCGTCTGCCAAATGAACTAAAGTAAAGTAAAGTAAAGTAAACTGTGGAACAATAAGTGGGTAATTATTACATATATAATAATAATTTGACCAAGATATATCTTTTACTCCCTACATAAAAGAAATATCTAGAACATCCTTCTTCCACCTGAGGAATATTGCTAAAATCAAGAGCACCCTGTCTCAAAGTGATGCTGAGAGATTAGTCCACGCATTTGTCACCTCTAGACTGGACTACTGTAACTCATTACTGATAGGATGTCCCAATAGCTCACTCAAAAGCCTCCAGCTAATCCAGAATGCTGCAGCCAGAGTTCTGACAGG
>JAUYWH010000014.1:20017116-20059181 GCA_034779795.1 Ctenopoma multispine | reverse complement strand
GCTGGTTGAAAATGAGGCAGGCTGCTGCATTTTGGACCATCTGGAGGGGTTTGATGGTGACTGCAGAAGCTCCAGCCCGGAGAGTTACAATATTCAAGTTTGGAGATGACCATTGCCTGGATGAGGAGCTGTGTAGCTTGTTGTGAGAGAAAAGGCCTAATCTTACGAATGTTATAGAGAGTGAACCTGCAGGACCTGGAGGTCACAGCAACATGCTTGTTCAGACTTAATTATTAATATAAATCAGAACAAAAATCATCTCAAGGCAACTTATAGTGTAAGGTTTAAAACCTTGCAGAATATAAGTATACTGTAAGCTATAATGACAATTGTCACCTCATGTTTATCCAATTCTTGTTGTGAATGTAAGGTCTCAGGAATGCCCTAAATAAATATCTTCAAATCTGGCACAAATTGACACTTGGGGTCAAAGATTAGCTGATTAGATTTTGGTGTCACTGTGACCTCATATTTATATTATCTGGAAGGAATGTCCTTACATCTGGAAGAAATACCTGTTTGAACTCCGAATACAGTGCTGTAAAAAGGTATTTGCCCCCTTCCTGATTACATTTTTTTCAAAAATATTTCTCTAACTTAAATTATGTTAACCAATTTAAATATTACACAATGAGAATGAAAGAAAATATCACAATGCAGTTTTAAAGTGATGATTTCATTTATTAAGTAAGAAAAAACTGCCTGGTTTTGGGACTCCAGCAAATCACGGTGAGAGCCATTATCCACAAATGGAGAAAACTTGGGACAGTGGTGAACCTTCTCTACTAACGTTACTCCAAGAGCACAACAAAAAAAATAAATTATAGTGGAGTAGTCAAAGTCTAAATGCTGCTGCAACATGCAGCAGTACTCACTCGAAAACCCTCCAATGTAATGGTATTGAAACTATTTTGCCAAGAGATTCAAAATTCCTCAACACTCCAACTGCAGTTGTTGCTTTCAAGGGTGGAACAAGCTATCATAAGGATTAGGGGACAATTACTTTTATTGACATAAACGTTTTATGTACACATCTGCAGGTTTGGACAGATTTGATCCCCAAATAAATAAAGTAACAATTTAGAGACTGCATTTTGTATTTACTCTGGTTTTCTTTGTGAAACATTACAAATTGTTTGATAATTTTAATCATTCAAGTGTGACAAATATACAAAAGTTAAAAAAAACAGGAAGAGAACAAAAACTTCACAGCACTGAATGAGTCTGGACAGACATGCAAGTAAATTACTATGTGAAAGTACCTCAAAATTTTACTTAAGTACAGTACTTGAGTAAATATACTTTACTTACCACTTTACCACATACTTCAGTTACTTACCACCTCTGCATTGGTGGAAGTACTTGATTTGATTTGGTTTTGTTATAACATTGTTTCAAACTATAATGCTACGTTAGATTTTCTGCTTATGCTAATTATGCTAGCTGGAAAGAAAAGGGTTAAATCTTGTGGAGAAAAAGAGATTCTTACATGTGAGATATGTTTTCCAAGTTGGCGAAAGCATTCTGAGGAATGGAAGAAAGTTTTGTCCCTGAAATACAACTGAAACAGAAATGAACCTTTTAGTCTTACTTTAATAGACTCTGAGTTAAAAGAATGTGTTTACTTACACCTCCTGTGTGCTGGAATGAAAAACAGGCATGACTTCAACTCCAAAACATGAAACACTGCAGATGTCCCAATTACACCGGCAACCAGTTGGACAATATTCCAGAGGGAGAATGACTTTGAAAGTAATGAAAACAAAAAGAAGATTCAAATCAGGCTTCATTGTGAGAGCAGTGATTCGGTCGTGGAGACTCCCAGGTTCTGCTGCACAGTGAGAGATGGTTGGAAGTGGATAGGCTGTCCTGGATTTCGGCCAATAGTGTCAGTCTTGCAAGATTTCAAAAAAACAAAAAAAAATCAGATTGTTAAATAAACATAGTGGAACTGACCTGTGCATTACAATTTCAGGTTATGGAACTCTCTAGATTACAGGTTGGTAAATTCCTATGGTAAAAGAAAAATGAACAAACTGAGAGAAGTAAAAAAAAATATTATGTAATACTAAGTATATTAAAAATCCATCAGCATTTCAAGCTAATCTAAAACTAAACTTCTTGCAGTTGCAGATAAGTGGCAACTGGGTAAAAATGAGTTTGGGGGTTTGTACTCCATGATAACTTTAGTTAAATAAATACTCCAATCATCATCAATATTAACACAACCTTTTTAATGGGCCTAAGTACTTATTAAAAATTACTAGTCTTAATGGGAACTGCAGATACCAGCCCCATATGCAGCAGGCTTTGATCAACTTGGTGTTCTGACACCTGTTAATCAGAGTAAAATTAGACCACCACTTTGTGTTGCTGTTTTGGATGTAATCGGTCAGTCTAAAACATGCCCAAGCTGTGCACATATAATATTCTGCCTAAGTGCAGAATGACTTGTGAAAAAACTACTTTTTTTATAACTTATGGGTATTGTCCCAGTCAGATGTGCTAAACATTCACACAGTCAGGTCCAGTTGCAGAGAGGCACAAACTAATCATACGCTAATCATCTGTCTACATATACACCTGCTGTTAGTCAGCTGCATTCTCCATTACGAAAATATAATTAGATGTAAAAGAACTGTGCTCATTAAGGAAAAAAAGTATGCTATTATTTTTATTATTTTATATATATATTTGTTTTTATTCTCATATTTATTTCACATGACATTATTTCAACATGATATGTAAGCTATGACTAAAACACTAGTTAAGATTAAAACTGTAATTAATATATTTATAAATATATAAATATATTTAAGTGACTAAAAATAAATCAATACATTTACGAATCAATCAATAAAATGTTACTAAATCAAACTACAGTTGACAATGACTGAAACTGAAAATTCCTGTCAAAATGAACACTGGTACAACCATGGCTTAAAACAGCTTCACTGCAAGAGAGCTGTGATGTTGCTCATATCACTACAGATATTACAATGAAATGAAGTAAGAATGTGCAGCTCTGTTTCATAGTTACAGAGAAACTACCATGTGTTTGCAGTAGGGCTAGGATCATTAACGCATTATCATCGCTTTAACTCATCAATTCATTAACCCCGTTAATTATTTAAAGCAGTTTCATTATTATTAATATGACGATGAAAGTCCATCGCACACTGGGTCTGAATACACACACATCCCACCCACATGGGTCACAGGAGGGGTGGGATGTTATCAGTTAATCATATTTAAACACACAGACACACAGAGCGCACATCGCAACCCTGAACCCGCTGAAAGAAAAATTCTACTTTCCAGTGGCTACATATAACTGTTATTCTATCAACTCCGCCGTGTGGAAGAGATTTAAAACCAAAAAAGTTTGGTATCTTCAGCTGCAGAAGTCTTAGGCCCACCCCCAAAACTCAATGGTTGAGACGCACGACGATGCCAATCCAAAGCCAGTGCTTATAACATCCCACCCCTTCTGTGACCCATCTAACCCATCACAGCACTGAGTCAGCTCTATTAAGGGTTTTTAATGTTTTTTTTCTAGCAACTGACTCTGGTCGCTGTGTGCTCCTTGTCTTATTGGACTTACAATAACTGCTGCCTTTGATACAGTGGACCATGAGATTCTCATTTCCTGGTTTGAGCAGTGGGTGGGCATAATAGGCTCAGCTCTACAGTGGATTAAATCCTACCTTAATGATAGGAGCTTTTGTGTTAACATTGAAGAATTTGCTTCCATCCCAGTTGATTTTCCTTGGGGGCAACATCAAGGCTCCATTCTTGGACCTCTTCTTTTTTCACTGTACTTATTGCCTCTTAGTACTATTCTCGAGAAACATGGAATTACCTTTCACTGTTATGCAGATGACTGCCAGGTTTATTTTCCACTAAAGCAGAGCATGCTCAGTCCAGCCTCTCCTTGAATGGCTTAGCGATATCAGGTAATGAATGTCACTAAAGTTCTTGACTTTTAATGAAAGCAAAACTGAGGTTATGTTGTCTCTACCTAATAACACCTGCCACCCAGGCCCCATTTGAGAAATCAATCATCACAAATCTAGGTGTGAAAATGGATCCTCTCCTAAAACTTGATACCCACATAAATGCCTTCGTGTCCTTTGGGACACACCTGTTTTTCTTTGGGCTAAGATATGATCCTCCCAGTCTAACTTTTATCCCATTGAGCTACCAGGCCACCTCACCAAAGTAGAGAAGCTAATGTAGTTGAAATAGTCAGGATTAACTGGAGGCTTTTTATTCAGTTATTGGATCTTTTGGTTAGTAGTGAGCTATAGTAGTTCGGTCTAGAAGAGCGACAAATTCATGGACTACTGTTTCAGCTTCACTTTAACACAGGATACAGAGTCAGTGTCTTTGCCCTGCTTTGAGTAGAAAGTTTCAATTTCAGGTGGTTAGTGGTATGATCTGGATATAGATTTTATACTGATCAAAGGATAGTGGCAAGAGGGAGAATGCTAAAGTGCAGTGGCCAGAATTGTAGAATTGAATTGCAGCTATAACTGTTGGGAACACACCTCAGCATCCTTGTGAGGAAGCTAATTTATGTAGAAAACCCAACAGTCCCACTTGAGCAAACAGTAGGCAACAGTGGAAAGAAAAAACTCCCTTTAATGGAAGAGACCTCAAGCAGAACCAGGCTCATGGTGGGAGGCTATCTGCCTCGAAATGTTGAAAAAACAAAACAACAGAGACAGGCAACAGAGAACAAAAACAACAACCAGGAGCAGCAGACAAGGCACTGGGCAGGTGGGTAGGACCAGTAACTGCAGACTATCATGATCAGGATACAAAGATACAGTAGTATTTGTGGGCAATGCTATGTCATCTAGGGTGGCAATCTGGTTGGATAACATGTCTCTGAAGTTTTGAGGCCAAATAGAATAACCTCTGTCTTCTCTGAGTTGAGGAGAAGAAAATTACAGACACATACTTGACGTTTGACTAATTGATTTGTTTCATCTGGTTTTATAGATATATATATAGCTGAGTGTGGAAATTTAGTGTTTACTTATAATATTGGAGACATGTATAAAGTAAAAAGAATCACTCCAAGTGCAGAACCCTGTGGAACTCCAAAATGAACCTTTCAGTGTATGGAAGACTCATTGTTAACATGATAAAACTGGGATCTTTCTAATAAATAAAATTTAAACCAGCTCAAGGCTGTTCCTTTAATTCTAATGACATGGTCCAGTCTTTGTAATGCAATGTTTCCACTGTACATGTAGTTTTTGATTATTTGACAGTGTTCACAATTCATTAGGTTTTACAATTCAATTATCTGTTTTACAAATGGTCACATGTATAATCAACTGTGAAAAGTTTTCACTGTATCATCAATGGTAAGACAGGACAGCTGAAAGAATGTTAGAAACCAGAAACACTTTGATATGAGGCATAAAACAAAGAACTGATTTAATATTTCATAAGAAACAACAGCGCTGCAGGTTTTCATGGTGTATTTACATCATCTGAAGACCTAAAAGCAATGCATTGTGAGATATGTTAGGCATAGAAGTGACAGAATGTGCAAGTAGTTATTTTCTGTTTAGTGTCAACTGTAATCGTGTGGAACATGTCCGTGTATATTTTCATTTTGTAATTATGTTTGTTCAAATATAAATAGATGTGCTCTATTACAGTAATTAATGCCTGTTATAAGAAAGAAATGCCAGAAAAACCATAAATAATCGTAATGTAAATATGAACTACAGCAGTATGGTCACCATTAAAAAACAAATTATAGAGCAGCATGTCTATATCATCATACTGATCTGCTAAGCTGACCGCTGATTCTACATACATACATTTTAGAAAACTGTGGTTAATTACAGCGATTGGTTATTTTGTTCTAGTTTACATAAATTAGTTTATTCTACAGTTCAGAAGAGGTGACAGTCTTTGGCAGATTTTTATATCTATGTTCATGTTAGCAGACAATGTCAAAAAAATTTTTAATCACACATATGATGATACTGCACATGTCAACACAAGCCGTGGTGGCTGCAAAAATAAATAGAAATACATACACGCAACTCTGAAATTTATAACACAATGAATTTGAAGAAAACAATATTATACAAGACACATAAGAAATTAAAGTAGTTATCTGTTTCACATATATATTAAGCAATTTCTTTAATCTCCAAAATGCATTACTGAACAACACAAAGATTTCTTCACATGGGACAAAATGAGCCATATGTTTTTTTCAGTCTTTCATTCACTGCACACTTGTACATACATTTGCATTTAAAGACGCAATCAGTAATATACTGGTGAATGAGAGCACAAGTATTTTAGTCTTCTCTTGAAGAAATAGAGATTTGCTGGTCTTCATGCTAAACTTTAATACTGCACCAGTGCAGTAGCTTCCTAATGTTTAAACTGTCAACCTAAAAAAATCAAGATCAAATCATAGTATAGAAACTGCAAAAAATCTGCAGGGTTATTTTAAGCATATAGGTGACAGTATTAGTAACATTAAAGAGTCAGACTTTACTGACTGCACCTTTACCTAGCAGTTGCAATATTGAATAACCAACAAGATACCAGATTAGATTGTCATCTGTAGTGTAGTCCAGTGATGACAAAAAATACTATGATTTCTAACATCTAAAGAGCAGATGAATCTTTTATCCATACACACGTATCAGTCCAGCTATTGAAGTTCAGCGTTGCCTTTCTAAAGTCTCAGCGAAATAGCCTATAATCAGTACAAAGGACATCAGATACTTGACCAGTGTGGTAAAATTACTTGAGAGAAATGCTTGTTATTCCATGACAGCATTCAAGGACATAGCATGCACCTTGAACGCAAGATTTCATTTGAACCTGTAGTGTCAGTGGGCACTTTCAACTGCAGGACATTAAAGGCAGCCAGCAAGTTAGTTTTGATTATTAACTGGAAGATTAAGATGGTAAATATATGGCCCAGTATGCTGCAGTTTCCTTAAGCAAAATGAAAGGCACCATTGATAGTTTTCTGCACTGAAATATACTGTGAACCATTACTACATACTAGTGTATGGCACTGTACCTACAAGACGAGAACACATTTTGTACTTTTTTTTTTTTATAAAACTCTTTATTCACTACATCACTAAAATAAAAGTTTCATTTTTCATTTATCTTTAAAAGTCTTTACACAGCAAATAATTTATCGAAAATAAAGGTTTAATAGTGATTATTCCGTTTTTTCCCTCAACATAAAGAACTTTCACACTTTATACAGCAACTGGAACTTGTTTGGTGGCAGAGCTGAATGACTTGACTTGTACGTCCTCATTTGGTGATACCGGGTTAGTCCTTCTGTTGTCCCTGAGCAACAGGGCTGCAGTGTAACCTGTGGTAAGGAAGGGTTTGCGTTCCGCCTGTGGCTCCTCTTTATCGCTCACTAATATGCTGTCACCACTGGATTCCACATTATGCAGTAAATGGCCATTGGTGACTCCTGCTTTTTTGTTGCTACAGTCACTGATGTGGTTGCTTGTAATCATTTGCTTCTCAGGTGATGCTGAGACCATATGGCTGGCAGCTTTGGTGTCACAGTCACTTATTGTTTGGTAATTAACATTCTCCATAGTAAACAGTGGGCTAGGTGGTAAGCTATGTGCCACATGGCCATGGTTGTAGTGGGCCGACGTCCTCTTCTGTTCATCTCGGCCTGAGGGCTTTTGAGACAGCAGAGGGCGCTTCTCCTCACCAGAGGGACTTAATGCCACTGAAGGGATTGAGGTGGCCAGGCTCGACAGTGGGGCTGACATCTCAGATGGAGGAGACCCCGGAGTTGCAGGAGATGGGGACAGCATATTGGGGCTTGTCACAGCAGATACAAACCTACAACAATAACACAATTACAAACAAAACATTTTTTTTGTTAGAAAGATGATAATGACTTTATAATTGGACCTTGTCTTTTTATGATGTATGATGTATGATATGTCTTTGTCTGATGTTATTGGAGAAAATAGTTCAATACAAATATTCAAATATAGAGCAAGTTAAATTACCTTGGCTATTACACAGCAAAGATTTAAAACGCAGTGGACAATAAATCCATTCTTTAGTTGTCTAACCCACTTACACATCCTCCCCACTCTAGTTGTGACATAGAGTGTAGAGCAGGAGGTGTCCACCACTACTACCAGTAAAAATATAGAAGTTATTGTTGTGCTCGATTCAGAGAATCAGAAGTTGAAAATAATGGGAAAGTGCTCTCGCTCTCTCTCTCTCTCTCTCTCTCTCTCTCTCTCTCTCTCTCTCTCTCTCTCTCTCTCTCACACACACACACACACACACACACACACATACTGTATATAAACAGTAAACTAAGCAGCATTTGCTACTTCAAACTGAGATGCTGAACTGTGGAACTGGCTGAAAAGCCACTGACAGGAGTCTGACTGATGCAAATAGTGCAGGACACACTGAAAGATCTAATAGAGTTCACTGATGGCCCAACATCACTTTGGTGTGTGGCATTAATTATTCAGTGAGTCTGGTAGTTTATGGATTTGAACATGAACCTGAAGGTATATTGCGGATTCTTTCTTAAGTCTCATGACACTCGTAGTATTGTAGTATAGTGCTCTTTTGTATAATGCTCTCCAATAGCTCTGCAAACACACACCCACAGACGTATAGTATATTTGTGTATGTAGAATATAGTCTACTCATTTAGCTATAGCAACCAAAAACTTCAACCACACGGCTATGGTATTACTATATGACATTTTACCGATATGCAATCAATTTCAGCTTCTTGAGTCTGTATCCAGTTTGGGCTCTGACAGCCAATAGAAACACTGCTGCTCTGTGTTTTTCTGGTAGTTAAGTCATGGCAACTGGATTTTTTTATTGTTTCATTTTGCTGCTTATCCAAGTAGCTTCTTCAGTTCATTATAAGAATCTAATGCGATCCATGGTGCATTCTAAAACTCAACCAGGCTGGTTGGGAATGGTGTTCTCTTCAGTGCACAAAACCCCACAGGCTGCTAATGATGACCTCAAGTAAAAGCTCCATGCAGCATATAAACAAAATACCACATGCACAGACAGAACTGTACACAATACATACTGATAAAAAAATCCACTTCCATCCAAGGAGAAAAGATTCTGTAGCACCTGCTGCAAATTCCCTTCATATGCCTTCTGAATATGCCAGCTTGGCCTGATGTTGGCAGCATGGATGCAACATGGATACATACTTTAAATTTTCTCTCCTGGCAAGCTGTTTGATACTGATAGTCATCTTTTCGTGCTGTATTTTGATTCACAAACTTGCATTAACAGTACATCTCACGCAGATCAGTATTAGAACAGTTCCAAGTCCAGGTTTCATGGTCAGTACTTTGCAGTCACTGTCCTGGTAATGTCCACACAAAACATATTGGATCTAATCCACACAAATGTAGCTTAAATTCATCTGACCAAAGAACATGCTGTCATTGTAATTTCACTTCTAATTAATCCTTTTCCTAACTGCCCAAGCAGAGCAGGTGAGGTTCCTGGGGAATCGGGCAGTTCCATAAAGGATGTGTACGGTCATTTGATGAATGTACTGTGTAATCTGTTGAAGTACCATCCACTGACTGGTGGAGGTAATGGGTATTTAATGTAAGCAGTACTGGAGCAAGAGAAAGAAATCTGCAGCAGTACAGAAATATATCAATACTTTTTCCAGTGCCCCTAGCCCCTAGTCATTCATATAATGTCTGCTTGTATTTGAAGACTTTAAAACGTAAGAGCTGGCAGTGCTATTTAATTTGTTCTAGCTGGAATAGTTGCTGCCTATTGTTGTGGAAGCCAAAGGCAAGGTAGTACAAAGTGAATAACAGGAGGAGCAATTTTGATATTTGGGCCACATATGTTAGGTTAAGTCTTAGGTTGGGATAATAGAATAATTTACCAGCACTTGCCTCTGAGTCTATTAAAGTTAAAAATTTAAATTAATAATTTGATTACCTTGTACTTTAAGGCAAGTCCCTGTCAGAGTTGAGTGTGTTTCGGCACATCTTTGATCGAGCACTTAAGTCTCTGGTGCCATCAGTGGCATTCAGGCGCCCCCGGCCGCCCTGTGTGACACGTTGGCTCTTCTCCACCAATGACATCACAGAGACAGAGTCAGTGTCAGACAGAACACTGGTGCTCCAGTCATTACTCCAGCTGTAGAGACAGGGAGGGGTCGTTTACATGGTGATAGATTATGGTTATAAAGTACATAATCAGAAACTGGAACTGGTCTCAAATTTTAAAGTATATGTTAAGCCAATTATTATTTAAGCATGTAATATGTTTTATAGCTTTAAATCTTAATATTTGTGTTTCTATCTCTTTCTAAGTTTGAGGTCAGGTTGAAGATACTATGGTCTTATTTTCTGTATTCAGTAAATTAGTATAATAAATGATTATTTAGTGTGTTATATTTTTTATTGAAAGTTACACAGATTTGACTGTTTTACATGCATAAAAAATGCTGTCAATCTGGTAAAGAAATAGTGCCTAGTTTCATTCATATATTGCAACATAAACGGGATCCTAGTAAAGATTTTTTAAAAGTTCGATTTTTAAAATAGCCCCCCTTTAATTCAGTAGGCACCACCATAAATATTTCTCTCAAACAGTCTCTAGCATATCGTGTTATCCATCACTGCAAAACTTCTGGCTGGATTTTAAGTTGTGGAGTGCCAGGCTACACTGATACCAGTCACAGATAATGATGTATGTGGGCGTTGTTGTCCTGGGGGAATTATTATTGGAAAGAGAGATTTTAAGTCATTTACAACTCTTCATGGAACTGTGTAAATGGTAAATGTTCTGCACTTATATAGCGCTTTTCTACCTGTACTGGTATTCAAAGCACTTTACACTGCTTCTCATTCACCCATTCACACAAACAAACACACACTCACACACTGATGGCAGAGCTGCTATGCAGCTTCACATGACACACCGGGGGCAACTTGGGGTTCAGTATCTTGCCCAAGGACACTTTGACAGGAAGAATTGGGAATCGAACCACCGATCCTGCGATTAACAGGCGACTGCTCTACCTCCTGAGCAACAGCCACCCCATGTGTGAATTGTTTCCATGCCTGCTGCCTTTACGTGACATGCCAGGATGTTACGTGTCACCAGAATAAAGGAAAGACTATCAGGAATGTACCTGCTAAGTGCAGCAGCACAAAGTGTAAAAGGTCTGGGCGAAGGTGAATATAGATCTGATGGTAAATACACGCACAGCCCAATACATCACTGGTCTAAGTTATTCATAATAAGGTATGCCGGCAAATGCTCAACAAGTGAAGACTCAGTTTTTTCAGGAAATCATATTGTCTGGATGGTTAACAGCAGTATGATGTGAACATACAAGACCACAAATCTGCAGCCTCCCCCTGGGAGGATGTTTTCATGTTGGTCATGTAATGCCCGTTTTTCCCTGTTTTTCATACATAATAATGTAGGTTCAACCTTAGTTTCATCAAATATTCCCAGTAGTGTTTTGAAAAGTCAACATTTCAAGTGTAGATATGTTTTTTTGTCCATTGTGTCTTGCCATAGAGACATATTTTGGCACGGCCTTTGCAATGACAGAATAATGCTAGCAAATATGTATGGTACCAATACAGTATTGATTAAATTTTTTCCCATAGTTGCAACAGAAAGTGAAGACCTACTACCTTTAACATCACATTCTCTAAGAACATCTAACTCCACAACCTCCAGATTTGAACTAAAAACCTAAAAAAAGATTAGTATGACCTCATCAGACACAGCCTGTACTTGTAAATAACATTAGAGCTCTATCAGAACTATTAAATCAAATTAGATTGTTATTGTGCAGAGTACAGGTGCAGAGCACTTCACGATAAAATTAATTTTCATCCTCTTTACTACCCTCAAACATTTTAACTTTACTGGCTAAAATTTACAACGCACCCACCGCCTCAGTAACAACTAACATACAACAAAACAGGTCTACTTTGAAAATTGATACTACTCAGATACCCACTGTCTCTGATGTGATTTGCATTGTTCACTATATCTATATAGTGAACTGACAAATAATAACATCAGATACATCAACTCTAAATCAGAATGTTGATGCTAACCTACAGTACAATACTACAATATGCTGATGATATCTCAATATACCACACAGATCAAAAACACCATCTTTCCCTAAAAGCAGCAGAAGCAGTGGAAGCAGACTTCAGTATCAACTAAAGAATGTGTGAGAAACAGAGAAAACACAACCACATACAGAAATGTATTAAAAATGTCTTGTAAATACGGGAAAAGATTACAACTAGAAACATGCCATTATAAAGTTAAAAGAAATGAACACATTAGTTAATTTTACACCACCTCTATGGATAGTTGACTTTAGTAACTTTGTAAGACATAAAGGCAACAACAGGCATTTTCATGACATGTCTATTGCCCACTAAGAACATGTTATTTCATCAAGTTTAGTAATGTCATTGTTTCTAACAGTAAGTTAGTTGGACTCTGATGCTGGACTCCGATGTCTTTATGCAACAAGAAGATTTAAAGCTGCAAAATGTGGAGCTGCAACCTACGGTCAAAATAAAACAGTATCTTTGAAGGATCTAAGGCAGGTTGTATCTGACTATGTGTTGAAGAATCAAGGGCAAAAAACACCAGTGGAATCCCAGCTTTAGGAGATTTCAGTAGCCACATTCAGAACAAGTTAGCCTAAGCTCATGCAGGTACTTTTTTTTTATAAATGAAAACCTGTGAGTATGACACATAGCACACATTTTTGGTATGTTTATATTTACCAGTTAGTAAAAACATCTTTAAAGTCTTTGTTACCTTTGGCTGGAGATGTGGGTAAGTGTTGTGGGTTCTTGCGCAGATAAGGCATATTTGCTTGTGGAAAGGGTGGTTTCTGTCTCCTTCTCAGCTGCATGCTGTACAGCCATCCCATTACATTGCTATAGAAGAGGAGCAGAAAACAGATTATTACAATTAATATAAGCGAGATTCAAAATCTTTTGTATGCTTTTTGCTTGATAGCAATGAGAAAAAAACATACATTGATAAGTTGCAAGTCTTGAAGAGGCAAGTTAGAAATCTGACGTCCTCTGGCAGAGTTGGAGCCAGTACCAGAATTGGTATTATTGTTTCTCTTTTTTCTCAGGCTCTGTCTCAGACGGTCATGGAGCTTCTTTCTCTGCTTCCTGTTTGTGAAGAAATAGGCTACATTGTGAGGCAGTTCTATCTAACACCGGGACCACATATCTGAGGAGAGAGTTCCAAGTGTATCAAAGGTGATAATTTACCCCATTATTGATCTAATGTTATTATGCCTTGATTGTAGTAATGTAGTAATATTTTATATGTATTGAGGCCAGCACAAAATACACTCCGTGGTATTGTCACAGTGTCCTGTGTTATCACAAAATCCCCAGGCTTTCTGGGCTCACTTCCAGATGCAGATGATGACTAGCTTTACATCTTTGTAAATCCCTGGTTTCATCCTGTATGGTGTGTTTCTACATACCTGTTCTATTTCAGAAGGCCCAGATCATGCATTCACATGCATGCAATAGTACCTCCATTAACATTAAAACATCAGAATCTGCACTTTTGTCCCACTGAGCATAAGAGAACACATGAGGAAGCCAGATTGAATGCCAGGGGTTTAAATCGCAGGTACAACAACAATTTCAGAACTAACAATGCAGCTGACTGAGAGTAACTGTTTGGATTGGTTATGTGGACAGATGGTGACTGTAAAATCAGCCATGCTGTGCTACTGCCACCATCTGTTTGGTCACAAATACTGTATAACAGCACAAAAGAATAAATACATAAAGAAACTGAGAACATTTTGACAGGTTTTCCACTCCTAGTTTTGTCCTTGAACTCTCCATGTTCTTCTACAGAGGTCAATCAATCAATTCTCTTTTTTTACTTACTGTCTGCATATTGCCTATATTTTCCAGTTGTATTATAGTAAAGAGACTAATAATTAGCCGAAACAACAAATGGAATGGTGGCTTTTGCACAGTTATTTGTGTTACTCTGTAAATTACTGTAAATTATGTTGACAAGTCATTATTAATAAAAACTACTTTATAATCTGACTACATAGAGAACACAAAGCCTAGAGACTCTAACCCTGACCTCTGTAGCTAAATCATGAGTCTTTGCCCATTAGGCCATTTGGCTACTAAATGAATGTTAGTTTTCGAAAAACCCTGGGTGATTTGTGAATAAGAAAACATCACTAATGGAATCAGCTCAGGCTTCACAACACTGCTTTTATTGATAGACCTCACATATAACTTAAAGTCATTTTCAAAATCCAAATGCAAATGACCAAATTTCCTAATATCCTAATATCCTAATGATCTTTTTTTCCAAAGATATTTTATAAATGTTTCTTTGCCCTGATTTGCTATGTAATCTAAATAATTCCTGGCATGTTGTTTATCCTTTGCCATGTACATTTAAATTTAGAATTAAGATAGTAATACAGCTTTTCAAAAGTGCTATACAAAAATATTTTACTTAATGATAATGTATGAAGTTTGCAGTGTAAGGGTTTGGGGGATTTTGTGCCATTATTGAGTGCTATAACAGAACCAAGGAGTGTACCTTTGAGTTATAAATTAAAATATAGAAATGTGAATGACTGAATTACTTTGTTTTGCAGTAGGCAACCACACACATGATCCCAACGACTAGGAGTGCAATGCAGATTCCTGTTATTGTTAAAATACGTTTCTGATACAGCTCCTCAGCTTCTGAAAAAGAGGACAGTCCACTCTTAAAACTCACACACACAGACACACACAAACACATACATAAAAACCATAAACCCAAACAATAAGAAGGTCCAAATGCATCCTTGTATTAGAGGTCTGCTATCACTAAAGTAACTAATGAAAGTCTTTATTCAGACACGGTAGTTATGACTGACTTTGGTTATTTAAGCTTATTCATTACTTCTCAATAAGCTAAGTTAGATTGACCACATTTTAGTAAATTCTTAAATCCCATAATTTAGGATTGCACTTCTAAAAAGTTGGGGGACTTGTGAGTGGCAGATTGTAAAAGGACAGTAAGACAAGAAGTTGTCCAGACGTCAGTGTGTGTCAAAAACATTGGGTCCTACACACACGTCCTACAATGCATCTCAATAGCCTTTTTGGCCTTAGTTCTAGTTTCTCTTATTTGAAATCTCTTAAATTAGTTAATTATGTTCTGATAAGAACCATACAAATACATTGCCCTGTTGCAGGTACATTTATATGAGAGTTTATAGTACACTAACAGTCAAATGTTTGGACACACAGATATGTTAAAATCTTTGCACATGGTTTTCTAATCAGTTATTCTTTTAAATTAACACATTAGCATTAGCAAACATAACATGCTATTGGAAGACAGTACTAATGTTTGCAGATGTTTGCAGGTTTTCAGCTACAATAGTAATTTACAATAAGAACAATGTCTACACATTCATACATTCATTCTGATCAATTTGATGTTAGGAAATCTGCTTTTCTTTCAAAAACATGGTCATTTCTGTGTGTGTCCAAACTTTTGACTGGTATGTCAGCCAGTAATCACCAGTCAGTGTGGATATGGCAAAGATTTTGTCCTTTTGAAACAGTATCTCCTTTACATGTAGGAATCCATATGGGAACATCAGATATTTCTATTTCTAAAAAGTTGAATGCTGGTATTGGCCTTAAGAATCCTGTTTCTACAGGGCTCTAGTCAGCAACCAGATACAGTATGCCTTTTTGACTAACACAAACTTGATGCTACTTCTGGGCTGGTTCTAGTGCTGAGAGAGTTGGTTCGACTTCAGCTCTTGAGAACAGGTTTGCTTTTCTATGGTTCAGAGAGCCACCGTAGAGCAAAGTCATTATGTTATTTTATAGGTCTGCATATATCTCACAGCAATGCTCACGCCAAGCACAACAACAAGCACCACTACATCTCTGTAGAAGCGTTTGCGAGCCTACACTGGCATCCAGACAGGACTAGTCCAACACATTTGCACTGCTTGTTGTAATCCCTATAGATAACAATTACATTTAATACATATAGATTCTGAACATAGGATGTCATTGTTAGCTTTTGAGAGTTTTTTTCTTCAGCAACACTGGTATCAATCAAACTGCAGTTAAACAAATCTAATAATTTTGATTTTTATCATTACAGTTCAACTTTAGTTGGCCTTGGTATAATACGATAATCCCACCCCCAGTTTCTGACGGTTCTAGGTTCTAGACCAGAAAAAAGTCTTGAAATGGTTTTCCTGACCCAAAGCCAGTTCTTTGGCAGTGCAAATGTGAAGAACTGGTTTGAAATTAAACACTGCCTCCAAACTAGCCCTTGAACTGGCTTGGAGGTAAAGGGGTAAAAGAGAAATTACTCTAACACTGAATTTTTTACTGTTATGCAGGTTTGTTACTGATAAATTGCATATGCATATTGCATAAAAAGTGGGCTTTTTTGACACTCAGGAGATAAATTTGACATTTCACAGTTTACCTATAAAGTGCCCTTTGGCTAGTCATGGAGTAACAGAACCTAACTTTACTATGTACTTCTTATGGTGGTTCTTAAGCCAACTTAACAGCACACATTTTATTACATTTCTATATATTTTAGAAGTGAGCAGAAAGAAAATGAGCCAGTGTGTGATGACAAGAGGCAGAACTAGTGGAATATAAAGAACAGGAAACATACACAACATCTGGTAAAGGTGCAAACAGGAAGGCAGAAGATGGCTGGAGGACAGCGATAGTGTGCTATTGTTTCATGCTGAACACTGGTTGCAACAGAAAATGCAGGGAGAAGGAGCTGAAGGGATATGAACATACAGCATCAGGAATGTGCAGCCTCTCTGGCTTTTTAGTGTACTCAAATAAATCAGCAGCATAAGCAACTGCTTACCTCAATCAGAATATGGCATTTGACATAAAAACAATAACTTGCAGATAGAACATGCTTGCTGATGTGTTATTTTTGATTGCTAAAATGTGTAGAATGTGATATCTGATTTGTGCAAATCGTCAAGGCTGTATGATCCCTTCATCTGGCATGAGAAAACTAGCTTCAGTAAATGGTTTTAGCTTACAGTCTTACATCTGCAAACTAGGAGAAAGGAACAATCCATACCCATAAATTCAATCCCAAGATGTTCTGTCAGTGCAGAAAGGTGGCAAGAAAAGAAATTGGATTTTTCAGATATGAAATATATGTAGACTTTCATTTCTGTTTTTAAAGAGTCAGATATTTCTTGATAGATTAAATAAAGTGAGAAAAAAGTGATTATACAGAAATGTGAACAATGTCAGTTTACATCAGTTTAAACACTGTAGACTTTCCATCTAAATATCAACAGTCTTACACTGATCCTTAAGGTACTGGAAACCATAACCTAAAAATCTTTTTTAAATTCTCTTGAAAGATTTCCAGACACAAGTTGGTATGTGCAGTTGTATTAAAAGCAAATAAAACTGGGAAGCCACACAGTGTCAGTTGCCAAGGCAATACACAAACATGGCACAAGGTTAGAAGTATTAGTAGTATCAGAAAGTAGTAGTTCGACACATCTCACAACTGAGGGCAGCAGTCCCTTGTCCCCAAACACGTTTTTAAATCTGGCACTTGAATCAGGAAATATATTCAAATGAAGACAAAAGAACAAAAATGGCAATGGATGATGTTTGTAACTGTTAGTAACAGTTTCCTGTACCGTAACAACACTGGGGAAAGGACCCATTTCTGTCGCAACCTTTTAACAAATGTTTTACTGAAATAAAAATCATGTGACAATCTGAATACAATATTATACATTATGGTTCTTATTTTATAGCACTACTAAACTAATACATGCACTTCCATCACTGTGCTTGCAGTGAACATTGGCGTTAGTAATGTTAGTAAGATATTAACACACTCGACAGTCAATAGTCTAAATTTAACATGCTGCAATGGTCATGCATCATTCTCAACGCATACTTCTGGGCTATTATTATATAGCTATTATATAGCTTAATATTGTTTGTTGTTTTAAGAAAACTAGTGCATGTTTATTCTTATTGGGATTTTTTTTAAATGCAAAGCAACGCCTATATCCAGTCAACACTGGATATTTAAAAAGTGAGGGATGTTGCACCACTGCTTTGAAAATGCAACAGTCTTGTGGTTGTGCACACAAGTCAATTAATTTTTCTGCCAAAACATAATCCTTAATGATAGGAACTCTTTTTGGAAGGCAATGACGAACAAACAACTTGTTTTGCCGGTTAAGACGACTAGTTTTGTACAGTGAAGTACAACACCCTTTGTTAACTGCAACCACTACACTACTACACTTCACACATTAACCTTTTTCCAGTTCCACAAAACAGATGTAAACCTGATTGCTCACTGAAATGTAGGGCAGTAAAATACTTGTCCACCTTTGTCCAAAGTGGCTCTTCATAAGTGCATTCAACCTCTGTTTGAATAAAAGAGAGTCCTTTAATAATAATACTGATATCTGAGGTGCAGCATGGACACTGCAAACTCAACAGGCAATACCACTAGCATCATCTGTCTTTAAGTCATAAAGAGTCAGCACAGGCCACAAACAGTTTTTTGGATCTTTGGTGGTCTATCCTAAAGATAGAATGGTCCTGGTCATCAACCACAAGTAAACACTTCAAGGAGGTCATCTACATCCAAAGGCTGTCTTCAATGTGACCAGACACAATGGTATTTACAGTACAACCTGACATCACATGATTACAGTTCTTGACAGTCACAAGAGGACAAGTAAGCCATAAATCTCTATGACAAATGTGTAAATTCAATCATTCAATAAAGGCAGACAGAAGAGCACCGTGGTCTTTTTTTGAGAATTTGAGCTGTGCCGATCAACATGAAAGAACATGACATACTGTACTGTATAATCACTTGACCCACCTCCCTAGTGAAGGGGCAATTTCTATGAGGTGTTTACATGAGAGGAACAGTGCACTGTTAGCAGAGTATAACAATTCTTGGATCTAGGTAGAATTATTGTGTTTGGTGTTGTCATCAACACAGTAGTGCCAGTGCTGATTGACAGGTCACAAGCTCAACTTTCTCTAGTTTGAATAAAATCTGCACTAAGTCACATGAGTGTAAATCCCACAATGTTGCTCCACCACCACAGTTTCTTCACTGTGGCCTCATTGGTAATGATGCACTCGGTGTTGAATTTAACTTCTCATTCTTGAATCCAGAACATATGATGTCAGGTCTAATGAACAATTTGTAAGCATCCAAGCACCGGCAATGTCTGTTAACATCAACTCAACACCGCATTATCAGCAGTTATGGCTATCAAATGCTGACCCAGGTGTGCAGAAAACAACAGTGGGGTGAGTTATCTGCTGCAGGAAGATGGTAAACTCTCTGTCCAAAACAGTGACAAAACTGATACCACCAGACATGATGAGGAATCAATATTCAAATAGATAGAGCTGAATCTTTTTTGTAAGACAATTCATTTTGTTTAGGTTGACACACAATAATTCAGCTAAGATCTATACAGCTGGAGTGTGAACAGCTAACCAACTCCTTAATTAATTTGTGGAACTAACCCAGTTGTAGGGCTCCCATTGCTGGGCAGTGCTGTTTGCTCTCTAGGCAAGGCAGCATAAGCTCCACTAGGCCTGGCCCACATAGGATTGAGTTTGAGTTAGTTGATGAACATAGGGCTGTGCCCAGATATGGAGCTCATCATTTGAGTGCACATGATTAATCCACCACTTTCATTTTTATGACAGATGTGCTAAGAAGAAGGCCAACAGTAGTTTGATGTCTGAAGAAACAGGATCCACTGAATGGAGGCAAGACAGCGATGTAACGTAAAAGGGTTTATTTAACTAAAATTACTATACAGATCTGGCAAATGTATCTAAAGAAAAGTCTCTTAAAACTTAAATAATATAAGGATAGTCAATTCTCAACATACTTAGCAAGAAAAGGAGCAAGGTTTCCCTTGCCCGGGAAAGGGTACCTGGGGCCTCCTTGAGCCAGGCCCAGGGGAGAGGCTCACTGCCGAAGGAGTGACGTGGTTCCACTCACTTGTGGGCTCACCACTTGCAAGAGGGACTATAGGGGCCGGGTACGCAGTGATACTGTGTGTGATCACTGTGTGTGATCACTGTGTCTGGATGGGTTTTTTTCAGGGAACTGCAGCTTCCTCTCACTATTCAATGCAGGTTAGGTTCATTAGTGACTCTAATTTTCCCATAGGTGTGAATGCGAGTTTGAATGACTTTGAATGGCTCACTCAGGTCTGCTAATGAGAGGAGACTGAAAACTCCCTCTTCACAGGGTCTCAGTCAAGTGTATTTTCCTTTGTTGTCCCTGGCTGGTGAAATGACTTGCCCTGTTCCATTCGACTAGCCGAGACTATCACCACCTTTAAAAAACATTTGAAAACTCACTTGTTTAGAAAGTATTTCAAATGATTCTCTCTCACTCACCCATTCACACATACACACACACACACACAAAAAGAAAAAGAAAAACAAACAAAAAAAAACCCTTAATCTAATGTTTAACAACGCCTTAGCATGTTTTCCTTCTTGACAAGTTGTATCTTATCAGGGCTCTTAGTTAGTAATAAGTTAGTAGTTAGTTAGAAAGTAACTCATAATTTACAGAACCCAAATTGTAATTGCTTGTGTCTCCTTGTCTGTGTCTGTCATCCAGTCATCTTCAGACTTGTGTCTCCTTGTAAATCGCTCTGGATAAAAGCGTCTGCAAAATGAACTAAAGTAAAGTAAAGTAAAGAATGGTTGTTTGTCTCTATTTGTGAGCCCTGCAATAAACTGGCAACCTGTCCAAGGTGTACTCCGCCTTTCGCCCAATGACAGCTGGGATAGGTTCCAGCACTCCCACGATCCTTACAAGGACAAGCGATTAAGATAATAGATAGATGGAAGGATGTGGTGGAGAAAAGAGAAGGACCGAGAATGGAGGCCTGCGGTACCCCTGTGGCAAGGCAATGAGAGTTAAATACTTACCCCTGCCAATATAACTTACAGGTGGATATTCGATAATCAGCGTTATATTGCATCATCACAGATAACCATTTAAGCCATGCAGCAGTAGTTTTCTTATCTTTAAAACATGGAGCATTGCATTGTGGGATTGATAACAGAAAGTAATATACATGCCATGTACACTTATTTTTATGTTGCATTGTGGGATACTTTCAGTGCACTAGATGACTGGTATGACACTTGGACACCAATTCAAAATAGTGAACACCATATATAGTGCACAATATAATGAATAGGGTGATTTTAGACACAGCCAAAATTAAATGACACTGACAGTTTGAGAAGGATTAGGGCTTAGGCTAGCTTTAGCAGTTTGTACTCCACAACCATTAGGGGGGCTATTTCTGTAGAATAACCACCACTTAAGCCAGACTGGTTGAGATCAAGGATGTTATTTAGAGATCTGAAAGGTTTCGTTGAAGACTACTCAGTCTTTAGCCAAAAATAATAATCAGTCATCTCATCATGGTAAATACAAATGCAAAAAGATCTGGCTGTAAACCGACAGAGACCATACAAGTGCACCAGTTCCAAATAAAGTGAAACTATGGAACAACTGTCCTTGCTCATGAAAGAACACATTTCTTAAGGGCCTTCCAGAAAATGCAGATGTTTGACTCAGAACACATCCATGACTTGCACAGGTGTATCACAGGCTTAGCTAAACCATAGCTAAACCCTCAGAAAATGTTAAGAAATCTGGTTTTATCCCATATTCTTGATCAGCTAACTATCTTTCAGAAAGAATTCAGAAATACCACTAGAATAATATTAATAATATTAATAATAGTGTGATTGTAGACATCTCATTCTTTGCAGAAATTCCAGAAGTCTCCCACAAAATGTCAGCTACCTGTAACCTGCTAATTAAATGTAATACCGCAATCGACTATGTCCTCCATAAGTAGACCTAGCTTTTGCCTTTGAGGGCAGTATTGTTGTGCTGAATCTTTTTGTTCCATTTCTTGTTTTGTGTTTCTTCCCCTTCTGCCTGTAGAGGTTCCTGCCAATCTGTCTTTGTTGATCCACACATGAATTCACTTTTACCAATCAGCCTGATCTCTCGCACCCTACTCACCTGCCAGTCTGCCTGATGTGTTTCGTAGCCTAATTGCCCCAGCCACAGTTTCCTGAATTTTCCTATGTTTCCCTGTACATATTTTTTATCTGTTTGAACTTTGCCTGAATTCTGGATTTTCCCTCTTGTTTGTTCCAGTGGACTGGTTGGTTCAGTTGGAAGATTTGAGCATTTCTTAACACCTTTAGCACACAAAGCTGCTCACTAGTTTCCCAGCCAGTTAGCTTCAGCCTACTAGCAACTATCCAGCATCCAGTGAAACTAGTTTCCACGGGGGCTTGCCTTCAACTCAATTCTCTCCAACCTACTTCCCTCTTACCGCTAGTAGCTGCAGTCCTGTCTTCCAATCAATTATCATCAGGGCATCATAACTTCTAACAGGTTAGCTCAAATTGGATTTGCAAGCAGCTCTTCAGCTGATGAATCATCTAGCAGGTCTTAGAACCCGGTCTGCTACTAATGCCACTAACACTAGGTCCATTATCCATGGGTGGCTATAATGTCAGCTATCAACGAGTTGGCTATCCACTAGTCATCTTCAGCACCAGCTGTGCAGTAAAACAAAGCTTGCACAGAGTCCCCATGACCCAGTGATCCTGAGTCTGAGCAGTCCAATAATACAGAACATCTGCAGCCCAGCCTGGGATGTATGGAGATGAAATCTATGGCGACAGAGCCACAGCTATGTGGTGCCACAATCCCCACCTGACCTGTTTCTGTTTTCGAGCCAGCCAATTCCTGAGTAGAGATGGGAACCGAGACACACTTCTCTGTTTCCAAATTGTCTAATTCATCTCAAACATATGCCTCCAAGCTTTTTCCGACAGTTGTGCATTGCAGAAACTAATGTGTTATGACCCCAAACTCTGAACGTTGAAAACTAGCAATGTAATAGCAAATAGGAAGAATACAGGTTTAGCTCTGGTGCTGTTAGACATACTGAAAACAGACATGGATTGTGAGAGAGTGTGAGATGGATTGCAGTGTCAGGAAAAAAAGAAAAATTCAGAACAAAATTTTTGGTGGTAGGTTCAATATGATAACCAAGACGCCCCTCTTCTGTGCCACATTCTCCAGCTCTTTCTATAGGTATCCCAAGGCATTCCTTGGAGATATGAGATCCCAAAAAGATGCTTGAACCACCTCAGGCTGAGCCAGTCACACTTCAAAGGAAGCTAATTTCTGCCACTTTTATTTGCATTCTCCTTTAATTTTCATCACTACCCAGAGCTTGTAACCATGGTTGAGGTTTGGGAGAGCTTATTCTTTCAGCTCAGCTCCCTCATTCAGTAACAGCCCGGTAAAATGTCAACTTTATTGCTGATCCAGCATTCATCTGTCAGTATCTTGCTCCAATTTTCCCTCAATTCTGAAAAAAACACTGGCATACTTAAACTCCTTTACTTCACATCATTTTCCAACAGTGAACCATAGCCTCAGACTTTGAGGTGCTGACTCTTATCCTTGCCACTAAACACTTGGCTGCAAAGGCACTTCACCTGGAATAGGGAAACCTGCTAAGGATGGATGAGGGTTGAAGAAATTAATAAGTTTGGTTTGATGTTTTCCATTCCGTGTGCATGTGTGCAGTCTATTTTAAACAGCAGTTTATATTATGACTGTAATCTGTTTAATGCAGTATTCTCACTATCATTTATAGCATATTTCAAGTGAAGAATAAGGATAAAAGTCACCAAAAACATCGCCAATAAATAATTTTTCTATATTGCTCAGCCTTACTAAATCAGATATAGACTGTATGATTTCTTCAGTACATTGCCTATTATAAGAAAAAAATTAATTTAATTTGTTTCTGTATACTCAAATGTAACCCAATATAATGTTAGGCTAGTCGGGAATGCCTGTCTGTGTCTGGTGAGCTGTCCAGGGTATACCTCATCGTATCCCCATTCTGGAGCCTGATCTTGATTTGGATGCCCCAGCGAAATGTTCAAGTCTGGTCCTGTGTTGACTTGATCCATTAATAACCTGTCCCTGAGTTGGGTGTTCCGGATGTCAATCCACCTGTTCCTCAGCCAATTCCCCAATTGGCCAGTTCAGCCAAAACACCACTGCCAATGTCCTCTTTTGTTCATGAGTTGTTTCTGCTGTTTCTGCCCCTGGTGCATGGTTTAGCTGCTGCTGTCAATTCCTCTGTTCCAGCACATGGTCTTCAGTTGAGCTCTACAGTCAATATGCCTCCCACTCTAGAATTGGTTCCTGAGTCAACCTTCCATGCTCCCTCTGCTCCAACACCCATTCCTGAGCCAATGTCAAGGTCTGTCTCTGTTACAGACAATGCTACAACAGCTCCCTGACCTTACTGCCACATCCACTCCAGAGTCTGCCACCCTGGCAGCCCCACAGGGCATGCTGGGACATGTGCTCCTGACTGCTGTGTATTTCTTGGCATGTATGTTAATGCTATCCTGAATGGCAACAAAACCACCAGTGAACATTGCTGCACAGAAAGATATTTATATAAACATCAAGAAATAAATTAGCAGCCTGTTGGCAATAAAAAAACTGAAAGAAAAGGTATGAAGCACAAAACAGTAAAGAAGAGAAGATAAACCGTGACTTCTTTTGCATTTCGTATCCCTCCTCTGACATTTTATTTAATTTGCTTTCCAGCCTTGGTGTCCCAGCCACTCTTACCTGTATTTCCCTGTGTTTATCTGTTGGATTTCTTTCCTGTTTGGGCTGCCTTAATTCTGGATTTCCCCTCTTTCTTGGACAGGTTTCTTGATTTGGACAGATTGCTTGGTTTGGATTGATTGCTTTGACACATTTGACTCTGGAGTCAGATTCCTGTTTCTAATGGGATTATTAATGTTATTATTAACTACAGCTTCCATTTTGTTTGTGCGTTGCATTTGGGCACTACTTGCTGTTTTGTCCATATGAAAACAATACATATAACTAATAATATACTATTGCATGCGACTTTAACATACAATATAATACAGAAAATTCAACATGCAGAAGGTTAGGGGCTACATTAATAAGTATATCTAATGGGTAAAACAACAAATTGGGTACACAACACACAAACTGTTAAGCATGCTCAAATTCAAGAACAGACTGAGGAGAAAATAGACATACTGTAAAAGCTGGCCATTACATAGTTTTGGCAGCGATCACCAGTAAATTCATTTGGACACCTGAGTAGGAAACAAAAAAAACAGACAAGAAGAGAGAGAGAGAGGGTTAATTTATACAAGAACTGCAAAACCCACAACAGTCACCACTGGTGTTGGCAGGAAGGGCAAGGTAGACCAATAGTCTAGCTTTAGTTTAATTTCTAATTAGTCACCCAAGAGTGTCATAGCACAAGCACACTGACTTATGACCTATCGTTCTTGATCATATGAGAATCTGTTTTATTTTTGTACAGACCTCCATCAAACTCTGTGTGCGTTTAAATAATGTCGCAGTAGCAGACTGAAATGTGCATGTACATAAAAAGCCACTAAGAAAAAGCATAATCTATGTCTGTAATATAATCCTGTATAAGGGGTGTCATGAGACCACCCAAAAAAAAGCAACATGGGCTCAGATGCATGGCATTAATACAGTATGGCAATCAGTCCCAGTGGTGGTTCAGTTAGGCTTGATGTGGCAGCAGTCCAACCAGTGTTCCCTGGGTTTCCTGTGTGTAAGACATTTGTTAACAACTGAGTTTGGATTGGAAACAGCAAAATTAGCACTGCTTTACCAACCACCATGGTCAGTTTAGCACTAGACCATAGGGAAAACAGTGTTTTCTGAAGGGATGGGGGAGAGGCTGAATGGTAAAAGCAGTAAGTAGTATGTCTAAAGAAGACAAACTACGTCAGCCTAATATGGAGATTTCACTGCTCTGAAGGATGGGGTGTGATGAGATGACAAGTACATGCAAATTCCAGGGCACTACTCCGCAGAGGAGGGTGTGCTTAAGCCTTTGGACCAATTCAGAGGGCTCTGCTTGAACTAGCAGAAATAGAGTTATATCAGGATTAAGGCTTAGCTTATGGCCATAGTTTTATCACTGTATATAAAAGAAACATGGATATTTCCATCATTTCTTGGGGAGTACATGAGAGGGGTGAACACCAGTAATGACATGTGGGACTGAGTACAGTTGTGATCACATACGTTTTGGATCTGAGACTTTCTTAAGCACAGCTTGTTCACATCGGTGCCCAGTGAATCCCGCCAAGCACCTGGTTGATGGGTAGAAAGGAAGAGAGATAAACAGCACTGACTGACATATTACACACAAAACGTGACACACATGGACAAACACAAAGACATCCGGTGTACAGTCAAAAACATGACAGCATCCAGGAAACAGACCAAGGGCCACATAATGACATTGATATTGGACAGTTCTGAGCTACCCTGTATAATGCCATTATACAGGCATTAATCTGTCCAAAATCTCAATGTTTTAAAAAAATTCTCATGAAATTTATTTGATCCAAAGCTTCTATATTTTACCTTAGCTACCCGGATTCTGCACAAGCGCACACTCAATTTCATTGTTACTTGTAAGAGTGACAATGACAATAAAGATTCATCTTATCTTAAGTGTCTTAAGGTTTCTGGCAATGATAGTCTTATTGAAGAGTTTTGGCATCAACTCATGTTGCCAAAACCCTTTATCCAGACCTCAGTCCTACATTTTGACACTTTGACCTAAGGAAAATGGATGGTTAACTTTAGGATATTAGTAACAGTACAGTATTTAGAGCATAAGGTGCTGTTGGAGTAGACGTCTGTGGTATGCACTTTGCAGCTACAGTAGGATGTGGAGTTCAGATCTCTCTGACCTGGACAAAGCTAGGAAGCAAATGATTTACCCCTTCCTCCATCTTTCTCTTGACTGAGGACAACACTACTTCTGTCACTTTGTGGCTGAATGCTAATATCAGCACAAGTTTTCACAATTGTTTTCCTTCCTCAATATAGTGACAGATGTTCCGCCTCGCCTGAGCCAGTGACCAGCTTAGTCATCTTTTGTGAATGGCTCTCATTCCTTCTCTACTACTCAGCTCCCCTCAGAATAACTGCAGTGGTACACACTTGTATGGGCAGTTATTTAAAAAGAAATAATTGGTCTGTTGTATTGTTAATGTGCTCATTGTAGCAAGTACCATAGTAGAGTTTCTTCTGGTAATTAGATAATCTGATTTACTTTACTTTACTTTAGTTTACTTTACTGATCTTCACACATCAGTTTTAGAATCTTAAATTCAATCTTTATGCATATTATATCATGTGCTTTTTTTGACATTTGCCATAAGGAAAAAAGGATGGTTAACTTTTTGTAGTTCAAAAATAATCTGAGTGTAAATAAATTATAAAAAAGTATAAAATAGAAAAAAATTCAATTAATCTTTGTATTCGTACTCATATCATCAAGATATGTTGTATTTTCTTCAGCTTTTTCTTTTTCTTAAAATAGTTTCCATCACATTTTTGATCTTTGTGTATGTTCAGTGGTAATTATTAATTTTTCTTTGGCACCACTTAACACCAAAGTTTTATAGTATTGCTATATAAATCACTACATTAACTTCACTATAATGTATTTAGCCTGAAGGAAACTTCAGTCAGAGTCAGTATTATGACCTACTGTTGCATACCTGCAGAGGAACTTTGTGCTGCCTGGCATGATTTCAAGGGTGAAGCATTCCCCTCCATTAACACAGTAGTTCTTCTGGCTGTCACTGCAACGCATCACATGGCTGGAGGTCTTAGCTGTAGTGGTGGTGCTGGTGCCAGCTGCAGAGGACACCCGTAATTAGTCAGAAGGACACATATCTACTGTAGGAGGTGACATTGAGTTTGTAAAGTGAAAATGAAAAACTCTGACCACATGTTTTAAAGGAATAGTGCGCATAAACATCCCAGGTTATAAACAGTTTCAAATACTCACCATGTGTAGTTTTGAAGCAACTACTTTACAGTCTTCATTGAAATCCCAATGTCCCAACCAATCCCAATACCCAAACACTCATATTTCAGTCAGTATATGTCTATACTATATACGTAGATGTAGCACAGGCCACAACTAAGAGCATAAACAAAAAAGTGGAATATTTAGACATGATGAAAATAGAATTTGTAACACAAGTGCAGACAACTTTCTTGGAATTATTGTATTCATTTATTTACATGAGACAAACACACATGAGTGCAAGCGTGAGACAGTCCACAAATGTTCTATTCTATCTTTCAGGAGTATGAACTGAAATGAAATAAGCTTTAAGGGGTGTATAGGTGCTGTGAGTACAACACTGCATCTAGGAGTATGATCTACGTATTGCACATCACATTTCTTTTTACTGCAACAAGCAGCTACATCAGATTACATGCAACACAAAGAAAGCTGAATGAGGATGTGCTGTGTCTTCACTGGACATGAACTCATAACCTCAATATTTGAATAAATATGTGAGAGTCAATGTTCAGACTCTAAGAGAAGATAGATTTTTTTCATTTAGCCTTTGTGTTTGTGAATGCCTAAAGTCATTACTGTTAATGATTCACTTTGGAAAGAGTGACCAGTAATGAGAAGATGTTTTGTCCTCATTATTCATGATGGAATGCAGGGAGAACTTTTGCTGGTGGATCAGAATATTAAACCAGAGAGCAGTGATACAGTTCTGGAGCGTAGCCAACAGGCAGCTTCATTTCTCTGCTGTTCAGGCTCTTTGGGTAGAGCTGGGGTTGTATTAGCAGAGGAATCAGTCTGCTGCAGTGGATGGTGTTTCTGTCAAGTGTTGTCAAGGACAAACCTTGATGCACTGCACCAGCAAAAATCTCTGTATGCATGCACTGGAATCACAGCAGTCACTGTGAAGGTGAAAAGGATTTGGATTTCAGAAGCACACTTTCCGTGTACATTTAAATCAGTCAATCTCAATTATATTTGAGCCAAATATAATTACAAAACAATCAACTGGATTTTAAAGTTTGAACATTTTCATCACAATATGTGTTTGGTTGCCAGCTTTACTGAAGTTTAATAAAGCTTGGAAGAATAATGTAGAAGTTGTCAGGTTGAAAAGAGATTGAAGAGCTGGAGATCAAACCACCATAGTCATCACAGGGTCAGCTGAATGAACAATTTAAATCATTTAGCGCTGCAGTTTAACTATGCCAAGACTGCCCTCATCCTCCAATGAACATTTAACAGTAAGATTTCTGGCGAACGCTACTTCCTACAAACCAAAATGTTCTCATCTGACAGCATCACATAAAGGTACCCTTTAGCATCAGTATTTGATGCACTGGGTTTGTCTGTCCTTGATGCCATGGGAATGAAAGCGGCTGCCTATTGGACCTCTCATCAAAAGAGGTTACAGGGTGGAACGATGGTTTGGTGGTTGGATTGACCTTATGCAGAAATACAACTGTCATTGGGCAGAGGAAGGGTATGAGGCAGGGCACGCCCCGGACGAACTGGAAATCAATCACAGGACCTGACACCTGGCACACAGAGACAACCACTAATTCACACTCACATTCACATATATGGGCTATTGAGAGTCATCAGTAAGGCTGACCTATTGTCTCTGGATTGTGGAGAAACAGGAGAAGGCGCACAGAGAGAACATGCAAACTTCACTGCTGTCCAACTGCTACAAATCAATGACCATCTAGCTTTGAGGAGAGAGAGTTAACCACATGGCCTCAATGCCTATCTCATGTTAAAATCATGTGAAAGTTATGTTCAATCAGTTAACTATTAACAGCCAATATGCTCCCAGTCTAAATCAGTCCAGCTGCCAGCCAATTCTTAGCCTGATCCCAGCCACAGCTAAGCTCCTTCTCCTGTCCGTCACGATTTGTCCATTTATGATTGGACATTAACTTTCCAAATACATATGCAGATACATTTCACTTGCTAACTGTAATACAATTTAATTCAGTTGTCTATTGTGCTTTGTAGTATGCAAGTATAAATTTGAGTGTGACATAAAAGATTTGAAAAATAGAGAACACTGTTTTAGGGAATATTAGTCAATTCTAGCTGTTCACATATACTGTATGTTCTATCTTTTCTGTCACTCTAGTATCAGCATATAAGTTTGCAGATTACCAACAAAAAAGTTATTCATAAATATGCTGTCAGTGTGTAATTACCTAGAAATACTAACTGACGCATTTTTTAAAGCTTAGAATGAACCTTTTATATCCACATAGTGAGTGAGTCCCCTTTCACAGAGGCCCTCATGTTTCTCCAACATGATTCTATCTATCTCTAGTCTTACATACTAAATGGATTAACTAAATGCAGTTTCTAAACATATAGGTTTGTAAAGTAACCTCATCACAGCATGAAGACAACATGACACCTTGCTTGTGCTTGTGCTTGTGCTTGGACATGGGGATGCGGGCTGCGAGGAGCGCTCAGGTTGCATTCTGCAGTCTCACCACTAGATGCTGTTAAATCTTTTACATTTTACTAATTATGCTGTTTATATTGAATATCAGTCAGTACACTGTTATCACATTTTTAATACATTCATATTTTATAAAAAAAAAATCTAGTCTAGTTATAGTCTTAGTAATATTAAGTATATTATAGGAACTTAGTATGCAGTACAGAAGTACTATAACAAAAACCATGATATCCATCAAACTGCTGCTTTTGAATTATTGAGCTTCACAAATGTGAGATAACAATGTTTTTTATTGCTGTACTTTATTTTTTGTTTTCCAATCTGTGATTGCCACCATACATTTGACTTGACTTCACTTTATCTGCTCATTATCAAGTGCACAGCGGGACAGCAGTATCAACCTTTGCCATGCTCGTAAAACCAAAGATTTTAGTTTTTTATGACCTCACTTCAACTAACATTAAACCCTGTCATAGGATTCTGACAGACATCACTTGGTCATAAAAATGTAAGAGGAACATTTACATCATTCATTGTGCAATCTGTGGTACAGACTGCTGCTGCTTCATCACCCAAACCAGCTGCCCCAAACTTCAGTGAGGACAATCTTAATAAACCTCCTCTTGTTAATGTTACAAATCAATATAAATAAATAAATATTTGAAACAGCATTTTAAAAGATCAATGCTCACTTAAAAGGTAGTAGTGTTCACAGAATTAGAATGCATGGCAGCAGATCCTCAACAGAGTTAACAGGGAGGTCCACAGACAAGTTGTTGCTACACATCCTGTAGATGTCTGATTGACTTATCAGATACCGAGGTTTGCACATGGAACTAAAGAACAGAGATATAGTTAGAATAAAATGTAACACTGAATTACAACAAACGGAAAAATCAACAAAATCCCCGAATGCAACAGTAAGTGAAGCCAAAAAGTGAAAGCGTAAAGTAGTACCTAAAGTTTCACTCGCTATAAATTCATCACAACACCATCTTGATGATCAGCAGACATGTAAAGGGATTATTATTAGGTATTTAAAGATCCTCCACCAAAGGCTCAGCCTTTGCAAGCAAAGATTCATCTTGGCTCAGCACTTTATGCGGTCAATTGAGGTCTTTTACCATCTACAGTTCTTAATATTGTCTGTAGATTCAGGGATTTCAGGGAATCTCAGTGTGTAAAATTCAATGGTGAAAACTACTAGTAAATGTGTGTGACCTCTGAGCCCTCAGACAGCACTGCATAAGACACTATCATACTAAAACGATGGATATAGCCACACTCGTTTAACACAGTCAACCACTGCACCCAGAGATAAAACTCATACATTAATTCTGTGCAGAGACACTCCCAGAGTTCTTTCAGACGAAGCTCATGTTATATGGACTGAAAGGCAGTGGAAGCATGTTTTGTGCCAGATAAGCAAATGTTTCAGCTTGTCCTGCTTTTTTGCAATAGAACATTGTTGTGAATAGCGGTAAGGAAAAGATAACTGGATTGCACAACTCTGTATATTTATGTGTATTATATATATGTGTGTGTATTTTTATGCTGTAATACTTTTGTGTTACATATATGGAAATACCATGTTTTTCTGTTATTTAGTATAATTTGTTATTTTGAATAAATACCTGTTAATTAAATACATTCATTTCTTTACAGGGAATATTGGATAAGGTTGGACAGTAAAAAGAAAGTGTGTATGTTTGTTTTGGTTATTAAAAATAATTTTAAAAATCAGCAAATTTGAAATTAAAAAAAGGAGTGTAAGTGGCTTTTCGGTTCATTTTTTTATCCATAAGATGTAACATCCACTCCGCCTGCTCTGTAGTCCTAACAGTTTGCTATCCCAGGCAGTATTTCCAAGAATGACATCTGAACTGGGTGAATCAGCAACTTGTATTTTATATCAGTCGTGTTCCCTTTAGTGCCATTGTAGGGAGCATGTACCCATTAAATAGATTAGAGAAAATAATCAGCCTAGAAGAGAAAATTTCTGTCACACACAAGTCTCTGCATGACAGTTGTTTGATGTTTACATTGCGTGCCCTTTTTTAAATCACAACCACACCCCTACACTTAAAAGGGTCCTGTGGTGATTTCTTATAAGCAAACCAGATTTAACATTTTGTTCAAATTGTGTTTCTCACTGTCATCATAGTTGCCTGATTACTGAGACATTAACTGATTTTATTGGAATATTTCAGCTTCTAGTACATTACAGTTATTAGAAAGATTATCTAAGTCGAGGTCCAGGATGATCCTCTGCTGGTCCTGAAATGTAACATCACTGATGTAGTTTTTACTATTTTCTTACCTATCGACAGTTTGTGGCAAACACATGAAACCTCTCATATTAGTCATGGACCACTTTGCTTTAGCACAATGTTTTAAACGTCTAACACAGCTGCTGTGATGACGTGTCGTTGTCACCTGTATTATTAAGACTCTGCTAAACCTGTTGTCAGACTTGTTGTCAGCTGAGCGTGAACAAACTTACAAATTACATGATCCTGTATGTGGTTCCAGATGTCTGTCTGTTCAGATCAGAATTGATATCTTTTATTTTTCAAACGCCTCACTTTTGTGCACATGCACATATTTCCTGCGTCATCAGTTGTGTTCCATAAAAATAGTAAAAATAGAAATGAAGATGTTTCACACATGTTGAACAGTTTTCAATTTTTGAGGAAATATGCAGCTGATGCGAAAATAATGTTATTATATCAACGCAGATAACAGGAATTAAATTTTGAGGCTGTTTAGGATTCCAACAGTGCTCACAATGGAGCTGGACACATCCATCTTATGAACATAAATCTAAACCATCTTCACAAAAAGAACAAATCTGACTAAAACAGGATTAAGGAGCATTAAGGCCTCTGACGTGAACACAACCAATGACATCTTTCCAACATACAGCTCCTTAAAAAACGTGGCATTCACCAGGCTTAAATGTGAGATTTACAACACCTTTGTGCAGTTAAGAGAGTTTGGTGAATCTGACTTGAAACACTGCTATAAACAAACCTTACAGCAGAAAGTCAGAGAATGCTTGGTTCCACTGATCCCTCACTGGCTTCCCACCAGCAAACAAAACCTGCTGGGAATTCAGTGTCAGCTATAGGCACCGACAGGGATCATTTTTCCGTACTGTTGATTAAGTGAAGCTAACCCTTCACTGAGGTACTGGTTAGGAACTCACTGCCCTATCCTCCACACTACCCCTCCACCACCATAGCCCTCTATTAGCTAACCCACATACAGTGTAATAAATCTGACAGTGATGTGACTACAACAGAAACGTCATGGTGGCGAGCCTCTGGCAGACAGACAGTATTAGTGGATTATTTTTCCCTGCAGCAGAGGGATGGAGAGGGCATCAATTAGCCTCTAGCAGGCTCTGACCTTGAAATGGAGCACAGTCAGAAAACAGGAAGTCTCCCTGTACCACAGCCTGGACTTACAGTTTGTGTCATGCATCATTTATTGATTTTCACTTTTTCATATGACTGGAAATGTGCAGCCACACATTTCAGGGATCTTTGAGATGTGTGGCTGTATTTGTGGCTGTGTGGCCACATTGTATTCTATCAGCACTCATTCAAATAAGGCTGTAATAACATCCATTATTGGAGTGTGCCTAAATCACTGTGGTATAATTTAAGAGATCATAAATACTTAAAGAGGAAGGAGTGAATGTTAGGAATGGTACACCCACACACCATAGGAGTAAAGAAGGTTTGAATAGGGCTGTTGTTGCCTGCACACCTATCTGCGTAGCAATACTTCTGAGGCTTAGTCATGGGCCTCTATGCTACTCTCTGCAAGTTACAACGTGTCTGCTTTCTGGCAAAGTCCTGAAAGCAGACACTTCCTGTCACTGCTGATATCGTGCAGCATGTAGGTAATCAATCAGCCGAGAAAACACAGATGAAGCGTTTCATCAAACAACACTTAATTGATATTTTTTTGTATTTTATTAAAAAAAAGAATGTTTTAATGAACAAGTGTTGAATACTTACAGATTGTTGGGGTGATGATATCGTTGGACTGCCATGTTGTCTGAGACAGGGGAGTCTGCTTTGGGACGGTGGAATCCTCAGCATGGTATTTCAGTGTAACAGAGGAATCAGACTGAGTCACTCCTGGCCCTTGTGTAGATTTCTTCTCCACTAAAACCTCAGGATGTCCTGGGGTAATGGCGACGGCGGTGGTCAGAGAGACAGTAGACGGAGATGAATGATGAATCGATTGAGTTAGTCCTAGCGTGGGGTCAACTGATATAATAATTGGGTCCTGTCCAATAGGTTTAGGCTCTAAGTGTGTGGGTGGTTCATACTCAAAGATCTTATCCACAAAGACCCATTTGAGGCCGGCTGTGCAGAGGGCTAAGCTAAGCAGACAGGCCAGGATGGGCAGAATGCAGATTTTCTCAGAGTGCAGGCAATTGTTAATCTGTTCCATCTCTATGCACACACAGCAGGTCCCTGGCAAGGCCACAATTCCCAAAGCCCCCAAATGCTCCCCATCACCACCACCACCACCACCACTTCCCTCTGCACCCTCCTCCCCACTTTCACCAGCTGCCTCAGTCTCCTCTGGTTTCTCCTCCGGGACTTGTCCAGTATCAACAGTAGAGCTGGTGGGGGAGGCTGATCCAGGAGGGGTTACCGGCCCTGCAGTGAGGTCCTCCATTCCCTCAGTCATCCTGTCCAGTTGTTGGATGAAGGGTCTCTGAACACCTTATCTATTAACTCAGAGCATCACACAGTGGCAGTCTGCCACCAGTCTCCTCGAGTATGTTTTCCATCATGAGACTGCAGAGTCAGAGCTGGGATATCAGAGAGAGGTAAAATGCTCTTCAGAGTGAGTCAAACCTTGTTAACAGCCCGGGAGGTATGTAGACACCCTTCTGCGTACGAGGGAAATGAATTCCTTACTCATGCTTTCTTACATGAAATTAATTCATGAGTCAATAAGTAAAATTATCAATTTTGCTGTGGCCAAAAACAAGATTGCCAGTGTTTTTGAGTCCTTAAATGTTCTGAATGGTCTAGTAGTGAGCAGTGGTAGAAGAGTAGTGCTCACTCACCTGAGCACTTGGGCAGAAGAGGCGGTGTCGACGTGACGGGCCGGTTGCAGCTGCAGTAGCTGTAGTGCAGAGGACAGGACGGCCAGGCACTGCAGTGGCAGGAGGGACATGCTGTCTCGTCTGTGGAGCTCCAACTAGCTGAAAGGCTGAATCATCAGGGAGCGGCAGGTGCCCTTCCTCTCAGTGCAGCCACAGAAACAGATGAGTAAGGGAAAGGAGGGAGAAAGAGAATCACAGAAAGAAGGATGTGGAGGGGGGGGGCTGCAGCCGCAAAGAAGGGAAGAGAAGATGGGATACTCCCCTTTCCCTGCTCTCTCCCCTCCTCTCTCTATCTTTCCTCTCTAAGTGTTGAGCAGGGCAGCCTCTGGCCTCCTCCCTCTCGGCCTCTCTTCCTGTCTGCTGGTGTGTCAGTGGTGCTCCCAATCCCAGCGCAATGTATCCAGCTAAGCAAGTTTCTACTTGATCCAATTAGAGCGCATGTCAGCGAATCACAGGCAGGCGAACTGCTGTAGCCCGCCCCTCCAGCACCACTCCCCATTTATTATGCTGATACTAAAGGGTGTGTTTTTTGTCAAGGGGAAGGAGCCAAGGAAGCAGACATATGATCCATCCCAAGAGGATGCAGCCATTGTGTTCTACCTCTTCTCAAGTATCTGCATTCATTAGTGTAATAACATAATAACCCAGATGACTGCGTTCAAAGGGTAACACACAAAGACATATATTTAAAAACGTACATATATTATTGTGACACTGAAAGACTAAAACTAAAGCTAAGCCTTTTTTTAACTAAACTAATATGACTGAAATAAAAATCTTTAGCATTTTCTACCACTTGTACTTAAGCTCGATCAGTCTTTTGCAACGTTAAACTGTGCGCTTATAAAATTTGTAGATTTTTATAATTAAAGAATGTAAAATTCAAACAATAAAACAATTAAACCTTTCTAATAAAAAAGCTATTGAATAGTATTAGTAATAAACCAAATTGATGTTGGCCAAATGCCACCATTGTGAAATATGTCTTTACTAATTATTTACTGCAGACATTTTGATATGGTAAAGTAGAAATGTAATGTAAATAACAAGTGTAAATAATAAAACAATGATGTCTGAATTTCATGTAGCCACGTTAGTTTCAGGGTCCTCATTTAGGCTAAACTGTGGCTATTGATCACTAAACTCATACTGTCTCTGCAAGTGTGACAAAAAGCCCCCAGACTACCAATAAAACTAAGCCCCAACCCCCCACCATACCAGCTAATAGTCTAACAGGACAGTCCTGCAAGATTTCTGGAAGAGTCAGGGCTTAAACAAGATGAAGATAGTCGCAAAGGTCAGGTCACCACCACACTGAACACTGACACCACTGTGACCCTTTCCAATCCTTAGACAGAATTAATACCATTAATGGTATCTGCGGGAGAGGACTTCCTGTCAGGCCCCTGAATTAGAGACCTGCATATTGATTCACTTCTCAGCATTTTCACCCTCTTTATATGGTAGCAAAAAGGAAATAAATAAATAAGCAAGATAATGAACAAATAAACAAATGAATGAATAAATAAATCAAAATTTTAACTACAAAGTTTTATCTATACACGTCAGTTTCCTCTAGGGGTTTCAAAAGACATAACACATTTATAATTAATACATATACAAATGGAATGAATGAAACAAAAAAATACACAATTTAATAGGTACACCCAGCTAGCAAATCTAATGCTGTCTAATCTAACAAGCATGTAATAAATCCTGCTTCATGAAGGTGATAATGTTCAGCTTTTGTTCACTAAAATCAAACGTTAAGATCATTCTAATGAGCTTTACTCCATTTTCCAGAAGATGTTTCTGTCATTTAGCGTAGCTGATAGAAATAGGCTGATGCACCTTTTTTTGTTTTATGTAATACAATTAAACAAAAATTCAGCAGCAGCCTCCAGAATTAACATCTCTCCTCTGACAAATTCATACTTTCCGTTTTTTCTCTGATGGATCTGTTTTCACATTGTGGACGTGCATATATTTTTATTCATACTACATCTAAGGAGATGTACACACACATTCTACGCAGTACAAAACATGATGACAACTCTGGTTTGGAGGACACCTCTGTTTGTGGTATTTGACAAAAAAAGTACTGGATGACAAACATAACTTGACATAACGTGTAACCACGTCATGAGAACTACATAAAACATGCTGAAATACACATTACATACATGGAAACAGGAACACATTCATTCAGCTACACAGCAAAATATTTGTAACATCTATTTTCTTCCCGTGGGTTAACGCAAAGGGATAACTGTAACTGAATTTAGTTTTTGTTTTTTAGGGGCCAAAAATACATTATACAGTAATGCGTATAATTAAATCTTTTATTTATTTTGTGTCAGTGTTTGGCCCCCATACATTTAAGCACTACTTAAAGTCATTTACCACAAGACTAAATCTAAGTGCCTACCCTGTCACTTTTTAAAGCAGAGCAGTAACTGTTCATGTTGGAAATATGATCAGCAGATGGTGATTTTCTCTATGCAACACAAATGGAGGCTTGAAGTTAAAAATGTTTTGATTATTGCAAAAATTAGTTTTTAGGGAAAAAAAGTAAATGGCTAAGAATGAACAATGTGTGGAGTACTGTGTTTTAACTTTAAACTACGAGTCAAATGTTTGGACACACCTTTTCCTTAAGAGATTTTGTACATGAATATTGAAGACATCCAAACTACAAAGTAACATGTTTATGTAGTGAATAGAAACATGTGAAGTTTTATATTTTTGATTCTTTACAGTAGCTACCTTTTGCTCTCTCTTTGCATTCCCTCAGTCAGCCTCAGGCGGTATTCACCTGGAATGGTTTTCCAACAATCTTGAAGAAGTTCCCAGAGGTGGTCTTGTTGGCTGCTTTTACTTCGCTCTCCGGCAGCACTCTCCTTTTTGGACAAATAGCTCTTACATAACCTAGAGGTGTGTTTGAGGTCACTGGGCCTCATTCACCAATATCATTGTTGAATTACTTTTTTCTTAACTTTTTATTAAGACAAAAAAAGTCTGAGACTGACAGACTGAGAAAAATAATATTGCTTCTCAATCTGGAGAACAGACTCGTACAGAGATGTCTGAGCGGAAAGGGTCACCTGTCTAGTTCCATAGTGGGTCAGGATGGTGGTGGCTGAGGGGGAAGTGGAGCTTCATTCCTTGGTAATGTTCAATGATTTGAGGTGAAGTGAAGTGCTAGTCCAGTGTTGATTAATTTCAAAATTGTCATAATGTTTTGTAAGATAATGGAAATAAATAATAAAACAATTTTGAATAATACAATTATGATGCAATTTAAAGCTTATAATATTATACAACTGCAGAATCAATAAAAATGCAATCACTAATTTTGTACAAGCATGTTGGCTAAGAAATGTGTTTAAGAGCAGTTTTTAGTGTGCAAAGATTTTGTTCATGGCTAAGAACAAATAAGAAAACACTGGTGAATGTCAGAATCTTCTTAAAAACACTAATAAATAAGGCCTATTGTCCTGTTGGAAAACAAATGATGGGAAAGCATGTTGCTTGCTTCAAAATTCTGAGGTAGCCATGCTGGTTAAGTCTGCTCTCAATTTTGCCTAAGTCACCAACAATGGCAACAACAAAAGTCGGCTTTCTCCAGTAAGTTGTTTTCTTTACCCATCATGTAAACAGGAAACCTGGTTACAGTAGAACATTAGAGAAACCTGATTTGCCCAGGTAGATTTTCCAATGTATACGCATAACCAGGTTTCTAATCCGCTTTTTACAAGAGCACATGTGTAGGACAGAGACTGTTGACACCACTCTATTACTTTCAGAGTGGAGCAGCTGGATGAAAGAGGAGATCATTACAGAGCGATGCTGACATGTTTTTAAAAGTGCATCCAAGTCCAACTAAAACTGAATCAACAAAGTAGACGTCTGAATAAGTCGCTTTTCACTGTGGATTTTTTTAATTCAGACAGTTTGCACGTTAAAAAGGAACTCTAAATCTGTTCCTCAATTATCTGTAGTAAATCTGGAGTAAACCAGTCAGTGTGAACCACACATTCAGGAACCATCTTTTTTTAAGGAGTTGAAAACCATTTCAGTTACTTTGTGAATGTGACGAGAGAATGCCCTGAGTGTGCCAAAGCTAAATGTTTCGGATAAAATTCATATTCTTATTGAACATGTTTTGTTGACTATATTATTCCATATTTGTTCTGTCCTAATTTCAATGCCTTCAGTATAAATGTACAATGTTGAAAATAATAAAAATAAAGAAAAAGCACTGAAGGAGAAGGTGATCTTGGACTGGTAGTGTAAATTTATGTTACAAAGTAATCCACCAGGAATGCACATGATTGGCCCATGGTGCTGGTCCCACCTGTGTAAACGCACTTCATAAAAAGGGCTGTGTGCCTGACAGACAGGGCAAATGTCTGTGTAAATCCACCTTGGGGATGTAGCTACAAAGAACAGTAACTACGGCAACATGCTGTGAAGGACCACAGCGGGACGACTGTGCACTCAGTAGGCGGTCTTCCACACTCCTTCTAGCTCCATATGTTAGTTACGTCTCCACTTCATTCACTCCAAGTTACACATGCTCAAGCTGAAGTAGTAAGTACATGCTTTAAAATGTACTTAAAGTACAGAAGTACTCTGCTAAGGAAACCGTGTATTTAAAAAAAGTATGGAATTAGATTTTGTTGAGAACTGTGAAAATGTACAATTAAATTAAATTCAGTTTATTCCTATAGTGGCACATGCCATATAATAGAAGTTCGTGCACATGCCATATGAGCGCAGCATCGGTTTAAGCCCCAGGCTTTGTTAGATGTCAGACCCTCTCTTCACCCTATGTTTCCTGTCTGCCTCTCTCACTTGACACTGTCAAGCTGTCAAATAAAAACTAAAGATAAAAAAAATGTATCTAATTATGAATAATGTAGAAAAGCCAACAGTTCCACTTGAGCAAGCACTAGGCAACAGTTGACAGGAAAAACTCTCTTTAACGGAAGAAACCAGCAGAACCAGGCTCAGGGTGGGCAGCCATCTGCCTCAACTGGTTGAGGTGAGTGGAAAGCAGGCAACAAAAGAACAACAAGCAGCAGAGAAGACACTGGGAAGGTTGGTTGGACCATTAACTGAACACTGAACACTGAACACAGCTCCAAGACAGAGGAGAGAGAGAGAGAGAGAGAGAGAGAGAGAGAGAGAGAGAGGGAGACAGAGGAGAGAGGGAAGACCAGGTGTGTTTGACAAACTCAAATGTTTAATAATGAATAAAGCTGGACTCATCCTGAACACAGTCTGTTTACTGTGCAGTGAATCATTTAGGTGAATACCACTTACATTAGGTCTACATGATTTGCACATGAGTGTGATGGCCACAGCTTTCAAACTGCCACAGAGAGTCAGACAACAGGATAAATGTATGTAGCATGAGACAGGATGAAAACAGATGTTTCATGTCATCAAAAGTGTCAGAGTGACAAGCCTGTGTTTAAACCGTGGTTTATAGCAGTAGCCTGACACCAAGGAATGCTTTTGAAGCTGACCTTCTTAATGAAATACAGATCATCCAAAAAGAACTTTGTCTTAGGTTAACCACTAATTGCAGGATCAATGGTTTGATCCCCAGCTCCTCCTATTTAAGTAAAAGGGTTCTTAGGTGACATAATGAACTCTGGTTCTGTTTCTACACCTTCATCATTGGGCCCTGTATTTCCCCTTAGATTAATAATGCAGTTAAAATATTATTTAAAAAAGATTATTTTGTAATTTCTGCCTATTCCACAATCACAAAGGGCCATTTAGACATCTTAATACATGGTGATAAACAGAGTCTTATCAGAATTGTTTTTTCTTCCTTTAACCAGTTTTATCACAAAGATCTACAGTGAGCTCACCTGTCTTCATGTCTTGGCTTTTGTCCTGACGTGCAGTGTTGAATTATGTGACTTAAAACTATCCAATAAATTTAGTTTGCTTAGGATGGGTCAAAGTCTGGACACTGGACAAAAAGTCATGTCACACATCGCAAGGAAAATCGAAGCAAAACTGATTAATCCGGCCACAGCAAAGAGTCTGATTATGTTCATAAATAAGAGATTTCAGGTTTAGATTTGTACTATTCATTCAGTGCTACTCTGAGGAATCATGGAGTCATCTTTGACCGGGAAATCTCCTTTACCTCCTACATAAAAGAAATATCTTGAACGTCCTTCTTCCACCTTAGGAATATTGCTAAAATTTGAAAAAATTTGTCTCAAAGTGATGCTGAGAAATTAGTCCATGCATTTGTTACTTCTAGACTGGACTACTGTAATTCATTACTGATA
>JAUYWH010000014.1:19963984-19994560 GCA_034779795.1 Ctenopoma multispine | reverse complement strand
GTTCTGAAGGCAAAAGGGGGTCCAACCCAGTACTAGCAAGGTGTACCTAATAAAGTGGCCGGTGAGTGTATTTGATCCAATATAGAAAGTTATTCTAAAGTTAGGTTGTGGTAGTAACTAAGGTAGAATAGTTGTTAATACATTAGTTAGAGTTCCAGTTATATATTTTAAAATCCTAATTATATTAGAAAAGACAGCACAAACACATTCTCCTTTTAATCTATAATTTTACTTCTTTTTCTACTTTGATTTTAAAGTGGGCTACAAACCAATGTGAATGCTGCCACCTATTATAGGTAGATGTGTAGCAGCATCACACCACAGGAGATTTATTACAGGAGGTTTTCTGAATATTAGACAAATTTCCGTTGTATACGGTATTGCAATGACAAGGTCAATTACCCCAAAACAGGGGCTTTTTCTTTGCTTCTTCCAGAAACCACTGGATCTAAACTCTAATGTGATCCACCCACAACTGATATCAATCACAATTTGAAGCAGCTACCATCCACCTGCAGACCCTAGCTTGACATACATATTTTAATAAACAGCTTTAAAGCTCCAAAAAGTCCACCTGGCACCTTTGCCAGCAACCTTCCCCTGTGTCTCCACTTGCAGCATCTCTGTTAAAATGATGATGCAAAGCTGTGTCCTGAAGCACCTGCTTTCAAATTAGTTCAGCCTTTCCCTTCACTTCCAGCTACAGCCCGACCACTCAGCTCTGTTCCTAGTCTTCACCCATCTCTGGCAGCCAGCTTAGTCCCCAGTCATCAGTCTCCAGCCAGCTCCACTGTGATTGTTGAAGCTTCCAGCCCAGTAGCTGCCAAGCACAGCATCTGCAGGGGCTTTGTCTGCCTTATGTGAAAAAAGAAACATGGTGATTAAGAGATAAGATTATCATACAATGTGCTTTATTTTAACCAGTCCCTAACTAAAAGATTCATAATTTGAAGATTTAAATTGAATGTGTGAGACATGACAATACATTTTCATGTATGTGATTGCATCTTGTGTCATCGAGGCAAATATCAGCTGATCCATCAACAGTGTCACCAAAAGGTTAAGAACATGCATAACTTAAAGAACAAGTCGCACATTGCTAATTTAAAATCCATTGTGGACATTTTCAAGCCTTGCTTTAAGGCATTGAATGTTTATTTTATTCCTTCTTCCTCCAGGAAACTAAATGCAAAGATATGTCAGTCAGTCAGTCAGTCTTGTAAATTGAAGTTGCTCAGTAAAGATATCATTCCCTCTAAAATATATAGTCTGTCTAACAATTTAATGTAACTAAGTACATTTTCTCAAGTACTTAAGTACAGTTTTAAGGAACTTTTTTTTACTATTTTCATTTTGAGGGAAACTTTGTACTTTTTACTTTATCCCATTTATTTCATAGCTATAGTTACTAGTGAATAGAATAAACTAATATATAATAATTTATAATAAATTAATTAATCATCAGTCCATAGACTTTAGGTATATTTTAATTCTAATACTTCTGTACTTTATACTACTAAATACAGTACATCTCACCAGTAATTAATTTGGATACAGACCTGTGGTATTGTTTTGTGCCCCGTTTTCTTCTCAAATAAAATTAAAGGATCATTTGACCCAGATTACCGATAAAAACTTATTTATTTATTATTTACTATTTCATACTTAATACATACAGAGCGCTACTGTAAGGCACTGCCTTGAGTCTTAAATGGAGAACAAAAGGAAGCTTTGCTAATATTGTAAAACATTTAATGAAAAACATAAATAGAAAGATGATCAGTACAACAAATAAACATACACATTTTAATTTTTCTTTTTCATCAGCAAACTGAAACAACTGCATTTTTTACCTTCCATAGACTATACTGATGTTCGCTGTCCTAAAACTCTGCTACATGAGACATGATTCCAACACAGAAAAATCTGAACAATTAAGAGTACAAAATGATGTCATTAGATTGTCTATAGATTTTTTAGTCCTTTATCACAATGGCAGTGTAACTGTAAATAGACATGACATTTTTCTTTTCTCTGGAAAATAAAATCCACCTCAAGGCCCACTGCATCATCACTGTAGGATACTGTTGCTTCATGTTGCCAAACATTTTCTGCATTAGATCATAGTTGGTCAGGGCCACGAACAAGCTCAGCGTGGCCCTGGTTCTGGTTTGCCTGTGGGTTGAGAAGGCCACTAACAATGTCATTTACAGTTAGACTTCACCGCTTATGATGGGGTAGGATATCTGCCACCTGCTACTCATATCATTTCTAGTCTTCAGTTGGAAATTCCCGACTGACAGATTGTAATAACAACCTCCATGTGTTCCAGTGATGTAGAAAAACAGGGAAGAACATGGACAGCACTTAACTTTCTTTGTCCAGGTTAAAATGCTACTTCCCAAAAGATATCACTAAACGTGTTCTGCAGGATGAAGGAAACACCGTGTGCTCAGGTTTGCAGACAACACTGACCTGTTCTCTGTGAACCACAGTTGGAATACTAACTTGAGGGGCTGTTGCATTTTAACAAATAGAAAGCTGGAATTTCCAAATTTCCGACATCTTTGGGAAGCAGCACTATTTGAGAACAGCGATTTTTCATTCTCTTTTTTTTCTACTTGTGATAGTTCCTCTTTGCATGCATTCAGCTGGGGTCCATAAAAGCACCTTTATATAATGTAACATAGCACCATTTTTTCATATAGTTTTCCTATTATACTGGGACCCAACCATTGGCATGCATACACTCCAATAACTTTTCTTGATTCCCATTTCTAAACGTAGCATCGTTTCAAACGTTACAAGGCAAGTAATGAATATTCATACAGTACTTTACATGTCAAAGATGAACTACTACAGTACACATTAAAGAAAGTGCTAGAGTACAAAACGTCCTTGTTTTTTAAGTCTTACTCTACAGGACTATAGGACACACCAATGTATTACATTACATTTATCTAAATATACACCTTTTTCACATTTTCATTATTCACTTCAGCTCATTTAAAATGATTACCAAACATCTACATCTCTATATTTCCCACTCCAAAACTCAACAGAAGGCAAAACAAAAGAGCGAACCAGAACATCTTCTTCAGTATGCATACATTCACATCACTCTACCTGCACAAGCACAGATATACACGTACACTTTGTCGACAGTCCCACCTCTTCACTTTACGACAGTGTTGTACAATGATCGCTTTCATCATGAACGGGGATGTGCCATCTAAAGAAAAAGCAACAATCCGGTTTTCAGTTGACTTTGACCAGAGGACTTTTTTAATCATTTCTGCTAAAACAAAGCACATGAATCAAAATAAACAGAGATACAGTCAAATTGTTAAAGGTGCTTTAAGGCATCAGGGTTGGAACCTTCGTTCATCAAGTTGTTCATCAAAGTCCAACATCCTGTAGCCCTTCTCTCTAGCTTTCTATTGGCTGTGCACTGAAATTTTGATATAAAGGACCATACCACCAGTTTGTATGGATTATATTTACGCATTCAAAGAGACAACCCAAAAACAGTCTTATTGGTATCAAACACTCAGCAGCTGTGGTCAAACTATGGCTGAATGCACTGCTTCTTGTTGTGCTTCTGTTCTCCTGTGATCATTGGATTCGGACAGAAACACGAACAAGTCCATTCAGCCACATCTTGCCAAAAGTATGGCCAAATGAAGCAAAAATCTTAACCTGCTTAAGTTTAATTATGCACTAGTTTTCCACAGTTTTCAACTACATCCAACACTACTGAGTTGATCTAATACACAGTTGAATGGTCATTTCAACTTCAAATCGTAGTCTGCCTCAGCAGGTAGACGACCAGTCATCTTAAGACTGTGATGTAGTTTCAGAAAAGTTAAGACAGTTAAGATTTCTAAATGCAGTGCAGGCACAATTACAGACATTTGGACAAAACAAACTTCCACTTTTTGTTCAACTGAGATCAAATTAAATAACCAGATGCTTGATTCGTGAAATCTCACTGCTGACATCCAGTGTTAGTGAAGTCAGTCTGACCACAGCAGCTGTTTTTCTCTCTCAGATTTTTACAACCATCTTCTTAGTCTTCACAAGGTGAGAGGATCAGATGCTGATATTCAACCTGCACACTCTTTACATTACTGTAAGGAGTGATTTAGTTTCTATTCACGTCAGTATGCAAGTGATTGTTAATGCTTTCCTTTACATGAGCATAATTTCTGAATCATTTACACAGGAAATTTCCTTCTCACTTCCTCCACTTATGGAGAAAATGGATTCAGCATATTTCCCAATCTACCTTAACCACTTAATCCGGAGATAAAACTGAAAGTGAGCACAGCTCAAATGTTCCTAATAGTGAATCACCGCACAGGAAAACTGTGTGTGCATGCAAATAAAGTGACAACAGGTCAAAAACGGAGCAGGATGTGGGTCTGTTAGCTGTGACGCACCAGTCGTCCCACGATCAATCTGCCATAACAGTTTCACTTCATATAGAGTGGGGTTTGTTTAGCTGACATAGCACAGAGGGGTCACTTCCTGGTGCCTGTCTTTGCTTTCTGCAGACATCAGGGATACTGGTTATAGTTTGACTGCTGTTCTAAACAGAATCTTTTTTCACGCCACAGGTGATCAAATTCATCATCATCATTTTTAATATCATCTGTTTGAGGTACACTATCAAAGCTACAGAGCTAGACATCAAACTTCAGTCTGACTGTATGATTTATAACGGGACAGAAAGCAAAGCACCAGTATTTCTCTTTAAGGGCAACAAACATATACTGTACATATCCTGGTGACAACATTTAACATCTCTATGTATGGTGCTACATGTTGTTTGTGTCTAGTTGAAAAGAAAACTCTCTCAAACTAGTTAGAACAAACATATGTTTATGCAAATGTGTGTGTCTGCTATGATGCATCTATGGTGTAAAATTCAAAAGTGATTCCTCATGTTACTCCTCAGACTGTTTAGCAAAGCTCATGAATGTTCAGCATTTACCACCAGTTTACTGACAGCAGGACATTTAAACAAATGTCAACAAATCTTGGTCTGTCGAGCTCAGCAGCCGATTACAGTGTGTAAGTGAGTTTCCAGTAAACAGTGGCAGCTTTAATTTGTGCTGTTACCAAACAGCAGAGTTAATAGTAGAGTAATCATCAGAAGATGAAACCAAGTGAGGGCTTGTTCCACACAGAGACTGGAGCTGAGATTTGAGCGTCTCAGCAGCACATGTGAGAAAACGTATTTAAAATAGCAGACTGCCAAAACCTCACACAGACCGCAATGAGTGTTGGGTTTAAGTGCAGCTCATCCAACTCTATAAGCAGGGATCCATGATTGTCACTTTACACCAAAGGCATGGATAGAAATGGTCCCTCTATGGCAACTGATTACAAAGCAGCAGAACAAAAGTGCAACTCTCATTTAAAGTGCTTTTTGGAGCGATATTTGGAATTCACAACCGCAACTTATAATCAATTTTCAGGAGAATAAATACCATGTCTTTAACTTTTAATATCTTAGATATATCATAGTGTCAAATTCAAATCATGCTGAGAACTGGCCATACATTTTAAAAATAAATTGTGCTTTAAATTACACTTCCTACAATGCTTTATATAACCTTTGCAGTTTATATGAAAATAAAACAACTCACTCAACCAATAAAGAATACAGGCCCTACACCATACAGCACAACACACCAAATCCAACCAGTCCTGTGCTTTTCATACACCTAAAGGCATCACAACAATTGGTTGCTATGGCTCCAGATCTTTGAACACTGACAGTTTTCCTCCTCCACTAACGTTAGAGCTGACGACAGTCAGCACACCGAGACAAAGCGTCTGAATCAGACGTGTCTGAAGTTTGTGTGCTTTGTTTGAGTTGCTTCTCTTAGTTAGCTGCTAGTTAGTAAGTTAACTAAAAACCCTGATGTGGTGTGAGCAGCGGATCTTTTAAATGACTCCCTCTGAAATTTCTCCTTTTAACAGTTTACGTGAAGAGTGAACAAAAAACAGCAAAGTAGAAGCAACTGGAAATAACTATCAACCATGAAGAGCATTTGTGTTTATGACCTGTGAGCGTCCTGGTCAACTTTTTAAATACAGTTGTGTAAAGCTTATTATTACATTATATATCATGTGATGAAATCACAAATTTTAAATCATTTATTGTTTATGTATGTGTTTGCAATCAGCAAGTCTGAATCAGGCCCTTTGTCAGTGGTGATCAGGGGCCTCATTTATAAAAAGGTTTTCAGCATTCGTGACACTGAAGAAAGAGAAACTAAGTCTGTGTAGTGATGTACAGTAGCTGACTACTACTTGACTACAACACATCCTAGAGCAAAGTAGGATGTGGAATATGGCCCTACTGTCTATAATAATGTACCAGCATCCTGTCTTCCACCTCTATAAAAATATCTGATGCATTTGACAATTTTTTATTAAGCTGGTTGAGAAACAAACCATCTGCACACTCTGGAAAGGTGAGCCAGACATTCCAGAATGTGTCACTTAGTGTGAGAGTGAGCATCATGTGGGCCAAACCTCTGCTCTGAGGGAGGAGTTTAGCTGCTTGAGTCTGTCTATATCTTTTACAATAGAGAGGTGCTAGTGGAATAATTAGTATATTATAAACACAAACATATTATAACCCACCACAGTGCACACACTGTATGATTATTCATTCAATATAGAGTGAAATAAAAAGCAAGATCATTAGAAAATCTGGCTTTACTTACTTCACCATTTGTGAATCTCATCTGTTATGTAGGATGGATGTGGTGAATGCACCAAGCAGGTTTTGTTCAAACATAATAGTTTTAAACGAGGCCCCTCGCCCTCTTTCATACAGGACACTGTCGCTGAAGCTCTGACCAAGAAGCAGCACTGCATTCTTTTTGATGTACTCACAGCCGAAAAGAACACACAACCACACTTTCAGATAACTTCTTCGCTTTCTCCTCAGTATATAGCAGGGAAAGGTACGATACACAGCTCTGCAGGAACAAGCACAGTGGGACAAAGACAATTTATCAACCTGTTGGAGCAGGATGTTGAGCCCTTTCTATGCTGTCACTCGCACTGCACCAAGGTAACACGTCTGGATTCTACCTCCATCAGTTTGTCATTGTGAAATCACCTGCAGATCTGAGGTTACGTTATCATTACGTTTATATGACAGGAGGAAAACTTGTCAGCACATTTCCACAGCACCACATCGTGTTCAAAGCATTTCAAAATCAAACTAATTTTTTTCAGAGGATTTTAGAGAACACAGGAAGTAATGTTGTTCATGTCTCAATTAAAATATTAGTGTGTCAAGGTTTAAGGAGCACGTAGTAAAATCATATAAAGTATCAGTGTTTCAAGTATTGACAAGAGTTTTAAAGGCATCACTGTTCAGCCAGCAGTGAGAATGTTACCTCCTCATGACACAGATACTGTGAATGACTGTGAGGAGGAAAGTGCTCTTTGGTGAACGTGTAGATGCTGTTTTAGCTGTTGGTCACAAGCAGAGGCGCACAGAGCTGGAAGAGGCCAACTGACTTCTGTTTTTAGAGTGGAGGGTCTGACGATGAATTATGACGCAAACCCAATGCTTTTAAAACAGTCCATCATAATAGAAATACAAAAAATGTTTGGTGCAGCTCTTGACTTGAGTGATGTGCAGGTACCCGTGTTGTAGCTACTGTTAAGTATTTTAATAAGAAAGCATGAATTGTTGGAGATAATGTCAGGACAAACAGGACGAATAAGCGACAGATATATATCCAATAATAATAATAATATTAAATTGTCTCAAGCAATAAGATGTGTGCGTTGTTGTTCTGAAAAATCCTTTTGTCATCTGAACCTGATTTAATAGTACTGAAATTATATTTGACTTGTTTCCATTTTAAGCATTATTTCATTATTTCTGTGCTACTACAGAATCCAATAGGAATGTTGATCGCCAAAGTGCCAACAGTTACGCTGCTAAATCACATTAACATTAGATCCGTGTGGTGGTTTTCATGTTGTGCTAGACAGCGTATAGTTAGATGTAACACTGTCACTGGCCTGCTGCGGATAGGGCTGCATAGCTGCAGGCTGGTCAAATTTCCCATCTCGATCTCTGTCCACCACCACATTTACACCACCAGGTGGTGTCAAATCATCAGTTTGCCCATCTCATACTACATGTTCGCGGTGTGCACCATGCTTGGTACCAAAACTTAAGATACACACACACGCAAAGCAAAAGACAAAGTCACAAAATGGTTGTGGGGCTGGTTATTAACACTCTGTTCTGCTCCATCTCTCAGCAGCCTCTTGCGCTTGTGCTCATCCTCTCTCTCTTTCACTAATATAACCCGTTCGCCAACACACTTATTACAATTACAGTTGTAGCACAATATTTCTGTTTTGAGGATGCTCAGCATTACCTACCCTCTTAATAGCACCACCTATGGTCCCAAGCAAAAAGTTTGTATACTGCAGGTCTCCTGCACGCTTGTAAGAATAAGAAATAATCATTTGTAAAAGCTGGAGCATCTTGCTCTGTTTCAGTTCTGTTTTCCTTCATGACTGTGTACTGTTCTGTGAGTCCTGTCGAGGATGCTGCTGTGTGAAATACCTTTCCTTCATCAAATAAACTCAACATCTGCTGTAATGGTCATATAGAATAAATAATGTAACTATAGCAACACACTCAATCTTAACAATAATAATATCTACGTATGTCCTTTCAGACAGTAGTCCCCGTCTGTTTCTCTTATTTTTTGTTTTTCTTGGACGGCGAGAAGAGACGTCTTCTCAAAGACATTTTTTTATCCTAAACTCTTCCGTTCTTTTTCAAGTGTTTGAGGCTTTAAAGCAAATAACAGCTCAAATATTAGCATGTGAAAGTGACGCAGCTCAATTAGACACAAACACGCTCCCGTGCTTGTGTATTAAGTGCCTGTGTTGGAGCCAGTGATAAATACATGGATTGAACTGGCTAGTCATGGTGGATTCATCCTTCAAAACGTGAACCATTGCTTTCACACCGACAACAGCGCTGTGGCTGAATGACAGGAGGGGCTGTGCTGTTGTGTGCCATCATAGCTAATAGTAAGTCAGGTCAGAAGGTTCAACAAAAAAGCCCATTTGAGGACTTTTGAGTCCTGGTGCTCCTCTAAGACTCGACTCTACAACTTTTCTCCCCCCAGCTTTGATGCTGGTGAGGTAAGCTGCAGAGCAGCACACTGCTACATTGTATACACTGAAGGCAGCAGACTTCTACCTGCAGCAAAAAACTTTGTCATTGATAGAAATCTTCCATTCGTTTATGCCACAGTGTTATTGTGGATGTGAAAGCCTAACCTCTAGATGACAACATCTAATATGTGCATGTGTGCCAGATGTGGCAACTGTATCTGACATTGTATCTGTTATGATAATATAATATAGTTAATATGAGCTCACTGCAGGGGCAAAACACACCCGTAGGTTGTGATGCATGTTCTACACAAAGCCTGCACTGGCAACATGTGCCTACACATCATGCATCACTCCAGCAAAGCAGCAGTCTCATCACATCCCTGTTACTGTACCTCGACGCTGCAGTCAGTCCGGTGTGTGCTGCAGGGGTCAGTCCATGTGGTCGGTGTGCGCTGGCACTTAGTGAGCTCGTGTTTGCAGTTTTGGCCAGCGTGGGGGGGGGGGGAGACTCACCAAGCAAGCAAATTGTGCATGGAGGACTTTCATTAGCTCATACTTGCAATGTTATATAATGTAATTAATAAAATGTTATATAGTTTTAATCTATTTGCAATTTTCATAAAAACTAAACTATAGTGAATACATAGCAAGTTAACTCTAGCTATATCTGTTCATCTTTTAATTTTAGCAATTATTTAGACGCTTTTGTTGTAGATTCTCAACCAATATGCTTCAGGGCAAAATTGTTTCCTGCCTTTAGACCACACACCTAACACCAACATCATTGTGTTACTTAGAATTGATGCTGTAATTTACACTGCACTTTTGAAATGTAAAAGGGGCTTGGGGAGGGGAGGGGGGGATTATACAATTCTGCCCAGTGCGCAGATATTCTTTGTGAGGTCCTGGCTAAGTGCAGAACTAGCACTGAAAAAACTGAAAGCACATAAATGAATGGATGAATGAATGAATGGCTTCTTGGCAGGTTACATGTCGTTTACCAGCCCTTGGCAGATGAACCACAGCATCTAGAGTAGCATTGTAGGGACACGTACAGTACAGCGTGGCTAGTCTCTAGGGACATTTTCTTCACTACCAGAGCTCCCAGAACACATGCAAAAGCACAGACAGCCTACTGCCAAGGTCAGTCCTCCTGCTCCTCGCTGTCCTGCCGAGCGTCTGTCCTCTTCTCTTTGTGACACGAGAAGATTCGTCTCATCTCTTCCTCGTACCTGATGAAATTCTCTCCGAAGCGAGCCCAGGCTTTCAGGGGAACCGTGATGGTGTTCCTGTACGGCTGCCGCACTTCGCTAATTTTTAAAAAGATACCATACCGGTTAGAACCGACGTCAAAGTAAAACCTCTTGTTGTCCACCCGAAAGGACGCAGCCTCTGGAAGCTCGGGGTTGTCGTCGTGGTTCCTGGCTCCGGCTCGGCCGCGTTCGTCGCTCTCTTCGTCGCCGTAGTCTTCGATGAGCTGAGACAGCGCGTCTCTGAACTCGATGAGCCCCTGCGCGGGCAGCACGATTGTCTGCTCGATGCCCTGGCCGTAGTAGCCCATAGTTCCGTGTCCTTTGCTGACAGTCTGCCGTATGCGTAGGAACCGGCCTCGCTGGTTCTCCTTCAGGTCCAGGAAGTACTTTCTGTTGTCTCTCTCGATGAATTCGCTCTTGAGCACGCGGTGGGCATGGTCGTCCGACACCGCGGAGCCGGTGGGCGACAGCGCCGCGTGCTGCTCCTGCGCTCTTCTGCGGGAGTCGTGCGCGCGGCCCTGGCCGTTGTTGCTCTGCTCCTCGAGCTGCGTTGGCGCGAGGCCCCCCCGCAGTCCGATACGGGCATAGTAATCTATAAAGTCTCCCAGGCAGTAGCGCAGAGCCGGGGCCATGGACATGGACAGCGTCAGCTTGCTCTTCCTGATGTTATCGTGCCGGCCTCTCCCGATCCACACCTCGGCTATTTTGAGGAAGCGTCCGCGTACGCTCTGTTTCACATCCAGGTAGAAGCGTTTCTTCTGGATGTCGACGCGCTTGGAGGCCAGCTCCTGGATGTCATTGCCCTGCTGTTGCGATCCGCTCTGAACATACTGCTGAGGATATGTGGCTCTCGGTAAAGAATCTGATGCAATCTTCCCCCTGCCTCTCTCCATCCCTCTGCAACTTCCATCAGCCATCATGATTTATACTCGTCCACTAGACAGAAGAGGACGATGCGATTCCCCCATCCCAGTGGGCGACTTCACAGGCGAAGACAGCGCGCTTATTCATACAAGTGGAGCTACAAACACGTTAGCCAGATGCCTCGAATGACCCGAAAATGGCAGCTACTTTAGAGTCATCAGCTGATCCAGTTTCTGTGTCCCCAAACAAAGGTCACGCTCGACTATTGAGTCAGTAACGCTGCACACTTACAAGCCATTTCCCGTCACCTATTTTGCCTTACAGCTATTACCGTGGGAGCCAGCGAAGCAGCCAACCTGAAATGGGAGGAGGCGTCCAATACTATATGAACCCGATGAACCCATCCACCCCCCCTCCCCGTCCTGAGAATACCTCAGTGAGAGACACGATTTGCACAGTGGCTGTACAGAGGCTGTGCTTCACACACACACACACACACACACACACACACACACACACACAGGAGACAAGCTTCAGCTGCAGCTTCTCTAAAAAGCGACATTGATCAGTGAGGAATCAAACAGAAGCCATTGTGTGATAAACCCGCTGTAGAAGAATTATAGCACAGAGAGAGAGGATAAAGTCAGTGTCCTAACATGTAATATTCAAATATACAGAATGAGATACTATCACAGGATTACAGTGCTGTGATCAAGTATTTGCCCCCCTCCTGTCACCTAAATGATTCAGATCAAACAAATTGTAATATTACACAAAGATTACCTAAGTAAATATAAAATGCAGTTTTTAAGTGATGATTTCATTTTTAAGGGACAAAAAACTATCCAAATCTGCTTGGCCCAATGTGAAAAAGGAATTATACCCAAAGGCCAACTGACTTCTAATAACCTAAACCTCTAAACCATCTAAACCTAATAACTGGTTGTTCCACCTTTGGCAACAACAGCTGCAATCAAGTGTTTCTGATAACTGGAAATGAGTCTTTGACATCAGTGTGGAGGAGTTCTCGCCCCCTCTTCTTTGCAGAATAATTTTCATTCAGTCACATTGGAGTTTTTAGGCATGAATCCACCTGTTTAAGTTTATGCCACAGCATCTAAATCAGATTTAATTCTGGGCCTTAACAAGGCCACTCTAAAACCTTCATTTAGTTTTCTTTGAGTCATTCACAGGTGGACTTGCTGGTGTGTCTCAGATCACTGACCTGCTGCAAAGTCTCAAGCACAATAATGCTACACAAGATCAACACATTAGTTAAAAGGTTTATTTCATATGTTATACTGATAGTTCATTTACAGCGTTCAAAACAGAGAAACTCACAACTTTTGTGTGCCGGTTAATGAAATAATGGACCTCTTCTACGGTTCACATTGCAAACAGTGCTTTGACAAAAAGCTGGAAATGCTATATTATGCAGGCAAGCGGATTCTGTTTTCAGTTTTATTTTCTGTCCAGAATAAAAGCAGAGAACTGCAGGTCCAGTTGATAAGAGTGTCATTAAAGGTATTGTTCTAAAAAAAAAAACACATTAATTCTAGTCTCTTTAAGCAAGTCATTACAGGCTTTACTCAGATCACGAGGAGTGACTGAGGACTTGGCAAAACTCAAACCTAGTGATTTATCCCAGGTTGGACAAGCAAGTACTGTAGAGCATGAAGCTGACTTTGGAGCACAGGAGCACAGCTGTTTGTCAGTAGTCTCATCTAAAGATGAGAAAAAATAAAGAGGTAATCCTTGCTCTGGCACAGACTAGGGTGAGAGGGAACATCTTCCAGTGTAATATTCGTAGTGAACACTGGGTATGGATTCTGTGTGACCTAGAAACTGTACAATAACCCCCCCCCCCCCTTTACTTCAATCTTCGTCAGAATTTTAAGGCAGTTTAAAGTAATTTTTTTTTGGTTAAATGCATGCGCTGGCATTTATTAGCAGTACATGCCAGTATGAACGTTTTACTCAACTGTTACTTCATTACATTTATGAGCTATGTATATAGTTAAGCTGAAAACATAAGTGACAACAGACGTAACAATTTGAAGCCTCCTGCTATAACATCCATTACTCCCAAACCTGTGGTTCACATTGTCCTGTTCAGACATTGTACGTTTCAAAATTTCTCCATGTACATGTTGAGTATTAACTTATTATAAAGACGTGGCTTGTGGTTTATGAAGTGAGTGCAAAAGTCGCCAGTACAGCCATCTTCACTGCTTCCAATGCTTGAAATGTATGTTTGACATTGAAGGCACAGAATTATCCACATAGGTGATTTGAGTCTATTTGTGTTCTTACTGTGGCCTGTAGCCACCAAGCTGAGGCATGTAGCTGGAGCTTGGTGCTGCTGGCAGCCAGTCCACTGACTGGTCATCTGTAGGTGTTGTCTGCTCAGAGTCCTCTTCCAGAGGACAAAAGTCCAGAGCCTCCAGATGTTCCATCCCCAGCTGCTTGAATTCAGCAGGATTGTTGCAGTCTTTGTTGTCTGCAACATGTGTGAAGCACGGCTGTCGGGGGAAACGCGACTGTCTGCTGCCCTCCTGCACCAGCATGTCTGGATTCTCCTCAGAGTCCAGCAGGGGCTGTGTGGACTCTGACCGTGCAAATACAGCCTGCTGGGGTTGAGAGCTCGGGGTCTGGCCCTTGTAACCACTGGAGGCGACCACTGAGGAGTACTGGACGGTGCTGGCCGTAGTGTCGACCATGTCGGCGCCCTCGTCGTTGTCGTTGTCAGACACGCTCTGGCGAGGCGAGGACATGCAGGAGGAGCCACCAATGCCGCTGCTGTGCTCCTCGGACAGATACTTGTCCTTCCTCAGAGGATGACTGGCCTTGTCCTCCTCAAACATGGACTTTCCATCACACACGTCCATGTCAAGCACACTGATGCCAGAAAGACACTTCTCCTTTGGCGTCTCTGCCTGTACGAGGGGACAATTTGACAAAAAAAGTAAATATAAGAGGATTATTTACATTATTACACGGATGAAAGTATCTACTCCAGGATGTTTTGGGTACATGAATACTCCCTTTGCCTTCTCTATATTAAAAGATTGCTTTAAATATCTAGTGATAACGCCTACAAATTACATCATTTGGAGGAGTTCACTAGGAATGTTTCAGTTCAGATGTCATGTGACTACAGAAGCAAGCTTGGTCAAACTGCTCGTTCAATCAGGAATTTGATGAAAAAAATGGAATGTCACATATTCCCTCAAATTACTATAATACAATAACAATAGGAAGCCAGCAGAAAATCTGTAAAGTCACACTTTAACAGCAGTGAGCTAGAGGTCCTTGTCCTAGGCTCCCAGCACATTGCAAGACAAATCCTGCCATCTGCTGGTTCCGTTGATAGACAACTCAAAGTGTGTCCCATCAACTTAAAAATATTTTACAAATATGATCATCAGCATTTTGCTTGAATCTGGTCACACGTTACTGCTGCAGCACTTTGACTTGACAAAAAGTTACCGACTAATGATGTGACAGGCTTTTAACCTATACCATGAGCAAGATGCTTTTAGCTTTCCACTAGCTCCCAGTATGTTCTGGAAATGATTTTAAGAGTTTACGATTACTTTTTTTCCCCATGACCTTTCATGAATCACATCAGTGTAGTTTGACATTCTCAGACAGAGGACTTCTATCTGTTCTAGAGACCTGGCTCTAGGGAGACAATGTCTGCAGTTGATGACAGGATGCTTGGAAGACTTTTCATAGGAAACCAGGTTGAGTGGTCTTTTAATAATTGCATTAGCTTCAAAGTGACATTTTAACTTCCTTTTTCAACTCAATTAAATTATATTTATGAAGTGTCAAATCACAAGGTGATTTACACAGTAAGGTGAAGACAGAATAATAAAAGAACAAATTCCTTCTTGAGCAAGCACTAGATATAGCACTTTTTCTGACTTTTTTCCCTCCATCTTTTATTTTAACTTTCATTTCACTATTCAAATTCATTTTATCCTACATCCCTGGAACTCCTTTTATTTTTGATCTTCTGATTTGATGATGCTGTGCTGATTGAAGTACTATGCAACCTCAGTTTTAAACAGTGCAACAGATATTGTTGTATTCACCCCTTCATGATTTAAAAGCCTGGCTTGCACTCGATATGTATTAATAGAAATAATCTGTGTAATGTCGTCAGTCAGTTCTTCAGAGGTCCTTACTTTCAAAGGATAATCAGGAGACCAGTTTCCAATGGTGCTTTCTCCAGGGTTTGGAATCTGAGGCCAAAAGTTTTTCTTGATCCTGTAAGAAGGAAACACTGAGCTTTATGATTCATCAACTACAAACTCTGGTTGTAGAGCATCATATAAAGCTACTGTATAGTCTCCAGTTTACCTGCTTTCATTCACAGTGCATCTGAGCAGTGTGGTGTACAGTTTTCCCACAGTTGCTGTGCTCAAAATGTACTACAGTATTCATATGTCAGAAGTGTTAGTATAATACTGTTCCACAAATGAGGACCCTGCAGTGCAGTGAGGTCACACTTTCAGACAACCTCTCATTCAGCACACTGACGATGAGCTTCAAACCCCACTCTGAGAACAACATGTTGAAGTGAGTCACTGTAACTTACATGTCTTTTTTGTACACGCAGAACAGCATGATCATGACAACAACAAACAGGAATCCGAGGCTCACTCCTACGATGATGAGCTCAATCTCTCCTGTAGCTGAAAGAAACAGAGAAGACAGCATCTAGACTTTAGTTCGGTTCAGCTGTGTAGCTGCTGTGATTTATAGAAATAATAACAGTGTGTACAAAAATGTGCAGCTAAACAAGATTGTGATTCTTTAGTGGACAACTGCACCTGAGGTGCCCCAAGGGCCAAGCGCCCCCTTGCATAAATGGTAGGGGAAACACTGCACTACTTGTTTTAGGGGGACCACCTGCACTAGCTTGGGTCTAGGACTGTAATGTCTTGAATAGTGCACCCTCTAAAGGATGGCACTGCTTCAGAAGGTTAAAAACATTAGTGGTATTACCTGTCTTTGTGGGACCCCATTTACAGTGCACGCTACTCTGCTTCTCTGGCCGACTTTAAACAGCCAAAATAATAATATAAGTTATGTTTTGTTGCCTGTGTTTCTGCATGAGCATACAGCCTTTACCTGAAAATGTATGAATACTTTTATGTCCTACTCTGAGTATTTGTAGTCTTAATATCACTTTCAGTGCAGGTGACACTAACCATATTTCAGGGTGGTGAAGGAGTGATTAGTGCTGTTGGCTGAGCCTCGGACAGTTGAAGCCATGATGCACACGTCATACTTGGTGTTGCCTGACAACAACCTCAGGGTGTATGAGGTGATGTTACCTGGCACTGTTATGCCTGCAAATGAGCAAAATAGAAACAAGCTAGTAAGACTGGTGGTTACTGAGAAATTTACAGAAATCTGTAAATGAAGAATCTCAAGCTGATTCTGGACTCCGTGTGACAGGTACATACTATGTTTTTCAGTCCCACTTGTACAAAATATTGTGTAGTTTGTTATGAAGCCTTGTCGGCGATCCAGGGGTATCTCCGTCCACGTCAGGTGAGCATTGTTACGTCCTGGTCTACCCACCAGCCTAACAACAGGGCCTTCCAGTGGAACTGCAACCACAACATGTCATCCATTTTAATCAATTGTACCTTACTGAAATACTAAATCTATAATGATTTACAAAAACCTCAAAAAAAATAAAAATAAACTATATATATTATTAAATTTAGATTTTTGTCATTAATAAATGGAAAAGTTACAATTAGATTGATTTCATAGAAAGAAGACAAACATGGATAAAAGGAACTAAAACTACATCAGTTTACTACTTTGTTACTACTTACAATACTGTATACAGTGAGTATTTTATCATACCTCCTTGCTCCAAAAAGGCTTCTACACTTGCTGGCTTTCCAATCCGTTGAGTGTATATCGGATACACAGATACATTGTAGCAAACAAACCTTTCAAGGTTGCCTGAAGGAAAAGAAGGAATTAAAGCAAAGTGAAACTCCACTCGATACTTTAGCACTACACACTATAATAACATTTTATTTTAACCATTTTATTTAAACTCATGGGGAAATTGTTGTACAGCTGTGCATGACAATAGCACTACTACAGAGTTTCAGCATCTTGTCAAAGGACACTGATGAGTTCCACGTAGAACCAGGGTTTGTGGATGGCTGATGTGTAAGCACCCCTGGGACTCTAATTTGCCTTTTCTGTTTTTGACACTTACCAGTGGTTTGCATCTTGTGATGAACCCTCTGTATTTTCTCCGGTGAAGTATGCTCATGAATGTTGACTTGGACACCTGCTAAAGGGCATTTATGGTCTGGCCATGTACCTATTGTTTCTGCTATATCTCAGATTTGCCTGTTTTAATGTTTCAGCATAAGAATGGTTTGCACCACTGCCTTCATGTGATAGCTTTTCTAGTGCCATGTACTGGCAGTTAATACCAACAGATTCCAAGTACTAATGCCACACTTTATCAAACTTGTTCACAGCTACCCGTGCAGATCACACACTTCATTCGCAGCAGCTACCTGAGCAGAGTAATTTTTATTCCTACTACATAGGTTGTGTGGTATTTATAAGCATTAATGGAGATAGATATGATATACTATACATACATATTATTGTATATACATATACAGTACAGTCATATTTAGTAGCTGTAACATACAAGCTACTAAATAGCAAGTAGGAATAGATCATACTTCTGATGGTTGAACAAATGTTCTGAAATGGTTTAGAAATTAATTCAGTACATATTGATGTTGGAAGAAATATCCCTTTAAAGCTATGTTGAACTTACTAGTGCTGTTTTAAGTGATTACCTTTAATGGCAGTCTGCGTGGTGTGTCTGCTTTCCCTCTGCCAGTCTATCTGGTTACCCCTGACCCACTGCACCACATACTCCGACACATCTGTTCTACTGGGGGGTTTCCACTCCAGCCACAGCTGATCCCCATGGGGCCAAACTTTCAGCTCCTTCACCGGGCCATGTGCTATAACAGACAGACACACATTCACATTACTCATGAAATGTGGCTTAAAGTTTTCACATGGTATTTTTTCACCTCAATTAGATTTATTTAGAGATTTAAAGTAGAGTTTGTTCACAAAAGTACGTATCTCCTGTTCGCATGAGACAAAAATGTCAGCCAATGTGATGGGTTACAGCTGAATAACTACAGCTTGCAAACTAGTAATTGTTAAACACAGGCAAATTAAGCCCCACTTTATCACCAGTAGTTATGTAATCATCAGTGCATGTAATCTGTCGTAGCACCTCTTAACTTAAACACAAAAAAAAAAAAAAAAAAAAAAGACGTGTCTCTCAGGATGTAATACACCCTGAGTTCAAGCTGACAGTAACACACACTGCAGAGCAAACAGAAATAATGAGACAGTTTTTAGAACAATGTAAAGAAAAAGTCTGCTTAAAAACATTAAAACTTATACCTTATTATTGTCTTTAACTTAGCATCATCTGCCAAATGACAGAGTATTATAACAGCTTTAATGCCACTCCTGTGCGAGTGTTTTTGACAGTTGGATAGGATAGTTGTGCATAGTTTTTTTCACATTGACAGAAGTCCTCAATGCTTATGACTTTATACTATAATAATACAAGCAGAAGTGCTGACAATACATTACATGTGTACCTTCAGAGTTACCATGGATACTTACTATTTGATTTTTGATGGATGACTAACGATGCCACAGGAGACATGCCCACAGAATTGCTGGCAGTGACATCCAGTCTAACAAATTGCTCGTTGGTCAGGTGAATCTCTTTCAGATCAATGATCTCCCTCTGGTTAAAGCTGTTGTCTGTGTCGGACTTATTCACCAGGACACTATTCCTGCTTAGATTCTTGAATTTGTCGTCACCTGTGGTTATGTTGTATGCAACTCTTATTATTCTCCCATTGGCAGACACGGGATCCTGGAGGGGTTAAGACACATGTTTGTACGTTTCCTTTAAGTATGAAATCTGACATAAATGCAGAAGTAGAAGTTTCAGAAATTTCCTAATGAAACTAGGATGCCACAACAAGAACGTCTTTAGACGATCAGACTGGTCCAAATTCCATACATTTTCATGTTTTTCTACTATGTCTCCTTACTGATTGATGGTGGATCTATCGAGCCACATGCTCAAAAACTGATATGGACTTCTGAAGCCAACGATAGGACTTATTAAAGCATGTTAAAAGTTTTGCACTTTCAGACTTCCATGACATGTAGAAAATTCATAATCAAAAACATGAAAAGATGATTTGAGACATTCGTTTGCATGTTTTACTATTCAAACTGTAAATAATGGCATTATTAGCTGTGATACATCTCTGTGTTGTGGGACTTTTATTTTAAAAATTATACCTTATACATAATCAGCACTTGTCGTCCATTAGTACTGTCACCAAAGAATGTCCATAAATCTGGTTTACTTCTTGGTCCTAGTCCAAAAAAACAAAAAAGCAAACTAAATATTTTAGTGAGCAGATTCACACATTTAGCAAGTTTTTTTAATTTGTAATTTTAATATTTCTGTCCATATAGCAATAAAATAGCCTGGACATAAGTTGTATTTGCCAACATGCACATACTCTGGCAGCCAAACATGTTTTCCCTGAAAGGGCTAAAAACATTTTCTTTAGATAGATAACACCAGCTTCACTTAATGTAGGGACTCTCAATATTAACAACTAAGTTCATGAAAGGTCTCAATAACACTCAGATTGTATCCACCACGTAGAACAGATAGATATGGAAATCAAATGAATAATCTGGGGTCTTTCAATTGTCTAGATTGTATTTGGTGGTTAAACACTGATCAGAACAGACAGTCACAATACTCACGGTCTTCTGGTGTTCTCTTTGTTGTATTGACACTCCAGTCACTCCAGTAACCCTGGCCTTCTGGCACAAAAAAAGGTTTGCAGCGCATCTGAATCACATAAGTTGTGTACGGCTGAAGGTTCTGGAGTCTGAAGGACGTTATGTCATTGTTGGTGTCTGTGCGAGGTACCTGAAGGGCATTAAAAATGTTTCGGGATTCTGTCAAGTTCAACTAATAATTAGAAAAGGCCAACAGCAGACTTGTCAGTTGTTCAGACATCCACACATGTAAATTACCTGACAAAAGGTTTAAATATATTCTGTTTAAGGTCTTAAACCCTAAGTTTAATTGAAAGTGAATTGAACTTACATAAGTCCAGCTTTGAGATCCATGTGGACAGAATCGTATTTCATAGGTTAGTTTCACATATTCTGTAACAATAGGTTGCTTCCATCGTATGAGGAGGGAGGTGGGAAAATCTTTTTCTTCCATGACCCTGACAGGTGACGGAGGGTTTGGTTTCACTGCATAGACAGATCAAACAAGTGGTCAAGAACATGCAAGATGATGACCATCAATCGCCATCGCTAGAGACAGATTTCAGCAGAAGTGAAGCTGTGACATGTTTTAGATCAGAATAAGTCAACATAAAGATGGCAGCGCTGTACTACAACATTCAACTTACAAAACCACTCAGCATCGTTCTTCAGATGATCAGACTCTATTCTTCCCAGTTTGTTGTGTGCCTCCACCCAGAATTCCAGTGTCATATGATTGGGAAAAATAGGCATAACCACCTGACTGTGGTTTGCTTCAGTCGACGCATTAAACGTTGCACCACTCCTGATAGAAGATCGAGATAAAACTGTAAGGTCCTCATAACCATTTTTCCAATTTGAAACCATTTCATATTAAACCAATGGCAGTCATCTGAAGGGCTACTAGGTAACAAAAAAAAAAGTTACATGTTCCAGTACCTTTGCTCACCTAATATATGGACTGTCTGATAATAAAGGTCCTATGTTCTGTTTATCGTTTTAAGGTGTACATGGCATAAAATCAAAGCTGAAATATGGAACTTCCATCTCATTCTCATCTTTTGATCTTAAATGTTTTCAGTGTACAGCAAATACAATTGTATTAGATCTGTTATTTCAGATATGGATTCTACAACACTGTTGCCTTCATCTGTTGGCTGATGAAGAGCAACAGTGATGGCTTCAAATAACCCTAACAAAGAGTCAAAGGTGTGGTTTAAGTTTTAGTCTACACTAGATTTTTGAAGGAAAAAAAAAACAGCTGCACTGGCCTCTATGGTTTGAACAAGGCTGTTACACAAATCATCACTGGATGATTACATTTAGATCTGTATTTAAAAAGGTTTTTACACATAAAAGTGTACTCACAGGATAACTCTAGCAAACAATGTGTATGTTGTAGAGACCTCAGGGGTTTGACGTCCGACTGCTTTCCACTCACACCTGATGACTGGAGAAATGTACATTTCCTCCTGAAGAGCTATACAGGAGAGATTCTCAGGCTTCATTGGACGATCTGAGATTGGTACAAAAAAACAAAACACAACACAGACATCTTTTTAACTTTCAACGTTTGAGAGACTGGGTGAATTCAGTTGTTTGATCAAGGTTTACTCAAATGCTTTGCAAAGATTAGATTCAGCCTTAAGTATGCTTTAGCCTCAGGGGATGAAAACAAAAGTGCACACAATGGAAATACTTGAGTAATCATCCATGGAACTATGAATACATGTAAAACAGGATGCAGGTCTGAAATCTCTATCATGCATGACATGTTTACAGCAGAGAGTGTAATAACTCTTTTACCTTCTAAAAAAATGTCTATAGTTAAATGTGGTCATATACCAGATCAAACCTCTGAACACTAATACAGGCGTTTATAAAACAAATAGAGGAGTGCTTGAAAGTGTGTGAAACCTTTAGAATTGGACTGGGGTTCTGTGATTGTTCTTGGTCAACCACTCACAATCTGAAACGCATGTCTCCATGCACTCTGTCTCTGTTGTTGCTCTCATCTGTTTATTTTAGCACATGAATTCCAATCTGACAGCAGTCACATTGTTAGAGATCAGATCAAACCATTTTCCCTTTCCCTGATTTGATAATCCTAGAGAGACTGACACAAACCACAGACTTTCGCCATATAAATATTTAAGAACATTTTCCACAATAACATTTAATTTTTTTCGCACTTTGTTATTTGTGTTGTCGTTATCTAGTTTTAATCTAATAAAATTTGTCATTCTGATTAAGTAAAAATAACGAAAATTCTCAAGGGTTCACAAACTTTCAGCCACTATTTAAGACAACAAGGGAGATGCTGCAGTTTAATTTCCAGTCACATAGAAAGATAACTGTTGTAGAAAACATAAAATCAACAGAAACTTACAGCCTTTCACAATATTGATCCCATGCATGAATTTGCCTTTGTTCAGGACAACAAAGGCTGACTTTTTTTTGCACAAGCAAAGCAACCATCCATTTGTTTCATCTGTGATGAGAATAGTGACATTAAGAGCTGTTTTGTTGATCTTGGTGTACTGTTCTTCGGGCACGATAGTCTTAGAAAGATTCCAGTAGAGGTCATCTGCTGTAACTTCAGCTGTGTTGATGATCAGGCATGTAGCCGTGAAGTTAGTCCCAACCTCAAGCACTGGAGACTGCGGGGCTATCAGCAAATGATTCTCTGAAGACCAAAAAAAAAAAGAAAAAAATATCTCTAACTTCACATTCACACATTCCATACTCAACTGAAATTGTTCTCGTTTCAGTAGTGTGCTTACATCAACAACAATATTTTTAACATGTAGTAGCTGCTGAGCCAACAAATATCATGCAGTTCCTTCCACAGTCTAAAAAAAAACAATCAACACAAAACCAACAGAAACATCTGCTGTGAAGTTTGAGGGGATGTGGCAGTATCACACTTTTGAGGCCAGCGTTTAATACAGAACGTCATGGTAACAAAGACACAAAGCTTATACTCCGCAAGGTATGGCTTGAGAAAAAACAAAAACGCACAGACTTTACATTTGACAACAAATAACCAGTATACAAATGTACCAAAAACACAGACAATACATAGAAAACACAGAACGGCATAGCTGGTTCTAAAGACCAGTGAGGACAGCAATGTTGTGCAAACACCTGAACCTGTGACTCTGTGAGAGGGGAAGATCAAGTGGCACAACCATATGGTTCTTCTACATATATACAAACACACACACACACACAAACACACACACACACACACACACACCATATTTTGTGTTTATATTTGCTATTGTTTTTATATTTTTATTGTGTGTTTATATTTCTCCCTTGCTTTTACTATGTTTTATCACGCACATTCTTTTATCGCTTATCTTACGTCTTTTATTGTGAAGCACTTTGTAACTTTGTTTTGATAAGTGCTATACAAATTAAAGATATTATTATTATGATTATTATTATTCCATGGCGGTTAGTCATAATGATAATCTCACACCAGACAAATTGAGTACTTTGGTGTATAATGCATTTTAAAAGTTTGATAGCAAAGCCTAATCAGATACATAACGTTCAAGCAAGATAAGTTGCCATCCAATAGCCCTTTAAACAAAGTGGACAGTGGGTTTTACTCTACATGCCAACTACCGTGCTTGTCTCTTAGTTTCTGGTATTCCTGTATCATATGTCCTTTTGGTGACAGTAATGTAACAGAAAAAGCAACTGCTAACCAGAAGATGTGGAATGCAATGAATGCAAACAAAACACTAAAAGAAAAAAGAAAAAACTTCCAACTTGGTAAGTCTTATTCCATTGGGCAGCTCAAAGAAGTAAAATGGTAAAAAAAAAATCTGCCTTTTTTCAAGACAGATACAGATATATGTAAATGTGCACTGTGTCAATGACTCACATGGCCCTTGATGTGAATCATCTAAATGGACTGCAGCCATTTTCCGGTTTAATCAGCCAGTGCTTTTCCAGCTGTCTCATCCAACAATTAGTGGAAATTGTATGATAAAGAACATCAATCAGTGTGTTTACATGCACTTAAGTAACAAAATCACAGTCTGCTTTATCCAATAAGTTGATGTCTTAACTGTCATGTAAACGGGAAATGTGGTTTCCATAATCTGGGAAGGGGATTAGAGAAACCTGATATCCCCAGGTAGATTTCTCCTGGACAACTCTGTCATGCATATGGTGAATATAACCAGGTTTATAATATATATATAGAGCAGCTTTATATAAGCATGAGTAGAGGACAGGTTGCACACATTCAACACTCTACTACTTTTGGCAGAGAGGAGCTGTTGGGATGATTTTTATGTCAATCCCACCCAAAACAAACACACCCACAAATGCCCCTTAGTCATCTATCTAGTTACTTTTCACTCTCTGTTTGCATATCTCTGTCACAGCACTTTCATCCAGCAACCTCAAAAAACATAAAAAAGTAAGACTTTTAAGCAGTCCCTTAGGTCTCTATACAGTTAGTCTGTAAATCATGCTTTCACAATAAGTCCAAGATTAAGGAGAATTATTTCAGATTACTCATCGAATGCATGTATAAGTAGATACTGTGTATATGCAGGTAAACTTGTTCCACGTTTACGCAAGAAACCTGGTTTCTCCGAGTACACTCGTTACTTAAGTACATATAAATGCACTGATTGTGAAATTGTTAATGACACAGTGGTCCACAGCAACACGTATTACATATTTACTTCGCTTTACTTTGCAGATGCTTTTATCCAAAGCTACTTACAAGAAGAAGAAACAAGCAATTACCATTCAGTTTCTGTAAATTCTGAGTTACTCCAAACTAAGAGACCCGATAAGACCCAACTTGTCAAGATATAGAACATGGTAGGAATTGTTAAGTGTTAGACAAATGTATTTGTTGATGTGGAGCACACAGCAAAAGAGACAGCAAAAGACGAATAGATATTTCCACTGAACGACTCTCAGCACTGTCAGAGGTTCAAATTCAAAATTAACTTATACTGACCACCTTCAGCAGGTAGAGCAGAGGCAAGGCAAGTAAACACCACCATCTGGAGCACCCCCGCAGATACCATGATGATGATGAGAATGATGACGACGACGACGCCAAGCTATGAACATAAAAACGTCATATCAGACAAGAAAAAGTCCGGTTCTGTCTAAAACATCCTTTACAACCAAGTAGTAGCTATGTTTACGTCTTTGTACAATAAGTTACCACGACGCCATGTCGAGCTTAACAGTAATATTAGTATATTATTACTAATATAGTAATAAGATACTTCACGTTAGACAATGCACTACGGTGTTAGTTAACAGTGGTCAACGTACTGTAAAAAAAAGTTTATGGGGCGTTTTGGGTAAATGTGCTTAACTTTGGGCACTGTGAATTACATATTCAGCACCGATAACGCTAGCTCACATTGCCATCCCTGAAACGCCATATTGTTTCCGCAGTTAAAACAAAAAGGTTATTACTTACCTAACTAGTGTAAATTGTTTCTCCTATACACGTTTTTTTAGCCCAACATCATCTTTGTTTGAAGGCTTAAACCTAACAACCGTCGAAACGCGCCTAATAAATGTTTGCATTTATAGTTAGCGACCCGTCTGTGCCAGCGATTCCAACACAGCACCACCCACTTCCCGTAAAGGCTGGAGGAACGTATGTCGTAACATCTCACGGCGCTGCGACACACTTGTACGATCTCACACCATACGGATGGGCCGAAGTAACCTTCCTTTAGAGGGCTTTGCCTGTCGCTGAAACTATAGACATCGGCTTAAATGCGTACGTGCCTACATACTGGTTGCTGATAGGTTAAAGCAACTGTCTATCGAGCACGTTCGACAAATCAGAGTTCCTCGATGTAACTGTGTCGGGTTTGCGTGTCCTTCACTTACGCAGCTCTTCCAGTATGTCTCCACCCCTCGCGTTCTCCGAATGGACAAATCCAGGTCCTTTAATTCTTGGCATCAACTTCCCAAGTCAAGCCTATACATGTCTGAATGTCTGAACGTCAGCTTCCAGTTACAGTTGACAGTTGTTTGAAAGATTGTACTTTCATTATCTTTCACAGGTAAACAGGGCCGTTTCCACATATTTTGATGCCCTGGGTGAGACATGCTCTGTTAGGCAACCATGGAGTTTTATCATACAATATAAACCTTATAGCATAAAAGGACCTGGATTTGAATTCAGCTGGATGCCTTTGCATGTTGCAACCAGATGCTCCAGCTTCCTACCACCGTGCAAAGATATGTTAGGGTTAATTGGTGACTCTAAATTGCTCATAGGTATTAATGTGAGTGTGTGTCTCTATATGTCAATCCTGTGATTTAATCATAATAATAATAATTTCAGCCGAGGTATCTGCAACATAAATTTGATCACCACAGTCAGCGAGGGTCGGGACAGACTCTTTACACATTGACATGTGCAGCCCAGAAATTTGTGTCCGCTCAGACTGTCTGCAGCTCCAGCTACACCAACTGTGTATCTGCCAGAAGAGTTAACCAGACTCGAATGCTTTATATGTTCCAGTGTAGCCAGTAAACTTGCAGCTTTATATCTAGACTGTACGCAAATGACCCAGTATACATCCTTGTAGGAGGTCTGCACTCTATCAAGCACATTTTTAGTTACACCTCTGTGGTGGCAACAGTCGTGACCAGACAACAGCCACAATGGAAATTCTTTGTAATCATCTGTAAATAAAAGACAGGATGTAGGTCTGCAAGCTCTCATGCATGCCATGTTTGCAGCACACAGCTGCTGTAACAACTGTAGTAAAATGCTGTTTTAACTAATACAGCTCCAAACGTATGGTCACAGAAGTGGTTAGAAAACACATACGGTCCACCACAAAACTAAAATTGCTGCAATAGCCTGTAGCTTACAGCTCAACTTCCATCAAAAGTAGTTCTCATTTCAGTATTGTGCTTCATCAGCAACATTTTTAGTGACTGCTGAGCCAGCAAAGCACCCACAGTTCCTCCTACAGTCTATGTGGTCACCGTAAAACCAACAGGAACATCTGCTGTTCAGTTTGATGGGATGCGATTTGATCCAACTTCTAACTTTAACAAAACCCTCTCATAGACACTAGGCTGACACTTATCTGGCCTCAGGATCTATTATTTAATCAATTTCTCAAAACTTTACATAGATAAATAGGTAAGAGCAAACTCATTCAGAACGGCAGGATATTTAGTTTTAACTACTGGAACAATCCCAGTGTGTTTCCTTCTCTTAGGAACTTTACATAACTGAACAGACTGATTGAAAGTGTCAAAGAAAGAGACAAAAAATCAGTCCTCACTGACAGAGTGTTGAAAGCAGTGGCATCTCATAGATATGTGCAACGTACCATTTGATATTTGACTTGTTTGCATCTCCACTTACAGGCACTTAATGCCTGTAGTCATTAACCTCGGATTAAAAACATTTCACTGTTGTCTTTAGACGTTGCTTTCTCTCATACATTCACCTCGACAGTAGGGTGCCTGGAATGTTTGCTTTCCTCATCGATTTTGTGTTGCAACATTTGTCAGCACTGAGTCATATTTACTACACAATCTCATCTTATATTTGACACAGTGGACAAATCTGAATTCCCATATTTTACTGTCAGTAAACAGTGTCCTTCACTGTTGTTTTCCAGTATGTCTCCACCCTTTGTGTTCACAGCATGCAAGACCATCTTATAGCTCAGATAAGTCTTCATACAGACTTCACAGAGTTTTAGAAAACTAAAACTAAAATTTCCTAAAATAAATCATAAATCAAACTGCACTATGAAAATGAAAACACATTTTTTGTTAAATAATCAGATTGAATAACCATTTACTTTCAGTTTTTAAAGGGACAGTTCACAGGTCTGCAGCAGTGGAAGACTCAGGCTGTCTGAGTCTCAAACCTGGGAAGTAGGAAATGACTCCAGCTGAGAGCATACTGCGATTTAATACACATGCAGCTCGTTAGCAGGTAGTTTAGAGAGTGATGAATATTCTTCACCATCTTCCATTACTGCTGTACATACAGTACATATCTCTGTACCCTCATTAGGAAGTTTTGTTTTCACTTCTCTTTTTGTGTTGCGGTAAAAGAGACTGTTGCTGCAGCTGTTTCAGCAGCATGTAATTTGGTGACAGGATTATTAAAATATACTTTAATCTTTCTTGTCTGTCTTGTCTGTGGGTTAGTTTACGTATAGGTGAAATATTTCAATATTTCATGTTTAGTTTAATCATAGAATTTGATCTTTGTGTAGTAAAATGTAAGGTTATGAATTTGAATTTGAGTTGAATCAAAGGTTACAAACTGCTGCAAACCTGACACTTAGAAATGAAAGAGTCATATTAAAATCTAAGGAAATATGAATAGAAAATAGATGAAAGTTCACTAAGAAGCCCTGTCTGCTTACCTTTAAACAAAGAAACACCTGTGAGCATCAATCTGACTAAGTTACTAATAAAAACACGGTTGGACTTGATGCAGAGTACCTCATGAGGACCCTCGCTCACCAGAACACCAGGAAGTGTCTAGAGACCCACACTCACACAGATCCTATCTCCAAACGCTAGCACAGTGCTGCAGTGGTTAGCACTGTCACCTCTTCATAGCTGGATTCAGATCGTCTGGTCAGCCTGGTGACTTTTTGCATGTTCTCCTTATGTCTGTGTGGGTTTTTAATGGTTTATAATATCTATTTCAACTCAACAACAACACAATAACAACAGTTTCCAAAGTCTGAGATGAAAACATGATTTGGGTTCAAATTAATTCTGCAGCCTAGAAAACCCCTATGCCCCTCCAGGTAAATCAGTGTGTGTAAATCATAATTCACACACATAGCAAACACTGATCATTAAAAAAACAAGAAGGTGCTAAATTGATTCTTATGAGGGATTCTTATTAAAGAGTAAATAGCTGCATTTAACAATTTGACATTTACATACAAATGTGTCTGATACACTCACATACACACTTACACACTTTGGCAGAAAATGTGGAGTTCAGTGTTTTGACCAAGGACACTTTACCATGTTAAAGCTACTGGGGACCCAACATCTAACTCTGTAGATGAGCCGCTCTACCTGCTGATCCACAGATATTTGATGGTGAATTAATTTTCTGGGTCACATCAGGTTTGGAGAAACATCACTTCCTGCCAACCCTACTAAAAAAATAAGATGCTTTTAATAATCGTGGAAGTTTAGACCGTTCTGAACATGTTGATGCTCATTTTATTGTGATTTTATAATGTTCGATCCAGCAAGATTGAGGCTGGGATTACATTTTGAGTAAAAGCAGAGGAGTTTAATAGTAAATGAATTGTAATTCTTTTTAAGGACTCATCATCTTATTGTCAAAGAGATGAAATCACCTTGGCCCCAACATGCTACAAACACTTCTCCTTCTTAATAAAATGTGTAAACATAGTACATGAGCACTTATACTTCCTACATGACTTTAACACTTGCACTTTGTTTTCACATTTTTCACTTCTGCATTTGACTTTATCTTTATCTGAGATTTTCTTGCAGTATTTAAATGTCTGTGTTGTTATTTTGAGCTCTTGTGTGCCTCAGGAGGTTGAACAATTTGTCCACTAATTTCATATTTGGTGGTTTGATCCCCACCTGCTTCTGTACACGCTGGTTAAAACACAGAGCTCCAGATTGCTCTAAGTGATCACCTTGGTCACTCACCATTACTGCTGCATGAATTTATGTAAATGAGTGAATGACATAAAAATTTTGAAAATGTTTTTCATGACAAAAAAAATCATATAAACGTAATTTAAATGTTGACATGTTTCCTAATACACTTTACACACATTTTTATTAAAATGTATTATTGAGTTGCTAATTCCAGTTCTTGTAGATTGTCTAAATTACCAGCCTGCTATTAGAAGTCTGCTTTATTGGTTTTAAGTCAAAAAGAGGGTAAAATACCTTTACCAAGTCCTAATCTATTGACTTTGTTACTACACACAGATACAGCTTTTTATAATTTGAAATGACATGAAAGTGAGAAAAGCATTTTTATGGATACATATTACTAAACCTAAGGGTTACAGTACTATTCTCTGTATCAAGTACAAAGATTTGTATTATTGTAAAGATCTGTGCATCCTTTATTTGAGGCCATATGTGAAACTTCTATTTTCTAAAATGTGTTGATTTGGAGGCAGCTCAGTCAGCTTCTCGCACTGTGTAAAATTCTTAGCTTAACTTTTAGTAGCACTAGGTTCAACTTGTGGTTCCTAGAGTCTCCAGATGCAGAGTGGGAGGTCGAGCCTTTAGCTATCAAGCTCCTCTCCTGTGGAACCAGCTCCCAACCCAGGTTCGGGAGGCAGACACC
>JAUYWH010000014.1:19953177-19963546 GCA_034779795.1 Ctenopoma multispine | reverse complement strand
GTTCTTTTCTCTCTCCTCTGTCCACTCACCCCAACCGGTCGAGGCAGATGGCCGCCCACCATGAGCCTGGTTCTGCTAAAGGGAGTTTTCTGTATATATTATATAATGTGTAAGGTCTTAAACCTTACACTGTAAAGTGCCCTGAGGTGACTTGTGTTGTGAATTGGCGCTATATAAATAAAGTTGAATTGAATTGAACTGCACTGACAGAATATCACCATCATTTGTCGTGCAACTACATTGTGACAGTTTGTTTGTAGCTGTCAGTCACAGTTTAACAGCGCTGTGAGCTGAAAAAGTCCATTGTATGTTCCAGAATCACATGAATGTAACATTAAAACAACAGGAGTCACGCTGTCAGCGACATCTTGCAGTTTTAGTTTTATTATTTTAGGGAAACATTTTCATTTGTGGTCTGATTTCTGATGTGTGGTTGAGATTTGATTAGTTAGGGTTAGAGGAAACAAACAACTGTCTCACGGCTTAATTCGTGTGGTTCACAACATTAAAAAGGTTTCTTGGGGAAATGCGTCTTTGACCATCACACTCTATATATGAAGCAGTGATGATCTTGTAGGAGTTTCAGTTTATTGTTATTCTTAAGGACAACAACACATAAGTGCGACTTCGTGAATGTTTCTAATGAGAAAAGCTTCAACATGTTCGGTCAAACAAAGACAAACCTTCTCTCCGTACCCATGATTCACTTTGTGTTGCACAAAAGTTAGTTACACGTGAATGCAAAGACATTTTTATTGATCATAAGATGATTTATGATGAAGCCATGTTGCCAATTATATCTGAACTAATCTGAATTTACTATATGTAATTTTTTAAACAAATGTTACATTGAGATTCAATCAGTAATGGTGTATGCTGGGAGTGTTGGCTGGGTCATTAACCCTTCTGCACCCAGATCTGTAGAGGTCTTTATAAATTGTTGAGCTCCAAAAGAGTTTGGTCCAACACCTGGTGCATCTCCAGGTTCTCCTCTTTAGCTTGGGCCACTTTCTCTGGAGAAGGAAACAAAGTCACAGGTGAGCTCTTAAATACATTTCCTGTGTGAGTACTGATAATCCAGAGGCCTCCAGTTCTACACAGCCTGTGCATTGTAGTGTTACCATGTAAGGGTTTACTAAAAACACAGGCGTGAAGCTCAAGAAAGAATAATTAAATGGCCCAGAAGACCTTTGTAAATGTGCTTCAGGTTGACACTAGTTATTTCAAAACATGTAATATTTTTGATTCTTATTATAGTGAGACTATAACTCACATATATGTGCACGTATGAGTGGTGTAGTCTATTTTGTGTTGCTCAGGTAGACAGTTAAATAAATTAAAGACCTTCATGTAGTGGCACAAAAAAACACTGGGCTCTTCAGGGTGTCTGGACACACAAGGAACTCAGTAGTAATGAGTTTAGCCAGAACATAAATGTAAGGACCTATATCAGACCACTAGGGGGAGCCTAGACAAGTAGACAAGACAAGAAGTATTACAAGCCACTAAAAACACACACTGACCACATGGATTTATAGATGCTCATAATGTTTTTCATCTACCTGTCTTTGACTGAGTCAAGAAAGTCAAGTCACACTGAGGCAGCACGAGAGAAGTTAGACTCTAAAAGCCTCTTTCTAAAGCTGAGTGGTCCGTGACTAATGTCAGAGGCGGGTCATGTGACTCTCATGGAGCTGTTTCACCTTCTGCAGGTGCAAGTTGAGGACCAACAGAGCAGGATCCTGGATAAAGATCCAGAACCTAATGTAGATATCGCTGTGCTGTAATATGTACAATACAGCCTTAGAATAAACAGCAGCTCTCAGTCAAGTTGCAGCTATGATGACGATAACCTGGGGAACTGAATATTTATTTTGCAGGTTGGTGCAATTGGAACTGCTTCCACAACTGAGCTGCACTGTACATCTTCCATCTACACTGTAAGTTTTGCTTTCAAAAGAGGCATCACATATATTATTTCAAGCTGTGTTACATTGAAGTGTCCATAAAAGCTCTCCACACGCTGCTTATAAGCACGTCCCAGGTGACCAAAACAATAAAACTGAATGCAATGAATAATAATTTCAAACATATATTTGATTGCAAATAATACAAAGACATATATTTTACTCATGTTTTGCAAAATATATGCTCATTTTAAATTTGATGGCAGCAACAAAGAAGCTGGAACAGGAGCCTCACTTCTTCTCCTAACATATTTTATGTATTTGTTTAAGCCTGGAATGCAAAAACCTTCAAAAACTGTCAGTTCAGTCTTATTTCTTCTGGTTCATACAATACTTTTGACTCTTTTACTACTAAGACATTCTGTTGTAATATGTGCAGAATGTAGTTTAGCATTATGTTGCTGAAAAACAAAAGGCCTTCTCTGAAAAAGAAGATCCAAATCCTGTATGTTGCCTTCACATATGTGCAAGTTACTCATTCAATTCCCCAAATTCATAGTAATGTTAAGTTGAGAAATGTTATTCCTAAGTCTTCACACAGTGGTGAACCTGGTCCATTGTTACCTCTGACTCAGCCTCTCTCTGCTGATGTTTCTTGCTGCTGACTTGCTGCTAATGAACCTCATTATTTGAGAGACCACAACTTTTCCAGTCTTTTGCTGATTTTTGTTGAGTTTTTTAAAAACATGTTGCTGGCATCAAATTCAAATTTCTCACTTACAAAGACTCATGTCTTTGTACTAATATCTGATGTTGTACATTTGACTCAACATCCCAGTTATTTTTGTAAAAGGCTGTAAATGGAAGAGAAAGATGACAGGAAGGAGACAGAAAAATTAAGAGAGCTTTAATCCATCTATTACAGAGGGGAAAGGGAAACAGGTTTACATGAATATTCCGGTAAAAAGAGGACATGAACCTGCAGACACATAGCAGTGACCAGGTGAGCAGAAAGCGAACCTTCTGTGACTGTAGAACACAGATACAGCTTCATTGTCCAGCCCACAACATCACTGTGGGATGAAACAGAGCAGCAAGTGGAAGAGAGCTGAGACAGGAGGGAGCAGCAGAAAGGCTGTCAGAGAGGGTCTACAGTGCAGTCATGTCGTTGAGGGCCAGGTCCAGCTCCTCACTGAGAGCCTTGCCCTTCAGCTTCTGAGCATACACTTCATCTGAAGAAGGACACACACACACACGGAGAAAGAGAAAGAAAAAGAGAAAGACATAGACAAGGAGCCAAGCAGACAGACCCACAGAGAAGAAACAGGAAGAAAATAGAAACCGTTAATCCTCAGACTCTAAGAGACAGATTGACACTATACTACTATACTATAGAGCATCAGTAACAGCTGCAGCCAGTCATGTGGGCACTGACCTCTATAGACTGGCTTCAAATACACACAAGCTGATGCAGTGTTAACAATGAAAGATTCACTCAGCACATGTCAGAGACACACACATGCTTCCCCAAGCCCCTAACCCTAAACTTTATCCTAACTGTAACAAAAGTCCAAGTCTAACCCTAAAACCTGGTCTTAAACCTGAAAATGCAGCTAAAATGTCCTCACAATAGTATTCAAACAGAATTTGTCCTCACAAAGAAATAAAGACATGCACAGACACACACACAACATCAAGCAGGCCTGTCGGGTTTAACTGTTAATTAAATGATTAGTAGCTAGCTCAGGAGGAGGCCAATCTGGTGCTAGGTGCAACTCTCCCCCTTATCCCCTCCCACTGCTGATTAGCTGGGTCAGGTGTGTTCAGTCAATCAGAAGCTGTGTGTTCAGGTACAATTAGAAAACAAGGAGGCTTTTTAGCACCATGGTTGCCTAACTCTGAGCTAGAATAACACCCTCTGGAAGCCATGTTGGAAGTTTCCACGTCCTGTGAAGTGTACTGCTATCTGACTGTCAACCTTACATATGTGTACTAGTTGTGAAAGGTGAAACAAGTACACGTATAAATACTAATTTAATGTGCAGGGATTTAATGGATTTGTCAGTCAGTCATCATCCAGGCATGTATCAAATCAGTTCCAGCAGTAGAACTGGGATTAATACAGCTGTTACATTCACATGAATCACAGCAGGTCAGAGCAGAGACATCAAATGAGAGTTAAATACCTTCCAAATCATCAATGGTCTTCTCAAGCTTGGCTACAGACCTCTCTGCAAACTCTGCACGGGTCTCAGCCTGGAACACAAACCCCCGAATAATGTGCATCAATACACAGTGTTAACACTGTATGTGTGAGCAACACAAACAACAGGTGACGTGTCAAATGTGAAATGAATCTCACCTCTTTCAGTTTGTCAGTAAGAACTTTTATTTCTTCTTCGTATTTGTCTTCATTTTGCGAGTACTGCAAGATAAACCCAAAAGGTATTAACACAAAAACACAAAAAAGTTAAATATTTGCAACTACACTATGAACTACTAAAAGGACGCCTTTCACTTTAATGCTGTTTGTACAAGTTTTAGTGTGAAGGATTTCTTAGAAAAACCGATGCTTCATTTAATGGTAATATATGAGAGGCACCAATAAACCTAATAAATAACATGCTATAAGGTCACTTTAAGCAACAGTCGATGGACATGGATTCAAATCATGGTGTGTTTTTGAGTTTCTGGTCAAATTTCTGGATGCTAAGTGACAAAGGTTTTTGTCGCCTTTCCAAAGTGCTTCTGCGCCAATGTAACAATATTCATCAAGGCAGCATGGTGTCACATCACAGGTCACACAGTTTCAACAGTGGTTTCCACCTTGGACACGATGGTTGTGTTGATGGTGAAAGATCTACATTACTTGCAATTTAGCAATATATTCTAACTGACAATTTTCTCATAAGTTTGGGACAAAGTCATGATATTTTAACACTGAGCTTTTAGTGGATGCTCCTTATAAACCCAAACATGATCCAGAATTAATGTTTGTCAATTAACATGACACACGTGGGATCATCCAGAACAGTGTTTCTTGAGAAGTCAGTCTTATTTTTCCTCTTTCCCAATTTTGGTGTTGCAGTGTGTTGCAGCATCTAACTCTTTAAAGTTCAAGCAAATTGACATATCACATTTAAACCTGCACAACGTTTCTGAAAAAGTCCCAGCATTTGTACATGACTATGGACATATGCAGTCTGATTGGCTGGTGCTGAGGTTGAATGCCTCTCAGCTCCTACTGTACCTTCTCAGCCTGGGCTTCCAGTGACTTCAAGTTGTTGGTGACATTTTTCAACTCCTCCTCAAGGTCACCTGATTTACTGAGCAATGTAAGAAAGAGGAAAAGCAAGAGGAGAAAAAGCAGTGATTTGAAAGGTAGGACAGTAGAAGAGCTCAAACCCTGAGGGTACGTGAGGAACTATAAAAACATTTTCTCTCTGTGTCAGAGACACTACATGAATGTCATTTACCTCTGACTCTGAGTAAGACAGCAAACAGAAGTTTTAGCAAAAGACCAGGGTGGTTTTAAAAGAGAAATACAGGAAGTGTTTGTTGTGAAACTAACCTGGATGGAAATTAAAAAGTATATTCTATCATTTTCTTACTGACAACAAATTCCATTTACAGAACCACATCAACAATGTACAGTATTAGCCTGTCTCTCAATACTTCCTGACTCTGTCAGCGGGTCTCAGCCCAAAGTCAGTCACTGTAGTTTTATTTCCTCAAACATGAAGAGACTATTTTTAACAGCAGACTAATCCACATTAGCTGGTCTAGTGAATATTCAATCAGTCAAATCAAATTAAAGCTCAGAGGGAGTCATGGTGTCACCTCAAGCCAGCTAGTGCAATATAAGCTAACACTAGCATGAAACTTGAAATCAAGTTAAATCAAGTGCTTCTCACCTGCTTTCCTACACTGTACCTAATTCTCTTATTAGTTAGGAGGGAGAGCCTCACTCAAAAACCGTCAGAATCAAATATCTCTGTGGGTTTTGAACATATCTACAGAATATTAGTTGTGAATTGTCCCTACATAAATTAAATGAATTGAATTGAACTGAATATCTCTAGTAAGAAAAAGTTTTTCAACATAATCATCATCTGCTAGATTCATTTAAACATTTACAAATGAACAAAACTGCAGTTTTGACTTGTTTGCTCTCATTATGCCTCCCCCCTTTTGAAAACCAAATCTACAACCCTGGATCAATTCATTGTTGGCTTGGGTCTTTTCATGGGATTTTTTGATAAGAAGAACAACACAGAATATAACTGACTTGTCCTTTAGGTAGAGCTTAGAGAACATGCTTGATGTCACAAGATTAAGTGCAGGTTAGAAAAGAGAGAGAGGGCTTGAGAGGCTGCGTGTCAGAGGAGCAGAAGGGAGCAGGTCACCATTAGACCTCGTTGGAGTTTGCACAGTAAGTACCTCATCCTCTCCGCACATCATGGACTTCAAATTCTGGTCCATTACTCTGAGCTCCTCCTCCAGCTCCCTCACTCTCCTGCAGGTTAGTCCAGGAGGTCGGGAGTGAGTGGGGGGGGCAGTGGGCAGGGTTGCCGTGAAACAATACAAGTCCCATAGAGGTGGAGGCGGTGTATTCAGGCATGCATTACATAAAAACACACAAGAAAGAATACAAAACAAAACACACATCCAGGTCTCTCTGTGATTAGTGCATTCATTAAGTTCTACAGCTTGTGATTCACACATGACTATACAACACTAGAGAGTCCAAGAACACCCTGCATTAGTGCTGAAACAATTAGATATTTAACCCATTTGTTAATCAAAAGAAAATAGCTATTACTAAAATGGGTTACTATATTATACAGTAATAGTTAGACATATTACTACAAGCACTTCATTAACATTAATTATGTTAACGTTTATCAACGATACAGTGAGTAAAGGCCTAAGATCACTTGTTGTCATAGTAATGATCACATGATCTCTACTATGATAACATGAATAATGAACAGTGGTTTGGTGTGAGCTTTCATGGGGAGGGTGTTCACTTACGCCTCAGCCACCTCAGCACGCTCCTCAGAGCGCTCCAGCTCACCCTCCAGGATCACCAGTTTACGTGCAACCTGCAGACATTCAGCACACACTTAACTGAAATTTCCTCTTCCTCCAAGAATCTGTCACTGCACTATTTATCCTGCAATTCTAGAGAAGAGGCCCTGAGAGGCAATTGGAAAAGAATCCTGGTGATCCAAGTCTGATCTTTTCTTTTTTTTTAATCACAATACATTTCTAGACAAAAGAAAGACATGACAATAATGTTACTTAAAAACTAATAATACACAATCTCAAAACATAAAGGCTTGTAGTCCTTTATAGACAACAGTCTTCCCTCAAACCTCTCTCCCTATTTACAGTGTTACGGTGCACTGCTGTGGCTGACATGAGTATTACAGAAGACTTTTTTTTCACTTGTCTCTCAGGGCTTCCGACACATAGTGTGTAAAGTCATTCATGTCATCATGAGTCCCATAATAAATAATGGGATTTAAATGACTTTCTTTCACTTTGATATAAACCTTAGAACTATGTAACTTTTGTTATATGATAAATTCTTCAACTTCAGAAAAAGTTTAGCTTTAGCAGTTTAGCTCTGCCTTTTTTCATATCCTTAGTAATTTTAATTTAAATCACTTTTCCAGTGTGGATTTGTGTGTGTAGTTTCTGTAGTGCTCTGTGACTCCCCCACCTCTTCATATTTGCGGTCTGCCTCCTCAGCGATGTGTTTTGCCTCCTTCAGCTGCATCTCCTGGATCTCCATTTTCTCCTCGTCTTTTGTGGCTCTGTTCTCAATGACCTTCATTCCTCTGAAATAAGGGAGAAACAGACAGGAAGGAGTCACACACAACCTACTGTATACAGTATGTGTCACTAAATTCATGAGTGTCACTCTGCAGGTAACTGTAACTTCCACCATTCATGACACCAGAGTCAGGAATGATTGTTCAAAAAGATATGACTTCCTGTTAAACAGCTCTTTTCCATCATCAGCTTAGTTATTGGGAGCCCAACTCATTCTGTAAAAACAATATATAATTTGTTCAGTTGAGCTTTGTCAAGTCTGGGAAAATAACCCTGATGACAGTGAAAACATCAGTGTTGTCTCAGCTTTGAGTGACAGGACACAGACAAGTGGGATTCTTGGTGGGAGAACAAATAATTCTTCACCTCTCGCTCTCATCTGCAGCTTTTTCCGCCTCTTCTAGCTTCTGCAGAGCAGTAGCCAATCTCTCCTGAGCTCGGTCCAACTCCTCCTCCACCAGCTGGATACGCCTGTTTAGAGATGCCACTTCTGCCTCAGCCTGCAGACACACACACACACACACACACACAAACACACACACACACACACACACACAGTCCCATTCTAGTTATTACCTGTCTATATGGCAGAGAACTCTAAAACAGCAGATAAAAAAATAACCCATTTTTAAATACATCAAATTAGGTGTGTCACAATATACCAGTACTAATACTAATTGTGCTGTTAAAAAATAAATAATATATAATTATTGTGTTAATAAAGCAGATGACAGATAGATAACTCAGAGAAGTGACTCCAGAACTGCTTGGAGTCAGACTGTGAGTGTTGATTTAGTGTTTGAACACACGTTTTTTTGATGTGAGTTATATGTGATACCAGACCAGTTCACCCTTCTGTTGCTTTGACTTAGGAGTGGTGGTGCACTGTTCCACTGTGCATGGAAGAGTCTGTAGAAGAAAACCTTACCAGAATCCTCAACATAGCATTTGCCACAGCTTTCATCCAACTACAACACAGCACTGTTCACAACATCTGTAACAACAGAGCCTATTTGTGTCTCAAGCTGTAATTACATGATTTCTATTTGTGCATGTTCCCTTAACTTGTTGGTACAGCCCATTATAATATTAATTCTTCAAATTCAATAGCTGGTATTTCTTAGCATACGCTGAGGGCCACAGTGGACATATGTCTGGACATTTTGCAGATATTATTATGTGGGACATAGGGTCCTCTAACATTTACTTTTGACCTGAGTGTCTAGCTGTGACCTTTGTTTTTACTGCAGCGCTGTTCACATGTAGACCAGACTGACAAAGTTAACGTTAACAGGTGATGTTAGGTTTTTGACGACGTCCTCGACTGTCGTCTTTCAGACAGTGTGTTGAGTGTGTACCCTCTCTCTGGCCTGTCTCTCCACGTCCGCGTCCCTCTGCAGCAGCTCGGCTCGGTCCTCCGCCTCGTACGCCACCTGCTGCAGCGTCTGAATCTTCCTTCTCACCGCGTCTACGGACGTTAGAGTCGCCATGCTGTGCAACACTCGTCTCCGTTTCTCCCTGCTCCCAGGTGTCACGGTGTTGCCGTGGCAACGGTGACACAGGTCGGAATGAACGCTTAATTTTTCCGGTTAATTTCAAAATAAAATGTCGATACGCCTCATAATAACACAAAGCAAAAACATCGCCTGGTAGTGTTTTATTTACCTTATTATGTCTTCATTTGTGCTCAAAAAAATCAGTGACCTAAAAGAACTAAATAGTCCCCTTAAATTATTTTTCCTAATTTTAAACCTTCTTTTTTATATTACCATCATCTTTCTCACATAACATGACACTTAATTTGAAGACTCTGTGCAAAAGAATGTGTATATATGTGCAAATAAAATATAATCAAAAAAGCCTCCTGATTTTACAACATGCCCACTATTACATTTGGTGTATAACGCTAAAAATGTAAATGTAATAACATTTATTAATAACAACATAATTTTTATTTCGCCCTGTTAATGCGGCCCAGACGCTTTGTCGTAGAAACTTCGTTCAAACTTCAAATCGTGCGTCTTCTTTATATGATCCAGGCTATTCTTTTTGTCGTCGTTATCTTTAATACTTTTCATGTTATTCATGGTTTTTAATCTTTTTTTGCATTGTCGTCTATGGGAGTCATCGTTCAGCTTCCCATCAACTTTCCTCTTTTCATAATCTTTTTGTGTCGTCATCGTTCATTGTATAAACGTCATTTCGACTTAAAACGAATCTAGAAACTTTCAACTTTCTAACATTAAATCAGCTTCTTTGTATCTTTTATACTTTTTGAGTTTGAGCAGTTTACGTATTGGGTGATTTTTCATTAGTGTATTGCGGAATGTTGGTGCAGCTGTCCTTCAACTTTTATTAACTTTTTTTGCTTCTTTTCTTCTCCTCTTCAGTCAACTTTCATAAACAAATTCTAGATAGAAAGGTAGGAAAATCTGTCCTCTTTCTACTGATATGATTCTTATAGTGATAGGACTCACGGTTTTCTCATGCTGTGACCAACAGTGGACGGCTCATCATCTGAGCAGCCCATTCACTTCAATGTTAAAACTTCTCTCCCAAGTCTCCTCCAAATCAGAAATGTCCTGTGTTTGTAAATCGTCACTACACCCTCATTTCTTTGA
>JAUYWH010000014.1:19899750-19953077 GCA_034779795.1 Ctenopoma multispine | reverse complement strand
TGTTACCTGCAAACTCCGTCCCACAGGTTTTACAGTGAATGCAGTGCATAGAGCCATTTTCATAGCGGAGCCACTCGGAAGTCTTTCAACCATTCTCTCCGAAAACTGCACGCCTTCTTTTCAGCTGGTGAATGAACATTATACAACACACTATCACCAGCGCCATTATTTGTAACTTTAGGTGGTTTGCAAATTAAATCTGTCAGTCTTCTTTTCATTTTCTCTCTACTTCACCTCTTTACATTTACATTTCCCCGCTGTACTTAGTGCCGTCACCTGACTGAGTGATTGACAGCTGCTATTAACCAATCTAAAATCTTAAGGGCAGAACGGTCACCGTATCAGCATTCAGCACACAGAACGCATATATACCGTTAACATTTTTTAGAGAAATTAAAACGGGTCGCACGACAACAATTACATGCACTCGCACCAATGCTCCCAATATATTTTGAGGTTGCATAGATGAAATTTCTGGAGCATATGCGACCAAAATGGTCACAATTTCGAGCCCTGAATGTGTATTTACAGTTTAGTCCTTCAGTTTGTGCTAAGGATAGTTAATCTGCTAAATAGGTGCTGAAGTCAGAGATGTCATTACAGGTGGTTCAGATGATGCGTCGGGGCAGAGAGACTCTTCTGACTCTACTGGAGGCCTTTGTGTATGATCCCCTGGTGGACTGGACCGCTGGTGGGGAGGTGGGCTTTGCTGGTGCAGTGTATGGAGGAGGTGGCCAACAGGCTGACAGCAAACAGAGCAAGAGGGAGATGGAAAGAGACATCACACGCTCTCTCTTCTCCTCCAGAGTAGCTGAGATTAAGGTGAGGTCATGGCAGGAGTAGACTACTACATAAGCTTGAAGAGCCCATTGTGATCTATCATTTAATCAGTATTTGCTATTGTTGTACAACTCTGCTGTTCGAGAACTTCCCAAAGAAGTTCATAACATCGTTATTTTCTCCTATCTATGGGAGAACGGGACAATAATGTAATTGTGTACTGTATGCACTCTGTACAGGTGAACTGGTTTAAGAATCGTGACGAGATGTTGGCAGTGCTGCCACAAGTAGAAGAGGCTGTGGAGGAATACTTAGTGCTCCAGGAGCTGCTCTGCCAGGGAGAGAAATTGCAAGCCAAACTACAAGAGGAGATGGCTTTCCTGGAAGGAGCAGAGACTCATCCAGACCATCTCATCCTCACCCTGGAGCAAAGGTCTGAGAGCAGAGAGCACAAAGCTCTAGACTGATGTTATAGTGAATGTCTGGTACTTATCTTCACACCTTTAAACTTCACATTTCACATATGGCTGGTGCTGATGTACTCTGGGAATAGACACATTGCTCACATTCTGTTGTAGTATTGTGTTTAGATTTATAGCTAGGCACCCTGTGCATAAATACACACCACATTCTGAAACCTTATTCATTCAACCCTCCTTTCCACAGATATTCTGAACACACCCAGCTGCAGTCACGGCAGCGGACTGTGCAGGAGGCCATTCAGGGCAAGCTGACTGACCTAGACCAGTGGATTTCTCAGTACCAGGCAGCATTCTCCAACCTGGAGGCGACCCAGCTAGCCAGCCTGCTGCAGGACATCAGCAGCACCATAGACCTTGGTTAGACCTTCTGCAAATAAAAATCTATTTTTGTTGCGTTCTTGTGTTTTATTTAAAACACTGTACTGTCAGTTTTTTGCAGATGTTGTATTTAAATAGCCTGTTCACACTTAGTTGTTTCTAGGATGATGGGAATTTGACATATTCATTGCTAGAGCACCATGTTTGATTTACCTGACAGCGATGTAGCTTGTGATGTGAAAGCTGATTAATTGAGCGTTTAATGTAGTTTTCTTGAGCTGTGTTAACATCAGTTCTTGTGTCCAGGTCCTCCTAGCTATGTGCCAGCCACAGCCTTCCTGCAGAATGCAGGCCAGGCCCATCTGATCAGCCAGTGTGAAAGCCTGGAGGCAGAAGTTAGTGCTTTGCTGCAGCAGCGCCGTGGGGCCCTTCGTGGCTGCCTGGAGCAGCTGCACAGCTACGCTACAGTAGCTTTGCTATACCCACGAGCTACCCTGCTGCTCCATAGGGCCCACCAGTGGAAAGCCTGGTTAGAGGAACTGATGAGAGACATGACAGTGGAGCACTGCCAACACATATACAGACAGTAAGGAACTGCAGCAAGGATTTATTTTAGCAAAGAACTGTGATGCTACCTATTTGAAGCTATCTTGCGTTTCAAGTTTTTCTCTTGCAGTCAGTATTTTCACTATCAGTGTTTTCCACACTTTGCTTTATTTGTGGTGGGTAAAATCGTATCTGGGTGCATGTAAATGGGGACATTTCAGTGCCAACATTCACCCTGTCAGGTCCATCCATCCATTGTCTTACCCACTTCTGTTGTGAGGGGTAATAAAGGTGTTAAAGCAAATCCTAGCTGTCATTGCACGGCTACACATGGCTAGAGTACACCCTGGACAGGTCACCACACTATCACAGGGATAATGTATAGAGATAGACAAGCATTCACGTTCGTATTCGCACCTATGGGTAATTTACACAGACACAGTCTTTTGACTGTGGGAGAAAGCTAGAGTACCTGGAGGAAACCCACTCAGGTACAGAACATGCAGACTCAAAACCCAATTCTTCTAGCATTGCTAACCACCACACCACTACTAGATCTTGTATAAAGTCATTAATATTAATGCAGTTATAAGTATCCAAACATTACATCAGCTTTCTAGAGACTTTAATGCCTTTTAGCAACTTTTACAGGCTTGAGCTACAGCCTGCAAATCAAATGTATTGCGTGTGAATGTGATAAATGACATGCGTTGTTCAACAAGCTACTTATCATTTAATAGTGATGGTTGCTTTTTCTGATTAAAAGCTCTAACAGCACACATCAGTTGCTACGGAACATTAATTATATAATTTTAAACTCAAAAGTCCAATAGATCTCACCATTGTTGGGCCGTTGATGTATAAATAGGCTTTAATACAGCACTGCTATATTATGTCAGTGAATCCAGATCCACTTGGGTTACTTTTGTGTAATATGTCTGTGAAGATTCTCAGTCATCCAGGTAAAGTTGTCTGAAGATTGAGTCATGGCAACTGGACTTCTTTCTTTCAAGTAGAGACATTTCATTCTGCATTCACAGAACTTTATCAATCTGAGGGAAGTTGGCTCGTTAAGTGAAACAATCAGGCCCAATTCACACGTCCACCAGGTTGACCACCCTTAACGACCCACTTAATGGGGGCATGAGGAGCTATCAGGGGTGGGACTATTACATCTACCCACACTCCTCCCCTGCCTTTGTTTCACTTAACGAGCCTTTGTGTAATAATAAAAATTGTTTGATCAGAATAATTTAAATGCAACACACATTTGAAAAATAAAAAAATCAAGCAGGGGACAAATGCTTTTTCAAAGCACTATACATTTAAATAGCCTACAATTAATATTTGGTTTGCCTATTTTTTGCATAATCAAAAATTAATATTGAAAATAAACTTTTATTTAATGGCTCAGAGGGCAGAAGAGGTGAGAGATTCCTTATTTGCTTTCTTTTAAAAGACAGGTTTCTTCACAGCTATATTGTAGGTTGTAGTACAGATATCACATGTGAACAGTAGATTGTAGAGCCGCTGGAACATTAGGAGCTTGAACTTTAAGTTCAGCACTGTACAGATGTGCTATAATTCTTTTCTTCTCCCATGGCTGAAAAGCTATGGAACAGTCACTGAGCCACTGGTTCCTCCTGCATGTTGGAGCTGTTGAAAAGTCTTTTCACTCTAATTACAGCAATTCTTTCTATAAATAATGTCCTGGTTCCTTAGGATTGCACAATGAGTTCCCAATGTTTCCCCATCCTTTGGCAGATACGAGGTGCTATTTGCCCCCCAGCCTCCCGCCGCCTCCTGCCAGTTCCTGTCCAGTGTGGAGTTAACGCTACAGCATCAAATTGCTGACGCCAATGAACGTGTGGTGCACCAGGCGGAGAGACTGAAGGCAGAGGGCACAACTGCAGCTGCCTGCGAGGAGCAGCTGCAGGAGATTGAACACTGCATTACAATCTTCCTTGGGGAGAACGGGGAACCGGGCTCACTTAGCCTGGCTGGAATAATCACTTCTGCCCTCTGCACACTCTGCAGGTTTGTCAAATCTTTCCATGTTATGCTGTGGTACAAAGCTATGCTAATGTAACATCTATTTGTTGCTGTATTTGTGAAACCATTATATGCAACAAGTAAATTTAGTTAAATTAACTTTTTAGAAATGTGCTCTGAAATGTGTTGTTGGAAAGTTGCAAACTCACTGGTCTCCCCCTCAGACGGAACTTGGTGATGGAGGGCGCAGCGGCGAGTGCTGGCGAGCAGCTTGTAGACCTCACATCTCGGGATGGGGCTTGGTTTTTAGAGGAGCTCTGCAGTATGATTGGAAATGTTAGTGCTCTGACAACACTGATGCAACGCTGTCCACTTCTGCCCCATGATCTGGAGCTACCTGCACCTTCAGCTATCACTGAGGCTGTATACCTGGCCAATGCTGTGTACACATGTTTGCAGGTAGGTGCACCCCAAAATACTGTGAAGTCAGTCAGTTCCTAGAAAGCAATTATCTGGATGCATAGGAGAAGCTTTGTACCATTTTTAAGTAAAGACTGTGTGCCTTTTTAATTGTAGGAACTGAATGCCAACTTCCGTCAGATCATCTTTCCAGAAGCTCTGCGCTGTATGATAAAAGGAGAGCCCACCCTTGAATCCATGTTGGCAGAGCTGGAGCAGCTGATGGAGCAGAGCTCTGATGGTCTAGGCCTGCAAGGCTTGGCAGACAGTCTGCAGGCCACCACAGGCTTGGACCACGATGGACACAGCCATTGCCTCCACATCACCAGGTAAATTGTTGCTTGGATGTGAATTGCCTTGTATTTCTAACAAATAAACAAAGGCACGACATTGACTGATTGAACTGATTGCGCCTGATGTATGACAAATGTTTCTGCTCAGAATGCTGCATTCTCAGTACTCGGAGCTGATCCAGCCTCGCAGCATTGATGGAACAGGACAGGATACACCCAAGATGACTGCTGGACAAATGTTGCTAGTGGCCTTTGATGGCATGTTCACCCAGCTGGAGACTGCCTTTGGGCAGCTAACTGAGAAGGTAGCATGTTTTCCTTTCAGTTTAATGGACGTAATAATAGGCTGTTTATGACATACAGTATGTTCTTCCCTGTGTCAACTCTGTTAATGAATGTGAAGGAAAAACTAGGTAAATTATTTGCACTAGTTGCACTTGTTTGTCGTGGACAAATGTGATGTCGTGAAAAGGTGTCTCACAGATTTCTGTTCAGATAAATGTGCAAGTGATTTAACATAATAAAAAATCCCCGGGAGGACGACCAACCAGCGTTAACATTCATCATGCAAAACTGACATTTGTTGCTCCCCGTGGTACACGTATCTGACCAATAAGTAGAGAGGACGTTCACACGCAATTTGAAGTGACAGATTTTGGTTCGCTTGGATTTTTCCCCGTGTGAAAGGAAACTAAACAAAGAGGAAAATTATACAATGTTACAAAATCACCAACTGATTCGGACCAAAGCAAACATACCAAGGTGTGCAAACAAACACCCTTACGCACCACTAATTATGAGCCATACTCCCACAGCAGATGCAGGGTGGGTGTGGTCTTACTAATACTAGCTAATTCTAGCACGGGGCGACATTAGTACACTTGACCATCAATAAGCATCTTTTCTTTCAGCATCATTTCCTGGATGAATAAATGTTATGTACGGTTACCAGTATATAGAGATCAATTTTCTGTTGCCTAATTTTTTTCTGCTCATCATTATCTTCAGCTCAGTTCTCTTGAGGTGCCATCAGCCTGGAGGAAGGTTGACGTTTTGAGGGAGGCGCGGGCCACACAGCTCCACTTCTTTGACAGCTTGACTCAGCGGCAGCTGATGGAAGAGGTCTTCTTCCTCAAGAGACTGCAAACAGTCAGAGATTTCTTCAGGCTGTGTTCGTCCTTTGCTCAGACTCTGTCTGGTAAGAGCTCTTCATGGCCACACTGTAAAGCCTTCTTCAGACATGTTACCACCACCCACTCCACAGTAATTGACCGATTGCCTGCAGAACTTTAGCTCCACTGTCTCCACTGTTGCCTAGGTCTTGCTCAAGGAGGATTTTTTGTGTTTTTCATGTAATTCTTACATTAGCTTATGTTTTAAAGTGTCTTGAGGTGATTTTTGTTGGGATTTAGGATATAAACAATAAACAAACTGTAGGTATATCTAGTTGCTATAAAATGTTTCTCGCTATTTTGTGCAATTTGAAACCAAATCAGACTGCAAGTATTACACATAGACCCTTTAACTGTGTAGGAGAGTTGCCAAGTCTAATAAAATAGTTGATTCCCTTTTTTACTTGCGAGTGTGTGACAAATCTTGTATGTCCAGGTACGTGTCCCCAAGCTGACGACCTGTTATCTACAAATGGACCAGTGGGTTTGGGAAAGCCACTGTACCGGCGGCCCAGTGCTACAGGGTCAGGAGTGGCTGTGGTCAGTGAGGAACAGATGACTCGTCCCATCAAGGCCTTCACAGCGGAGTTTGTTCGGCAGATGGTCATGGGTCTGCCTAGCCAAGCCCTGGGTCTGGCCCTCTGCAGCACCCTATCTGCCCTCGGGCTGGACGTTGTTGCTCAGGTGGAGACAAAAGACTTTGGTGCAGAGAGCAAGGTATGACGGTTGTGTTTGTGTTAGCTCATCCAAACTACCATGCAACACAAATCCTGAGAACTAGGGCGCGTCATACTCTGCTACGTCATACCTCTTCTTCTACTTGTAATGCAGGCATGGAGGGTCAGTGTTGACCTCCCATGCTGAGATTGTTTTTTTTGTTTTTTTACGAAACAGTGTGGCAAATGTCACTCTGCTGTCTTAAATGGGTCTACAGACAACAGAAAGACAGAGAGGCTGCATGTGCCTCCATAATTTATATCAAAGCCAAAAATGATCCAGTATGCACCATTTGGTCATTCTAGGTAGTACTCATAGACTCTTTAACTGTTTCAGTATTCACCAAAATCCATGCATATTTGACAGTACCTGGACACTGAACAACTGTCTTTCTTGGCTCTAAAGGTGTCTCTGGATGAGCTGTGTAAGAAGGCAGTGGAGCAGAGTCTGGCGTCAGGCCGTGTCTCCCAACTGCTGCTGAACAGAGCCACAGTCCTGGCCTCCTCCTACGACACAGCCTGGAAGAAAGTGGACTTGTTGAGGAGGTTGGATGCCAACCTGGAGGCTGCCAAGGCCAGTTTGCAACGGAGCCAGCTGCACATCGCCATGTTCCAGGTACACACAAAGAAGTGTGACTGTGTGCAAATGTTTCTGATTAATTTCATTCATATTCTGTTCAAAAAGTTTGTATAGCGAACATGGAAAATATTATCTGCATCATAACTGGCAAACACTGGCTTTCCACTGGTCACACCTGTAACAGTTTTGATTCAAATGTTATAATAAATCATCAGGACCCAGAAAATATTCCCACTTCAGTCGATTTAAGAACCACTTAAAAGCCAAATACTGTTATCATTAATTTAACATGTCACTGTCACTTCATGCTAAATACAACATGATACATTAAGAGCTACAGTCACACTGAGAGCCAATATGTAATAAAGGGTCTCGAGAATGAATGTTGTCAGTCTTCTAGATATGACGCAGTGTGTTTTTGTGTATTCACTTCCAGTGGCAGCATGAGGATGTTTTGAGCCCCAATAATCAACCTCTAAGTGTCAGTATTCCTCCTCGCTCAGTCATCCTCGGTAACATGAAGAAGAAACTGTACAAGCTGAGCCAAGATGAGACGGCTATCGTCGCCATTCAGGTCATTAACCACACATTACAGAGATGATGCCAATTGGAGTTTTAGGACTCTTTAATTACTCTCTTACAAATGAGCTCTCCTGAATTGATAAATAAAGATGAATTACTTAAACTGACATGGTGTCCTCAGGAGAAGCTGGCATCGCTGGAGGCTAGTATTGAGCAACGTCTAAAGTGGGCTGGTGGGGCCAACCCAGCGCTGGCCCCCGTCTTGCAAGACTTTGAGATGACCCTCCGGGAGAGACGGGCCATGGTGGCCAGGGAGAACCAGCGCACCAACCAGGTAACACCACAATGTTCATGATTATCCCAGTAACCATGGGATAACCATGACCTGGACAACTGAGAATTTTTAGACATGTTCGTGATCAACCACAGTGCTTCATGGGTGTGCTTTTTTTTTTTTTTAAATTCCAGGTCACCTTCTTGTGCACCACCATCCTGAACTTCGAAGGCCTTCGGACCCGATCCCCCGAGGCCCTCAGCATGGATGCAGCACTGTTTGAGTTGCTAAAGCGCTGCCAGCAAACCTGTTCCTATGCTGCCCAGTTTAGCAGTACTGTCTCTCCACTGGAGCTTCAGCTACTGCACAGGCTGGTGAGTCTGACCTCTACACAGTCCACAAATTTGGAGTGGACACAAAAGTTTGTTACAGACCAAAGAATCTAATGAAATAAAAACTTCCCCAAAGCAGGTCCAATATTCCACACGTACTATTAACCCATTTACCTCACTACAGAGTCCACTGCTGGATCTGCCAATAGGCAGTCCTGATTGGCTGAGCTGTGCCCAGAGACAGCTGGAGGAGGAACTGAGCGCTGAGCGCAGGACCCAGGAGGAGAGAGAGCAGCAGCTGGATTCCTGTGGAGAGACACTGCAGCTCTTGGTGGACTCAATAAAAAACATTCTGTCTAACCACAACCGGCAGCTGGCCGACGTCAAGCACCTGCTGAGAGCTATGGCCAAGGTACATTAAAGACCTGACTGCTTCACACTTGCACATGATTTGTAAAATATTAGCAAACGGTGTGTGTGTTTCTGTGAGAATTGCAAATAATAAATTGAAAATTCCAAAGTATTTACTTTTTAAAGTCATCCATTCTTAACTCTGTCATACAGGATGAGGAGGCAGCGTTGGCAGATGGTGAAGAGGTGGCCTATGAGGGGAGCGTGCGTCACTTCCTGTTGGAGTACAAAGCGTGGCAGGACAACATCCAGCTTGTCTTATTTACTGTTGTGCAGACCAGCGGGCAGCCTCGCAGCCAGGAGCAGCTTGAACTTCTGGAGGAGATTCCTGCTACTCTGAAAGAGCTGCACTCCCAGAGCCAGAGGTATTCTCACTCACATATGTGTACTGTCAGACTCACTTTTAAGTTCTCTCTGCATCCATCCTGTATTAACTGTTGTATGTGTGCATTACTGCAGTGTATACAATGGCCTGGTGGGCTTTGCCTCCCCACTGGTGACAGACAGAGACAGTGAATGTGCCAGTCCTGTTTCTGCAGCACAGACAAGCTTTGCAGCAGGTAAGGTCTTTTCCCACCCCGCTCCATCACTCTGTGTTTTTGAAAGGTGACTGAAGACGATGAGGCTTCTGTCTAACAATCTGAGTCTGTTGACGTTTTCTCATCCAATCATGTGATATATGGCATGACATCAGCTGTTAGATGCAGTGGGGCGAAGACACAGCCGGATTCAATGTCCCAGAATGCACGCAAGGCTCTGCCACGGAACTTGGGAACCCCCACTGACACCCCACCCAGTACCCTGATCATGAACAGCAAAGGTCTCAACCCCAGTCCCAAGAGGGCCGTACGAGACCCCAAAACAGGAAGAGGTATTGTCTTTACAGTAACTGCTCACTGGTCTGTAATAGGGAAACTTGTCACTCATACTGAACACATACAAATACTACAAAGAAATGTCCTGACGTGTGTCCTCCTGAACCTGCTGCTCTCTGCATTGCAGCTGTCCAGGAGAGGAACTCCTACGCAGTCAGTGTGTGGAAGAGAGTGAAAGCCAAGCTGGAGGGCAGAGACATCGATCCTAACAGGAGGATGAGCGTCACAGAGCAGGTAAAACTTGAATGAGGAGCAGCAGCATGAACATGACTCCAGTGAAATGGAGCTGTCAACCTGCTGGTTGATGAAGTCTGAATAAATGGTTAGGAGCATTGAGCTGAACATATTTCTGTTTTATTGCAGGTAGATTTTGTCATCAAGGAGGCCACCAACCTGGACAACCTGGCCCAGCTGTATGAAGGCTGGACTGCCTGGGTGTGAACGCTATGCTGCTTCATGTCTTTGGTCCAGCGAAGGCTTGGAGATCCACCAGAGTCCAGCAGGTCTGGGGTGTCAGAACAGCAGCACCGGGCCACACTGGGGAGAGGAAATGGGAAACGGATGTTTAGTCCGCCCTCCCAAACTCCTGGGCACCCAAACTGGGGCAGCGACCTCGTAGCTCTGCTGCAACCACACTCCCCCAACTATCGGCGATCGAGCTAACAATGCTTTGTGGGCCTGCAGCCCCACTTCCTTTCCCGGAATTGACCGGGCAAAGCAGCGCCGAATGGGGGAGAGGGGGGAGGGAAAGGCCTCCTCACTCTCAACTTGGAGATACCTTCCCCCCTCACCTACATAGCTCACTATCAATGTCCACCACAATCAAAGTCCACCTTGAGGGCAGGATAAGCAGGAAGTGAGCAGGTTTCCTCTGAAGCACCCAGCTGACGCGCTGTGGGCGGGACTTCACCGGGGCTAAAGCTCAGATGGGCCCACACTTGTTTTTCTCTAATCTTTTCCTCCATGGCGTTGTGATTCTGGTTGGCCAGTTGGTGACACAGCTCAGGCGGGAATGATGAGAACATAGGTTCAATAAAGGCAGTGGAAAAGAACTGGACTGTACTTTGATGAACAGTGAAGACTTTGTCTCTGATGTTTGATCAGATTTCACAGAATAAAAGATGGAGTTGTATTCACAGAAAGGTTCTTTGTATTTTTGTGGATAAGCTGCAGCAGTTTAGACGGCTTGTGCGTGTGAGCTTAGAATGGACACATAAGGTGAAGTCATGACAGTTCTTTACCTTTAACTGTGCATCTTTCTGTCTGTATTGTGCTTTGTAACTATCCTCAGTCCTTCTTTTCACACACCAGTAGGAGACTTTTTTTGACTTGCCTGTCACAAGCTGTTGCTCGCCTCATTCATATTCACTCCCCAACCCTAATGCTTGCTTTTATTAATCTTGACCTAGTTTTACATTTTTATTGGGAGAAGTTTTGTTTTTGGTGATGGTGCAACATGTTAATTCTTAAGGCTTTTATTGGATTTTGTTGATGCCAAATAAACATAGATGTGACAAGCGTTGTTTTTTTTAAGAGTGACAATCTTCATATCGCTGAACCAGAAAATCCACAAACAGTAACTGATAGTTAAAATTATAAACTCAGTCATTACTATTATATTTACCTCAACTTTCAAGGTTTTCGAAGTTTGTGAAACATCGTTAAACTTTAAAACTTTTGGCTTGATTCAAAAAAGTCCCCATGCAGCAACCTGTAACCTCACCAAGCAGCCTGTGCACTCACAGGATATTATGGATTTCCACGTTGCTGTGTCAATGTCCAGTCTCTGGCTTTGTCCTGGCCTTCATTACATATCTTTATCTTGTGTAAACTAAGCAGACACACACATACACACATCTTGTAAATAAAGAAGAGGCTCTGGCCTCATGAAGCCTCCAGCATGTTAATGATTACAGCAGCTCTGCTTATCATCAAACCCCCACCGTCACCACCTCACTGTGTCGTACTGGCAGCCTCTGATCCACTGAGTGATTTTGGTGTTGGAGTGGACAGTGATGTCGGGGCGCGTGTGTGTATCAGACTTCGAGGAGGAAGCCAGGAAAGTTCTTCCTAAAGCTGTGTATGACTACTACCGCTCAGGAGCTGATGAACAAAACACACTGGCTGACAATGTGGCTGCCTTCAACAGGTACAACACACACAGCATTTACAGTGTAAAGAAGCTCTGTTGGACACTGTTCTCATTCAGCTTTTACATGTGGGAACATGCAGGTTTTTAAATGGCTGTATAGAGGTGTGTAAAAGTATGTGTGAACGCATAGTGATGTTGGTGCAGTGTGTATGTTCTTCCAGAAGCTGCACATGACTGACCACTCTGGAGCTGATGAGCAGAGTTTTTTCAGCAATTCCACAGACATTGATTTAGGATGTCAACCACTCAACACTAACTGTAACAAGTCCCGTTGTCTGTTAGCCAATATCAATGGCCTCTGTTTAAATGGTGTTCACTGTGGGTCCACAGGGAGATGACATGTTTGATTAAACTTTAAATACAACGTACCGTAGGTGAGCTCCAGCTGTTCCAGCAGTGCTTCAGCAAACATACTGTCAGTGTTTGTACACTGAACCAAATGACAGTCTCATGTGACTAGCGTTACCAGTTATTTCCTTGTTTTCCATGAAAACATAAAAGTTTAGTAATACAACGTAATAAGTGATGTATTTTTGACCTATTTCATCCATCTTTTTTCTTGTGTTGATGTACATATTTTTTGGTTGTGGGTCTTTGCTTTCTTTCTTTGAAAGCAGCTGCAACAAGCCAAAACAACTTATCTTGGGATTTATAAACCTTTTTTGAATCTTGATTAAAAGCCTATAGCAGTGAGTCAAACGCAACCTCGGATCAACAACATAACTTCTTTTTTCACTGTGATGTTTTATTTAGTTAACAAAAATGTAGGGAAAGAGAAAAAATACATGGGCCAAATATTGGACATGGTTGTATTTAGCAACAATGCTCTCATCACTACCTGGTTAGGGAAATAGACCTGTCCATGTTAGTAATCTAATAAATTACAGCACAATTTCAATGAAACTACATTCAGTTAGTGCAAAATAAAGGTCAATTTAAATGTCAGTATAATTACTTTACTTTATTACAATATTTCTAATGAGCATTAGCATCACCCAGTTATTGTGAATATATTAGCTTTTCAGCTCTCCCAAGTATGAGTTCCACTCTTTATTGCCTCCTATTCATTTGAATGGAGGCACCTATAGTTATCCACCTCTAAACGGTCCTCTTCATTTATTGTGGGGGAGCATGGAATGCTCCCACACTACTAATATCCTCTTTTTCTTTATGTTTATTTTTCTTATTATTATTGCGCCCTGTTTGTCGGACGTTCAATTCAATTCAACTTTATTTATATAGCGCCAATTCACAACATAAGTCATCTTAGGGCACTTTACAGTGTAAGGCTTAAGACCTTACACATTATATAATATATACAGAATAATGTGGATAACCCAACAGTCCCACTTGAGCAAGCACGTAAGGCAACAGTGGAGAGGAAAAACTCCCTTTAACAGAAGAAACCTCCAGCAGAACCAGCCATCTGCCTCGTCCGGTTGTGGTTAATGCGTCCTAAACGCTTTGTCGCAGAAATTCCGTTCAAACTTCAAAACGTGCGTCTTCTTTAGGAGACGAGGGCTATTATTTTTTTCATCTTTAATACTTTTCATTTTATTCATAGTTTTTCAGGGTTTTTTGCATTGTGGTCTATGGGAATCATCATTCCACTTCCTATCATCTTTCCTCATTTTGTCGTCAGCATTTTCTAGCTTTTCTACTTTTTGAGTTTGAGCAGTGCTCACTAGAGTGCGCCCCTCTAAAGTCTGTCCTTCAACTTTTATCAACTTTTTTTGCTTCTTTTCTTTTACTCTTCAGTCAACTTTCGTCTTTCATAAACAATTTCCACATAGAAAGGTAGGAAATTTTATCTTCTTTCCAGACATATGATTCTTATACTGACAGGACATACAGTAATCTTGCAGCGTGGTCGCAGCCCATTCACTTCCATGTTAAGATTTCTCTCCCAAGTCTCCTCCAAATCAGAGATGTCCTGTGTTTGTAAATCGCCACTACACCCTCATTTCTTTGAATTACCCCACAAAAATATACGAGTGTGTTTGTTGACGTGTTGGGGTGCTTCAAGTCTTGGAATTTTTCCAATATGATCAACCGTTATTGTCTTATAAAGCATTTAGTGGAGCTATTCCTCCCTCTTCCTCCCCCTTTGTGTCTTGTAATCCATTGCATTAGTATTGACCAAATAACACACTACTACCACCCTGATCTTCTCTACTGGCTTTAACAGTACTTCTGTCAATACTCCTTGTGTCAGACACACTAGCCTACACACAGACAGACACACAGGCACAACTCAATCACCACACGTATAATGGTATACACGTATAATGGTAGGGGAAACACTGCAGATAATGTCCCAGACGCTGCTGGTAGTGAACAGTTCATCTCCTGCTACATGCACTACAAATGTGCTAGGCTGAGGCAGAGATGTTTATGTTGGACAATAGCAGAATGTGGAAGCATAAACAATTTCATGCATTGCTCTAATTCTTTTCCATCTTTGGTAACAACATAGCAACACTGCACACAGGAAGTGCCCACTCCTCTAAGGAAAAATACAGCCAGTTCTCCCTCCTGCATTTTCTGATATTTTGCAGAATAACAGTGTACTAAATGATGTGTCTCTTAACTCATGGAAACCTGCAATACAGCCCTTACTGTCCAGAATTATTGGTGCTTATCTTTAAATAAAATACACCTTGAGCTGACATTATACTGACCAAGTCAGGGCAGAAAGTAAAATGCAGAACACTTACAGCAGGCATAGTAACTAGGAATGATGAAACACAGACTTTCTGCACAAAATATACAGTTAAATACTTCCTCCCAGTGTCTAGTTACAGTGCATCAACAAGCTCCATCAATCAAAGGTTAGTTAGATAAACTATTTTAAAAATGGTAGGTTAAACATGGCTTGCAAGGATTTGAACAAACATATCTCTGAATAGCTTTATGATCGAGCTGAATGCAGTAATGAATGTGTGTGACTAGAATCAGCTACCTTGTTCACATACAGACAGAGGTAAAGAGTGCAACAGATGGATTAGCAAATGGTTAGTATGAGGTTTTACCAGGGCGAGTTACACAGGGGTCAGCATGGGAAATGTTAATTGCTGGTTATAATTGACATGTGTCAGAACACACACGGCTTGCTGTGTATGAGGCTGCATAGCCACAAGCCAGCCAGACAGCTTATGCTGGCCTCCTTCTCTATTGAGAATGATATAAAAAGGGAATCATGTGCTAAAATGCTGGAACTTTATAGCATTAAATAGCTCCAGATAAACTTTGCAATCCATCTTTAATTAGAAGACTTCTTCATTTCTTCATTTTTGTTAGTTGTAGCTAAGTAACATTTTAGTCTCATTTGGAGCATATCTTCTAAGCATTTAAGGTTACAGTTGTCGCACACAGGAACATGACATGTCTCATCATAAAAAGGTCATCAACAAATCATTTTCAAATTAACACTGTTTCATTAATGTTCAACAGTGTGTTCAGCAGACTTCCATAATGTTCACTGTGTGTAAAAAAGGAAAATACCTAATGTAGTAGAAAAGGGCCTTACACACAGGTCTCTAGATTGGTTAGACTGGATGGATTTGTCTAAAGGTGCTGACAAGCTTTATGATATGTTGATAAAAATGTGCTGCTGCTGCTGCTGTTAGTGATGAGGCTGCTACTCTAACGATCAAACTAATGATGACCTTTATCTATCAGCACCCAGTTTGTAACTGTTCTCGTGAAGGTTAACATTAAGATGGTTAGGACTATATTTAGCTAAACTGAGGGTAACAAACTGGTGTGTGCAAATTTAACAGCAGTAAGCCTCGTCACTGATAGTTTTACGCCAGGTTTTAGTAAACAGTCCAGTGTTACACCTGAAGTGTCTGAACAGTCAGCAGCATGACATCTGTGTTTCTGTGTAACAGTCAGTTCATTTGGTCTTCACGCCCAATAAAGTGTCCCTTTCACTTACATCTGCTGCCTTTTTCTCTGCCTGCTCCAGCTTCTCCTGAGCATCCTTCAGTGACTCAGAGTATTTGTCCAGCTCATCCTCCACTCCTTTCAGCTTCTTCTGCAGACCCAGCAACTCCTCCTCCAGCTAGGAACCAAATACCCCCAACACACAGTACACACACAAAGAAACAACATGTCAGACAATTGAAAATTATAGACATAGTAGATATTGAAATAATTTAGATCAAAATAAATCTAAAACAGGGCACGATATGTCAGCAAACCTGTCTCGCAAAATGCAGTAGTCTATATTTTTTATTTGCCATAAACATTAAGGATTAAAATTACAAGAGGGATCTAATTAACAAATTAACAAATGAACCATCAAAAATTTCTTCATTTTTCATTTCGTTCATAAGATTTTTTTTCTCTGTGATCCAGCTGAGCCTCAGTCACCAGACTTCAGGCCAGATGACAGCTCGGACGAAAGAATAACCAAACCAAACATGACAAGACAGTCAGTACCTAAAGAGCTCAGGTCCAGTCAGAGTACAGTCAAATTTTGGTATTAATTCATTATTTCATTTATTATCACTGAGTGTGAATTTATGAGGAATGTGTGAAACATCAGTGTTGTTTTCAGTGATGTATGTTGTCTGAAGCCAGACTAAAATCTCTCCCGCAGAATCATAGTGATTGTTTAAGTAAAAGATCAACCAGTAATTATTTAATATTGAGAGATCCAGGCTGCTTTTCTTTAGCAGAGGCCTACCACTGCAATTTCCAGTGGCTTTGGTTCTGTTAGGATTGAGTTATTGAGGATTTTTAAGCACACTATCTGTACACAGCTTTAGAGAAATGAAGGTAAGCATATGGCATCATGGGGGATCTCCTCCCACACCTGGATAAGAGCATCATTGAGCTCCTGGACAGTGTGTGGTGCTTGGTGATGTTGCTCCCACCAATACATAATGTCCCATATAATAGGTGCCCGACTGGATTAAGGTCATGGGAGTACACCACATGTAAAACCATTCCCTTTAAGGGGAGTCACAGAGTGTTGAGAAGAGCCCTTTCCATTTTGGACTCAAAGCTTTTCTTATCCAATGCAAACATCATATTCCATTTGCCACAACAGCTTTAGGGACTGTATAAACAAAATAAGAGTGATGTAGCCTGGCTACAATGTCTGCAGGACAAATGTCACTTCTGACTATCTGTCCCAGCCTGTGGCCATGTAAGGCATCCAGTCACAAATAGACTGGGACAGTTCTGATCCTACAATCAGCTTTGTGGCAACTCCCTAACCAACAGCCCTGACGGTGACAGTCTTTCTGAGAGGAGCAACAATTCAAAGAAGGTGGGGGTCTTTAGAGGGAACACAGAAATAGACATGCCAGTATTAAATGCTCCGAGTGAGAAGTGATCACGCATTGTAATAACTTTGAGCTGGGATCCTCTGGGAATAAATGCTATGTGGACACTTGCATAGATGGATAGTTGCTATGTATTTATAGATCGCTACCGGATCTTGTCAATTCCACTGTGGAACTGCAGCAGAGATACTTTACAGAACATCACTGTGTTCATCACCTTAGCTAAGACAATAAGTCATTTCTCATGGAAACTGCTGCTGCATGTGACAGGAAATTCTGAATGAACTGGTTTGTGATGTTTTACTTGGTCAGTCTGTGACTGAACAACAAGAGAATTCTAACGTGTAGATGAACTTCTAACCAGTATGTATTTTTATTGTGTGTATATCAGTCTGCATTGATCTATGATAATGTGATCAGAATAACCTCAGTGCACTACTTCTTATTATTTGTTAAGGAAAAGTCTCATTTATTCTTTCACATTCCATGTCAGCAAAATCACTGACAACACTGTCAACTATGAGATGAAACGTAAGTGTCCAATATGTCCTCTCCTTTAGTTCTGTTTTTTGGTCTCCACCAACTAATGCGAGCATTACCTAACTCTGTGTATGACTATATGCTGTTTGCTGACAAGTAGGTAGTGAACAGTGGGATTTTTCTTTAGAAATTATAATCTGAAAACTGCTGCCTGAAAAATCCAGAAAATATAAGACTCTGTGACTTTCATGTTGGTTTTGAAGTGCAATGCTAATGTAACAGTTGTTACATGTTTCTAGCTAAGATTTATAGAAACTATTTCAGTATTGCATAAAGACTTTCAGTGTTTTCACTGATCAAAACACACACTCTGTGTCTACAAAGTCACACTACTGTAGCATAAGGCAAAAAATGGCAGCATATACAGTACCTCTCTAGAATCACAATAAAAGCCTCCACATCGATGGTACCTTACTTGCATGTTTTTGACAAGCTGAAATGTGGAATCAACTGAACATAGAATACATTTCCATGTCTTTCAGTCCATCAGACATGAGCTGAACTCTCAGCATTTATGCACAGAATTAATGTTTGGCTTCCTCCTTCCATAGTAGTATTTCAGGTTACATTTTTTCCAGATGTAGCAGTGGAAGGAACGTCGGTTGCCCAAAGTACTCCTCAGCCCCTTCACAGTAGCATCATGGTTTCTCATGCAGTGCTGCCTGAGGGTTGGGGGTCACACACATTCATGGATTTCAGGGTTTTGTCCCTTAGCCTTGTTGTCTTACACAATATTGTGTACTGTAAATTGTAAAAGCCTAAATTATTTGCAATCTTGTGCTGAGAAATATTATTGTTCTTTGTTTCAAAAAAATGACAATTGGTTGAGAAATTACAAACCTTAGAGTAGTAAAACAGGCAAAAAGTGATGACCAACGCAAATACCAACAATACCAACAATACCAATAATAGATTAATATTTCATTGCCTCTGCAGATTCATGTGGTGAAAAGTAACTAAGTAAGTAACTAAATAATCTCTTATTGGGGAAGTGCAGCAAAACTCTAATTCCCATATTGTTCCAGGAATCACATGACAATAGCAGATAGTGCCCTGCAGTGTAATCTTACTTTTCTGTGTATTTTGGTAACTGTATACCTTTGCACATTCAAAATTCAAATAAACAATCTTTTTCCATCGCAGCAGGGGATCAACAGGGCAGGAAGGGGGGCTCTTATTTATAGGTATATAAAAACTTAGTTTGAAATAAGTTTGAAATGTTTGATATTGTTACTTGTTAATTTGGTCACAATTGTAATGAAATTACAGTGTGAGAAACTGTGAGGAAAATAATTCAATTTGTGCAGTATTACAACAATATTTCACTAACACATTACATTAACACATTGTCAGAAATCTGGTTTTTGACTTGGTTCTCTCCTTAAACCTGTACTTAATTTGAGTAAAAAATTTTAAAGTGTACTTTCATTTGAGCGAACACTTGCACTGAAGCTCTCGATCACGCCGCTTTGGAAGAACAGCGCCAGCTTGCGGCCACAGGTCAGAACTACAAACTAAATCACAGTGGCGCCACTTAAGAGCACTGAAGATGATGTTGGGGACACAGTGAGGAGGCGAGTGTGTTAACGTCAGCTAACTTTAGCCTCCAGAAGCTGCTGCTCGCAGTACAGCTCCTGACTGACTGACTGGCTGTCAGTTCATACAATGAAGAGGAAGAAGTAAGTTTAGGCGCTCCAATAATAAACTAATCCCATTTTACCGTATTTAGAAAATAAAAAAATATCCATGACCTACGCCCTCCAGGTGACACGGTGATGAGGTGTGGCGTACCTGTTTGCATTTGTCCTCCGCTCCTTTCTTGTCCACTTCCGCCTGCTCCGCCCGGTCTATGGCGTTCTCCTTATCCAGCTTCAGCATCTGCATCTTCTTCTTGATGGCCTCCATGTTTCCTCGGCTGTGTTCTCAGCAGCGGGAGAAGTGAGTTCGTTATCCGGACGGAGACGGAGGCAGGCAGCGGTGTGCGACAGGAGCGCGCGTGCGGCTTGTCTGAGCGGCTCGGGGAGAGCTCGAGGATGAATAGCAGCAGCACGAGCGCTACACCGTTTTTTCTCTGTGTAACTGCACGAAGACGTTGTTGTCCATATTTAGGCAGCGCGAGCTGTCCGGTGTGTGCGTGACGTGTGTGTTCAGTACTGCACGAGAATAAATCAAATCAGTTCAGTTCAGTCCACGATCAACACGCGGACTGATCCCAGCACAGCCGCAGCTGTCAGCTATGTGCACAGAGCCGGGACTGAGGGGAAATCTTCCTGTTGGAGATCAGATCAGAGGTAGCAGAAGCACACAGGCTCTAAAAAAGTGCAAATAATTCTACTTCTCATTTTTCAATCCAAACTCAAGTACTAACGCCCAAAAATGTATTTAAAGTACAAATGAGAACAAATATTGACAAAGACAATTTCTTCTTATTAATAAAAATAAGAACAAAGTTGTGTTACTGTGTAATATAAACAGAACAGATGACAACTGGTTAATTATTAATAATCAGCATTTAGTTGATCGTTATATTTAGTTATTTTATTTTTAAGAACCTACATCTGCAAAAGTGAGCTAGTAATTATAAGTGTAAGATACATAAGGTGAAGTAAAGTACAAGTACTCTTGAGAACAGTGGGATAAAAGTGAATGTCAGACTGTGAAGGAAGAGATGCCGAATGGTTTCACTGAAAACTGGCTTTATTGAAGATAAATCTCTGTTACAGTGCCCATGAGGTGGTACTGCTGTACACAAGCATTACATTTCTACCACATGTGAACTAAAGATGAAAGATCTGTATGATTTCTATATTAGGAACAGTATCCTAGCAGTTTGTTCTAACGTTTAATATGTCAAAGAAAAAAAAAAGACACTCATGATGTAAGTGTGTTTTAAGTGATTCAATTAATTTAAAAGTTATGACTGAAGTGCACGAAGAGGCTAAATGACTGATATCAGATCACTACACTTGACAAATTCATTATGAAGGCACTTTATGAGCATCAGGAAGTGAGTTAACATTAGGCCCCTGGTAACAAGGAACTCAATATATGCAATTACACAGCCATCATGCACCGTATAGGCTACCCCATACCAGTATTAAGCACTGTGGCACACAGCAACATTGGCACAAAGGGAGATAAGAAACACCAATCACTCAAATACAGTGAAAATGATATGAAATGTCTTGAAGTTCAATATATGGCTTCTTAATCTTTACACAAACAGCTCCTCTAATCTAACACAGGCCTAAATTCTGTCGACAAGTGTTATTCAAAGGGCGACTTACTGAAAGATATCTTTTTTATAACACATTTCATAGCTCAATCTTTTATAAAAAATAACTGTTTCCACTCAGATTTGTTCTCTCGCAAAGTAAAAATGTCCAAATCTAAACTTAAAATACTTTAGTTCATTGTCCTTATCTCAGATTGAAACAGTATGACGAGTAACATACTGATCATTGTCATGTGACCACAGACTCTGCTTCACAATGAACCATCATTTACACATTAAGGCTCTTTGCCTTGAAACGTGTACACATACACACATGCGCGCGCGCACACACACACACACACACACACACACACCTGCATAGAATATCTGCATATATTATGCATCATTTGCATAGAAGGATATATTGTGCTTGCCTTGATATCTCTAAGGTCTAACAGTAAAGTTCTAACAGTGAAGGCGAGCAGAATGTCCTGGCATGATTGTCATGTTACGAAGCCATACATGTACACAACATGGACACAGACACAGTCGAGACAAAAAGGAGGGAAACAAACCTGATATGTTGATAAGTATATGACCATATATAATCAAAAATGCACAGATACCCTAAGTTACATTTAATCAGTATTACCCTAATTCTTTATCATTGGCATTATTGTGTTTTTGACTTTCAAAATAAAAGCAACAGATAAAAACCATCGAGATACATCCTCAGCCTGCTCACTGAGGTCTCTGCTGAAGCATGATGCCTCCTCTCTCTACATGTAGCTGGGGGAAAGGTCCTGAGTGTTCCATGGATCACTGTCGCATTATTGATACGCATGTTAGTGCGCACACACACACACACACACACACTCTCTCTTCCCTCTCTCTCACTGTTCTTGGCCATCCTCTCGCAGCTCGGAGGGGAGGAACTTGTACTGCTGCTGTCTGATCATGGCCAGCCTCTTCCTGGCCTCCTCCAGCTCCCTTTCCTTCCGCAGCATCTCCTCCTGAGCAGCGATGATCTGCAAACATGACACATGTCTGTCAGTGCACTGAGAAAACACCAGCCTCAACAGACACAGCTAGCAGCTAATATTGGTGCGTGATAGCTTAGAAAAAGGAACTAGCCTTTGGATGTTCCAACCAGTGGTGTGCATGAGAGATTCATCAAAGAGCTCAAGAGTAAGAAATAACTCAACTGTGTGTTTATGTACTCTAAACAAGGAAGATACTATTAGTCCCTGGCTAACTGCTCTCTTGCCTCGCAGTAATCCAACCCTGTGTTGATCTACCTGAGATTTCCTTATCTTTGTTTCCCGTTTCTTTTTTTGGGAGCTTTTCGCTTTCGGAGACAAGGGTCTAAGGACAGAGGGCGCTGGTGTTGGTTTGCAAAAGCCCTCCGCAGCAACGTTCCCATTTGACTTTTTGAATTGAATTGGCTTTGCCTTTATGTGCACATACGCATACTGCGTATGTGTGTACATAGTGTACCGGTGTATATATTGTGTGTTTATTGTATATTCTATTTAATTTTATTTTAATTCTATTTTTTATTCTATTTTTTTGTACTCTTCTTTTATAGTCTTGTTGTATACCTTTTCTGTACTTTATGTCCTGAGCTGTGGTAAAACACACAAATTTCCCCGCTGTGGGATCAATAAAGTTCTATCTTATCTTATCTTATGTGAAGCCCCTTGATTGTTGTTGTGTATGTAAAGTGTTACATAAATAAAACTTGATTTGACTTACTTCCAAGGCTAAGAATCGCTGACTGTGCCATTGTATTGGAGCATATGGGGGGTGAGGGGGGTAATTTCACCCGATACGATAAGGCACCTTTAACAATGAGGCCGGCCACTGAAGCCTGAAAATATGTTTTGGATCAAGTTGCAATGTGCATATTGTGTGAGGTACCACACGGGCTGTGTAGACAGCTGAACTGATTAAAATAAGAGCATACTGGTTGCATGATGTAGGTATCAAAAACCTGACCAGCACATTTTCAGTGTTACTTCAGAGGCTTCAAATAATGATGGCTGCATGGTAGCATTCATTCAGCGCTTATTAAAAATGTCACCCATTACAGGGATGTGTTTCACTGTTTTTAATGGTTTTCAGGCAACAACACAGCTCACTGGCACAGAAGAATCTATTTATTTCTATAGATTACATTTTCCATGTTCCATGTTGCCATGTTCCAAACCTGTGACTCACCTGAGCAATACCTCCCACCATCTTACTCTTGACCACCACAGCCTGGTCATCCTGAGCTTCAAATGCTGCTTTCTGTGCTGCTTTCACCAGGTTGTCAGAGGCTCTCTTCACAGCATTTCCAGCAGCCTGGAGAAACACACAGGGAGTGAGTGTAAAACATTAAGCTAAGAACAGGAAAGTTCACTCAAAAAAGCAAAAAGAGCCCAATTACTAGGTTTTCCAAAAAAAAAGGGAATGTGAGGTAAAATATAAAAGTGATGCTTAAACCAACAGCAGCCACAAACTGTGCTTCTTGTGAACAGCATCTCCTGGAAAGGGAATAAGAACCTCCACCAATGCTCAAGGAGAAAACCATAACAGTTTTTTTCCTGCTCAGCATCTCAGAATATCTGTAAAAGGCAACGGTGAACAGCCTGCTGAAACACTCAAAGCCAAACACTTGTCTGGTTGGGCCGACTGGCTCCAGCAAAGAGGAGTTTTCTCCTTTTGCGGCTCTGTGGGTTGAAATCAGACACTGAGCTGGTGGAAGACGTCACAGTCACACAGACGGTAGTGAATCCTACTTTGACTGGAATGTTACTGTTAGTCTGACTCTGACAAACAATGTAACACTGGGAAGCCCCATTCATCAACTGTACACAAAGACTAAACTGGGACTGTAGCAGAGTTTGATCCAAGAGGCACCACTGGTGTTGACTTATGATCATTTAGGACAGGAATAGATCAGGACACAGGTCTAAAACCATTTCTAAAGCTCAGAGCATTTCCAAGGGGCACAGTGGCCTCAATAATTGTGAAATTGAAGAAGTTTAGAACTAGTGTTTAAACTGAGCTACACCGAGTAACAGGACAAGAAGGATTCTGGACAGGGAGAAACCAGTGGTCACTGTATCAGCTTCAGAAGTCCTCTGCAAAGATGGAGGAAACAACCATTTCAGTACCACTTACCACAAGACAGATATAGACATAGTGAGAATTTTTGAGGGTATACATGTCACATTTGAATAAAACAGACACTGAATTTATCCGAATATCCCCATGGGGGTCAATACTGTAAGTATATCATTATTATTTTTATTAGAGGGAATGACTTGAAACACTCACAGTCTGAATGCTGGACTCACACCAATCATCTGTTTTCTGGTAGCGTTGGGGTCAGAGATATTGTGACATTCTGATGGATGCAGACTGTCTCACATTGTGAAGAGAACTACACAAGCATCAACGAGCCAGTTTCTCAGGACACCAACATCCATACTAATAAAATAAAAAAACTTCCTTGTCCTAGTCTGACTACAAGGCCAGCAATTTGGATAAACACTTTCAAATAGTCCTGGGTTAGCTGTATTGTATTGGTACAAAACAAACTGCTACCTATGTGTATAAGACAGGTCTGCCCCTGAGCCACCTGCTGCCATCAGGAAGTCCTTTCCTCAGATATTCACACATTCGACTGAGACCATACATTACTCAGCACTCAGAATAATTGCAGCCTTAAAAAGCATCATGGCAGAGTGAAGAGAGCAAATGCTGCTGGTGTAATCATAGATCAAGGCTAATGTTTCCAGCTCTTGGTGCCATGGCTGAACTGGTGGATTGTTTCCAGAGCTCCTGTAGACATAAATGTATGGGAATTACTGTAGTGGCAGCTGCAGGCCCAGAAGAGGAGGAGATAAGCCAGTGCTGATTGGATCAGAGAATATGAGATGGCCTGGGCAGGCTGATGTGCTCACAGCTAGCATACACACCAGCCTTAAAGATACAGCAGTATTTTTGGTGGATGGGGTGACAGGAGATACTTGTAGTTTCTGTTATGGCTTCGAAGTAACTGCTTCAGTTACACATGAAGGTCACGACGACCCTTGTGTGCTACATTAGCTCCAGCAGTTTTCAGTTTTTCTAGAGCAACCATTTTAATGTCGCTTTACTCGTGGTGAATCTCACTCAGGCTATGAGTAAGATTCACGATTCTACTTATTGCATGGGAAATGTAGGATGTGCTGTTTTTGAACTTTGAGTAAAGACGCAGACTATAAGATTTCAGTAATGTTACAAGTTTATTGCAGCCACGGTGAGCAACATGATGCTATAAACTTGGATGTCGACTGTACAATAACACAAATTAATATGCAAGAATCCAATCTCTTTAAAGAGCGTGTGTGATCAGCGCTGCTATAGCTGTAAATAAAGTTTTGTGTCACGTTGGTCAGTGCATCTTTTGATGATTAGCTAGTTAGCAGAAGCAGGTCATAGTATCATCCTAAACTTATGACAGTAAGAAAGTTGCCCCAGATTTTCACAGCCATCTTTGAACCTCTCTCACAGTGTGAAATAGGACAATGAGTTTTGACACAACTAGAAATCATCACATTGTGTGACATTTGTCTGAGACTGCCCAAAATCACACTGTGTATACTTGCCTTAATACTTGGGACTAAAACTAACTGTTGCTCTTTTTTTCCTGTTACTCACCATTATGGAAATAATACGAAAAAAAAATCTAAATCTAAATGTCTGGAGTATCCCTTTAAAAATACTGAAAGCGCAGTCTTACCTGTACTAAAAATAGAGTCCACTAATCCTGATGTAGCAGCTGTAACGATGGCACAGCTCACCTGTAACCCTACACACTCCACACTCCAGCCTATGAATAGACTATAACATACTGTGTGCTCTCCAACAAGCCAACGCAGCTGTTGCAGAATGACTATTGTTCCTGCATCAGGTGCTGTAGGTTTGAATCACTAGTGCAGCTTAGGATTGACACATTTCACTGTGCACATACCAGATGTCAGAGTGACGAAGCAGGAACAGAGGCCCAGGGAGCTAACTTTATACTTAATACTCGGTTTGGTTAGTCTACAGAAAACTGCTCAAGTTGAAACAAACCCTGTTTCCATGGTAACTAATGGAGAGAAGCTGAGGGACAACGTCCTACCTCATGAGACTGGGTCAGATTCCATGACAACAGACAGCAGTGTGCCTACTGTATGTGTGTGACGCAACATGACAGACATAAACGTCTGTGTGTGTGTGTGTGTGTGCGTGTGTGCGTGCGTGCGTGCGCGCGCTGACCTGGAGCCTCTTCATGGTCTGGGAGTCCTGGTCAGCCTTGACCTGACAGGCCACCAGCAGCTGAGCGGTGGAGGCCGCCACCTGCTTGGCTGACGAGATCAGCCTCTCCTCGCTGGCGTGTCCCTGCACCGCAGAGTTGGCTGCCTCGCACAGGTTGTTGGTTGCTGCGGCAACCATTCGCGCCTGAGGAGTCAAAGAAATTAACAGTTAAGATGCTTTATTTATAACTTCAGAAAGTTCTTTACAGCAAAAAAAAAGAACACACTGAGAAAAGAGACTTACAGCAGAAATCAGCCCCTGAGACCACTGTCCATCATCCAGAGCATTGGCTGGGATCGCTCCCACCTGAAAACACAGGAAAACTGGCTGAGCTCTCAAAAACATCAAACGCAGAGAAGAGAATGAAGGAAATGTGATACTGGTGATTTCTGTGGATAAAACCTTCTGTGTAAAGGCTGGATGGACAAATAGTTAAAGGCATCTACATATTGCAGCAGAAGTGTGTGTGTGTGTGTTTAGACTTCAACACATCCACCTTGATGACTTATCTAAAATACATTCTTTTGCCAGGCTTTATGTCACATGTTAACACAAGGAGAACTTTCAGGGATTTTGCTTCTATTTCACATACTGTACTAAATGTTGTGCATCACAGCATGTTGTGGTGTGTCTGTGCTCTGTATCCCTCACAGTAACACTGCTCCACAAAACACAGGCCATGATGGACCATAGATGTTCCTACTAAACATTTAAAAAATTTTAAAGCATATTTTGTGCTGTATCCTAAGATTACTATGTGCACAGGGTGCTACACAAACCACCCTAAACCTTTTGGACTTTTAAGTCTTAATAGTAGTACTACATTACAGTGCACGTATGAGTCATCAAACCATTTTAAAATGTTTATAGCAGCAATCCACGGGATGGGTTAAATGCAGAAGTCAAAATTCGTTGTTACGTGTAAATGTACTCAATGACAATAAAGATGATTATATTATTTTTTAAAGAAAAGGATTCAACAGGTATTAGCACTGTTTTCTGAGTGAACCGTGTTCCTGTGGAGGGTTTGATTGTTGATCTCAAAGAATACTCATCCTTCAGTTGGGTTCGTACCTTCCCTTGAGCCACCAGCTCCCTCTGTGCTGCTGAAGCTGCTTTCACTAGAGCACTAGTGGCAGCAGCAATGGACTTGGCTGCCTCCAAAATCTGTTCCTCAAAGTTCAAGCTCTCATCTGCCTCCTGTTTGCAAGAGATGGAAACCAAGCATCAGTAAACATGCTGAATTCTAAGGCTGTGTTTATGACTACTACTGTTATTATCTTTTATTATATGGGATATGGATTCATACAAAAATGTCGCATCAGAGCTGCGGTGCCAACAGTGCACTCAGATACACACAGGATGTGACCTCCTGGGGAGGTTAACAGGCTCAGTGTGAATGCCGCTGCTCTGTAAAAGGCCCTCTAACCTTGGGTTTGGTCCTGGGCCTCAGCTGCTCCAGCTTCTTGGCAGCAGCTTCAATAGCTGCCGCTGCTCCCAGCAGTTCATTTTCCGCAATGACGGTGGGATCCTCGGGGTCCACCCACTCTGTGCCTACAACACACACACACACACACACACAATGCTGGCTCAGTCTGTGCCAAAAACATCTCACAATTAACGCTCTTCTCCAGGATTTCTATTTGCTATATATGGCATACAGGTTACAATAATATGGCTCAAGGTGCTCATATTTATACTAGGGGTGTAATGGTTCTGAAACAAACATAGTCTCCTGTTGTGGTTTGGGAAGACAAACCCGAGTAAACCACTGCCACCAGCATCCAAACTGTCTCTTACTCTTTTTCTTATCAATCAGCAGATATCTATATGATTGCTTCGTTTGTAACACATTAGGGGTATAAACAAAATATTAATACACTAAAGTATCCCAAGTTTCAATGAATAGTTCACATGCAAAGACCTGTGGTTCATTTTGTGTTGTGTTTAAACCCTAGCCCAACAGATGGCATTGTTGTGTATGTTACACGGGTTCTTACTCCTCCAAATGTATGTATTTAATATAAAAAAAACATGTCTAGCACTTAACAATTCCTAGCATGTTCTTTATCTTGACAAGTTGGGTCTTATCAGGGCTCTTAGTTTGTAGTAAATCAGAATTTACAGAAACTGAATGGTAACTGCTGGTGTCTTCTCCTTAAAGACAGATAAAAGCGTCTGCCAAGTAAAGTCAAGTATTTACAAAACTGCAATAGATCACATTGCTATGACACTATGATAATAAATCATATCACACTGAATTATAACCTGTGTATCATGACACCATCACTATCACCAGATATTTACCAACACACATCAAAACAGATTAGGTTGGTATTTTGTTTGTGTGTCTAAAACCAGGAAAACTTGAAGCACCCCTGTCTAATACCGGAGTGTAATGTTGTAGCACAAAGTAATGATGGAACAATGACTCTGAATATTTCATGCTTATGAACTTCTTGCAGTATTCAGTAGAAAGGTATCAGTATATTCATAGCTGCTGTTGTTGTCATCTCATGACCGCTTGTCTTTTTCATCAGGCTGTGTTTCAAACTGTGCCCTCTATGCAGACACAAGGTAATAAACACATTTCTAACTTTTACATATTTAAGGCTTCTGTTACTCACAAAGTAAAAAGCTGAACCAGCGTGCACAGGTTGTTTCAAGTTATTCATGTTTGATAGGTGACTCTGATGCTAGATTTGAACCCACTCATCTGTTGCATGAAGCCCTGAACCTACAGTCATGCAAGCAGCCGCAGAGGAACATTAATCTGTGACATACAACAATGTGCTGAGGGCGACTTTCCCTCCATCTGACAGATGATGAGTTAACAGACTCTGAGTTCAGTGTAATTTGTACTGGACTCTTAAGATTGAGATCCCATGAGAGAGCTGTGTGAAACTGTAGAACTCTTAGGTGGGTATTTTACTAATCCTACTTGAAATTACTGTCAGGGCACATTTGCATGAAGTGCTCTAAATAAAAAGATGATGCGAGGCTATTTAAAACATGTCTTGAGCTCATCTGAAACACAGTGTACCAAGTCAGAATTTAAAGTTGTGTAAATAGTGGCTTCAAACAATTTTGATCTGTACTTTCTAAACTGATATTACACATCAGCCATCACCATTTATCTTACATAAGAAATGTAAGAATCCCTACAAGCATTCAATTGCAATAAATCAGTACAGTAAGAAAAGTGATCTCATTCCAATGTATACTGACGCCCAATCAAGAGGGTAGCTTTTCTCTGCTGTCAATCTGTTGTCAGACAGGTCAAAGGTTAAAATACCTTTCATAGCCTCAGCCGCCTGGATGAGCTCAGTGACAGAGCCTGCCACCCGCTTGGAGTAGCCGGCCAACTGTTGCTTAAGATCATGAGTGGGCTTCTGGATGATCTGTGGGGAAAGGGGAAAAAAATCACTTTTGTAATTCAACCCTTTACTCTGTTATTAATGCCCAACAACTTCACTTAAATGAATCAAATCCCAGCCTATGCTAAGCTAATGCTGAGGTGGTTATCACTACAGCACACTTATATATTCTATACACTTCTCCTGGATAAGAGAATAGTGTTCATCACTTTTGCATCCTGATGAGACGCCCAAACCACCTCAACTAGATCCTTTCTAAGCCATGGTGCAGAGGCTTTAGTTCCCTTCCTCTCTGTCTGTGCTCAGTCACTTTATGGAGTAAACTCATAGAACGTCTTTGTTGCTGGTAAGATTTGGAGAAACACATTCATCTCTGTCTCAAGCAGGGTGGACTGTTCTTTCCTCTGATCTTCAGCACATTCACAACACTGCTGGCCGAGCTGACTTTTACACCTACAGAATACATTTTAAATACAAGTTTAAGTTTCAGAGTTTGCCTGAATTCTTCTGAATTCATTTGATCGGTTAGTTCTCAGATGTGTTTGGGTTATCCGCTGATGTCCTCAGACTGTCCTAGGTGGACATGCAGAATTGAGGTTGGAGCAGTGTGTGACAGGTGCAGAGCATTAACAGGGCTCAGCCCATAGCCAGCTCAAGTTTATTCAGATGTGTTGTCACGAGAAGATAAGTCGCGCAGACGTAACGGCACAGGAACGCATGCAGTCGGCCAAACTAATACCACGGGCAAACATAAACATGCTGCACATCAACTAACTGACACACACACACGTTCAGATCAGACAACACATGCGCAGAGAGCACGTCATTACCTGTACTCAGCTGCTGAAACAACAATACACAGGGGGAGACAGGATAGGTGGCATGGTTAGTATCACACAAATTCAAACCACTGCAAGCAGCATTTCTAGCAGAGGTTGATTCATCTGCAGTGGCATAAGGTTTCAAGTTAAGAAGTCTCCCTGTGCATTTGAATAAGCATACATTCAAACTCTGCAACAATTGTGCCAACGTCAAATGCAAATCTGAAGACCAACACATACATGTGATGTGAGAACAGAGAGGTAATCAGCTGGCAGTGTGACCGCACAGTGGAACATCAGTCTAAAGTGTCCAGCTGAGTCAGATTTTGTCCAAACATCTCTTTCCTATCCACATTCTATCATGTGCTAACACGCTGCTGACAGTACAGTGAAGAACTGATGTGCTATCAAGTATTGGGTGAAGCATTCCACCAATGTAGCCCCACACTTGTGCAGGTCAGTCAGTAGTCTACTCACCGGCTTGCAGCGACATCAGTGAGGCGCAAGTTTAAAGGAACATTGACAGAGCATTGGGAGCAAGGAAAGAAAAGAGGTCATCGAACACTGATAGAAGGCAGCAGAAGTTTGTAAGCATGCAGCAATCATGCTGGGAACACTGGCACTGCAAGTTCCAGGCTACTGTATTCATTAAATCTTATTTCTTGGTTCTATTATATCTATTTTTACCAGGAGCAGACACAGTAGTGTCTGGTAACAAGCGTCATGTGTGCATGAAGAATGACAACACACAGTTCATATACAGCACTCACAGTCGAGAGAGGACATCTGAACCAAATCAGTTTTTCCAGTGCCACGACACTGTGCACACTAACCATGATTTTATAAGGCTGCTGTCATGCAGGGTTGTAGCATTTCTACATTTCAGCTACTACAGGACATTAGTGTGTATTGGTGTGCAGGTGATGATGTCTTACCACCAGCACATGCTCCAGCAGTCCCAGATATCCATTAGCGCATTCTTTGCCGTAACGCAGAGCTCTCATCTGGACATCTTTGTTGACCTCTGGGTGGTAGGCAGCTTGCTGAAAACGCAAACAGACAACTCATTGCACTATTATGGCAACTGTTATTTATCTGGTGGAAATACTGCATGATTATCAAGTTCTCATATCAGTATCACCAAGTACCAAAATGTAAGTACTAATATTTGAACTTTATGTAAAACAAGACAACTTGACTTCAGTGTCCTGTGTACCTTGCAGGAGTGCAGCATGTCGGCGATGGCTCTTCTACTGAGGTTGGCCGTGGCGATGATGTCTTCTTGACGACAAGAGTTCCCAGCAGCCACTGCTTTTGCTGTTGCCATAGTGATTCCTTTGGTCGTGCGAATGAACTCCTCTGGTGTAGTAGTCTTTGCTGGTGGGTCAGAACTACTGAACACCTGTGTGGAAAACCAAAGGACTGGTAGTGAGATAGCTGATGACATAAAAAGTTATGTTTGATCTGAGTACTGGCATTCTAAATGAATCTGGTCTGATTTCAGTTAGTGCTAGCTACAGTGTCACCAAATGGCTGGAGTGGTAAAGAAAAATTAGAAGAGATACTGAGAATGTCACATAGAAAGAAAACATCATGTTTGAGTGTTAGTGTGTTCTTAATGCTATGACAATTTTCTTAAAATTTGCTTGAAAAACACACTCACATTACAATATCACAAGATGCTGCAGTACACTGAATTGTAATTGCCGTTTTGCCAGATTCTTACACATACACATTAGGAATTACTCACAGCCAGCTCCTGTTTGATGTGTTCAATAGTGGATTCCAAAGCTCTGGTCCCCTTTGTAGCTTCATCCTCCACGGCCTTCACCGTCTTCAGGAGGGATGTCACGTTGGTCACCATCACCTACAGCAGCAGATCAGAACACATGGTCACACATGCATCTTACACTGATACATGTCACTGGTCTGTGGATGCGTCAGACACAAAGAAAGGCTTTGGGTTTTGTATCTTACCTTAGCAGAGTTTTTAAGCTGCAGCATGCTGGGGTCATCATGAGGTTTACCTGCAGCTGCCTTGGTGGCACTAATGAGGTTAGCCAGTGCTTTGGCCACATCTTTTACTGCATTGATGAGGACCACCTGTAGAGTGCAGAACATGGTGCTTTACTGACTCATTTGATGCCTTCACATTGGAAGTTATAGAGTAGCAAGTGTGTCAGGTTGTGTTCACACAGAAATATGCGGCCTTATCCACATTCTACTGCCAGTTCCCACCTGAAGTTTAAAGTTTGATTGCTACTTGAAAACATATAAAATAGTACCTTGTAAAGAAGATCCCAAATATATTTTTATTTAACATACACTGCTCAAGAAAGTAAGGGAACACTTTATCATCACAGTATAACACAGAGTCAGTTGACCTTCAGGGATATCAATCTAGACCTGATGTTGTTGGGCAAATGGGAGCGAGCACACTTCAGAGTCACATTATGAGTAGCTGTGATTCAACTTGGATGAGTCAAAGTATATGTCAATTATTTACTTTGGGTTGATTATTTACTTCCCCATTGATTGATTTTATCATTTTTATCACTTCATTTTGTGTTGTGAACACATTGTACAATGTACATGAGTAAGGATGAGTAAGTGTTCTCTTTATTTTTTTCACCAGTGTAATTTGTGCTTATGCATTTCTGGTTGTACCTGGGTCTCTGGGTCTTCAGAACCCAGGCTGGCAGCTCCCAGTTTGACCACATCAGCCAGTTTGGTGATGGTAGACACTGAAGACTGTGCAGCCTGGGCCAGTTTCTCCTGGCTGGCACCAGCACCAGACACTAGCAGCTTGGTGTCTTCCACCAGAGCCTTGGCTGTCTTCAGGATGCATTCTCTGCAAACCGGAAAGGTCACAAAGTCACCAGCAAGCACAGAGGAGCAAAATAAGGATGGTGCACAACACTAAATGAAGACCTTTTACTGCTGTATCGCTACATATGCAGTTTTCTAGTTTCCACAATCACTTGCTTTTTACTGTATTTTACAGTATATATCAATTATAGCTGTAAGAAAATACAATCTCAGACAATCTGATTATAAGTCCTCTCTGGAGTGGATGCAATATTTAAGATGTCATTATTGGCATTGAAGCAAATAATAATAAATTTTTGTGAGTTTTCTTCTTGTTTGAGAATGTTCTACATAAATTGCTTGGTTCTCAGATTTGATATGGTATTATTAATTGAATATGATCTAACTAGGGATGTCCTGTTATTTTGGCCCTAATCCCAATTCAAGCTTTTAAATATTGACTATCTGCTGATTCCAGGCCAGATTTGACACTGATATTTACCTACAGTTAATGTTCATGAGGTTTTCATACTTCTGGAGCAGAACCTGAAGTTCTGGTTTCATTGCAGTTCTCTATAGAGGGTCTGACTAGTACCTGTGGTCAGCAAAGGTCTCAGCATTCTCTCTGTTCAGTGTGCCAGCAGTGGCAAACATGATGGTGGTGTCAAGGTCTGCGATGATTCCAGACACAGCACTGGCTGCTGTGATGCAGGCCTGGGTGCCACGGTTACCTGCCTGCAGGGACGCCAACACATGGGAGACCTGCAAGACAGAAAACAATCTGTTATGAGTGGAAGTTGAATATCTAGCGCATATTTAGTTAATGTTTCTCATAATCCTCCATAAAAAAAACAAAAACTCAAGAATGGCTTAACTCTACAACTGAGAATGTGTAGACTGTCTACATGAATGTGTATATAACCTTGTATATACACATTCATGTAGACAGTCTACACATTCTCAGTTGTAGAGTTAACTCAGGTTATTGTTATTGTATGAAATATTTAGCGGAGTAAATGAGAAGTGCCTGCTTGTGATGCTAGAGACCTTTGCTGTAAATTCTTATTTTTTTACTACTGATGTAAAACATAAAAAATTATTCTTAGAAAATAAAATGAAAGTTAACGAAAATAAATGAAACGCCCCAAAAATTAACTGATAAACACAATGAGGTGTTGGGTTGTGGTCCGACCTTCTCAGAGACTTTGCGGGCGCTTTCAATCAGCTCCTTCTTGGTGAACGAGTCGTTAGGGCTGCACTGCAGAGCTCCGGCTTTAGTCACTAGACCTGTGCAGCTGAGACCCAGCTCACCCACCTGCTTCTTAATGTTTGAACCAATCTGGAAGCAAACAAAGACAGAAATCTGTTGAGCATCTAAATAATGGAAAATGAGACAGACAGTCTCAGAGAAGAAAAGATGAGATGAGCAAAGTTTGCTGTCACTTACTTCATTATTCTCTGCAGTGACAGCCGCATATTTGGCTTCATCTGCCAGATTTCCAAACTCATTGGTCAGCTGGTTGGCCAGTCCTCCGAGGTCATCGGGGTTGGTGTTAGACTTGGTCACCTGAAGAGAGATGAGAAAGTATGTTAGTCTACTTGTAATTAGTCTTTCAGGTTTTTAGCAGCATAACCTTTTAATATTAAATATTATATTTCATTTTTTCATATATGTTAATTTATTGGACGATTATATGAAATGCTTTACCATCTCCTGCACAGTGACAGCAATGGCCTTGGCGGTCTTAACCATGGTGGTCTGGTAGTCCACAAAGGTGCCATCAGGGTCAAGTGCAGGTGTGTCTTCCATTTTATTAATGGAGTCGTTGATGGAGTCCACCATGCCGCCCACAGCACCTGCTGCACTGGCTGCTTCAGCCAGAGTGGCCCCCAGGTCATCTACTGCTTCTTTCATCATCTGCACTGATTCCTCCAGGGCTTCCTGCATATGTGATGCCTTCAAGTAGGAAAATAGATAATGATGGGTAATGTTGCTATATTTAAGCAGAACTCTACACAATTCTATACCACACTTTAAAGAAATCCTCAAATTCAGTAGGAAGAAAACAATTAAAAAAGGAAAAGAAAGGAAATGGAACAATTGAATGTTGGGCTCCTGTGAACTGTGTTTTATTCATTTGTTTCACATTAGGGGTTTAAATGTTATTTGACCAGCTTTCTAGCTTTAGTACCTTGGGGTTTCCTCCAGCCTCCTTGGCAGTGTAGAGCATCTGCAGAGCTGACTCTGCCAGGGTCTTAGTCTGGTCTAAGACAGCCATCTGTTGTTGACTGCTGAGGATCTTGGACGCTGTGCTAATGGCTGCCATGATCAGGGGCTCAAAGTAGCTGGCCATCTGAGATACCTGTTCAAATGTGTGGGGAAACAAATTATACATGAGATTGTGAAATAAACAGATCATGTCAGACTTAATCAGGTTTATCTGATCATGCCCTGGGCAACAGTCATACTGACCACCAGCTGGTCAGCATTTATATTACTCTGTCTTAGCTGTGCAGAGGGTTGTCATGTGTTTTACCTTGTGACCCAGCTGGGAGGCCTCAGAACGAGCAGCCACAGCTACAGGATCAATCAAGTTGCTGATCTCATGGACTGAAGCAGCCATCTGCTGATGGAGAGTCTGTAACATGTAGCACATGCAAGTAAGATTCATTTCTCTACATTCACTCAACTACAAATTGACCTTCACTCACTGCAGAGGAATTATAGCATAAAAGTTAAAAGCACTAAATCTAGCACACAGAGCTCGAGTTTAGATATTTTATCAAAGAAAATAAAACTCAAAATTCAATGTTTAGTTTTTCAAATCCTTCAATAGGATCTCACTCATCTTTACTAAATGGATTTGGAAAATAAAAAGTTATTTTAATACAAACTGTATTTCACAAAGACGCACTCAAATTGTGTAACAGCTGGTAGATGTTAATCTATTCCAACTGCTAACTAATATGCTGACATTTACAGAGGGAGATGAATAGATGGAGGAAGAAGGATAGGAAACTGAAGACAAAGTTGTTCACGCTTCATATACGACTTCACACAGAAGGTATCTGACTTCCAAAGAGTTTATCAGACAAAGCCACAGAAAGCTGTGTGGCTGTGTTTGTGTTTACCTCCATGGAGATGTCTTCTCGGGGTGTGAGGTGCTGGCTTATGGCAGCCAGAGAGGCCTGATCCACCTCACGGATGCAACGGTTCAGCGCCTCAATAGCATCGTCGCATTCTCTCTGGCCAGGAGCCTTTTCTCTGTACAAACACACACATGGCGTGGATACAGTGAGGATAGAGATGCTCTAATAAGTGATTACTAAAAAAGTAACAGAGTGCTCTGGAACTCACCTGTCAACACTTAAGTAGAGAAACTAATCTTTGCTTGTGGTATTTCATTAAAATATAATGTCTTGGGATGTTTGGTGACAGAGGCTCTCTATCATGCATGCGGATAAAGTAGCAGCGGTCACAGAAGCTGTGGGAGCTTACCTCATGTTGGTGATAAGTTTCTTGATGGAGTCTGACACAGTTCTGGAGTGTCCAGCCAGCACTGACCACCTGGGGGGGTCTTTGGGGTTGACAGCGAGAGAGCGGGCAGTCTGGATCAGGCCGGTTGAGCTCTCCAGCATCGCCTTCGCTGCAGCCAAGATGGGCTCCATGGCTGCGTGACCCTGAGGACAGTGAGTGGAAATAAAACAATAATAAATATATAAAATAATAATATTAATGGTTTGGTTTCTAGGCACAATATTTTAACCTTAAATAATTGGTGATCTCTATGTCTTTCCCCTTAATGAATAAATACATTCAATAAGCTCAGAACACAGAAACGTGCACATCTCCATTTGCCCTGCCTGTAGAAATGTCCTTGTTTTCCTTAAAAAAATTTTTTTGGTCATGCTATCATTACTGTTAAAAAACTTTCTAATGATCTAGTTCTTTTAATTGATAAATAACGGAACACTGTACTATGTTTGCTGATGATGAGCCTCTGCACACTTACGTACAGAGTTGTATTAGTTCACTTTCTGATGTTTCTTTGCATATCACACTTAAATGATTCAGATCATCAAAGATAACCTGAGTAAATACAAAATGCTGTTCTTATATGATGATTTAATTTATTAAGGGAAAAAAGCTCCAAACCTGCCAGGCATTATGTGAAAAGTAAATTTTGCCTGTCAAAATATTTATATATATTATAAAAATATAAATAAATATATATAAATCGGTTTTGTTTTATGCTAAAACCTTGCAATCTTGTTTGTCAGTCCCTCACATTGATGAGTCATAATTTTTATTGTATTATTTTTTAAATTATTGTTAATTCTTAACATTTTAGTCTTTAAACCTCGACAAATTGTAAAATTTGTTGTTGACAAAATAACTGACTGAGTGTTTAGGAAAGCACATACCTCAGGGCTGATCTGAGCAGGAATGCTGGCAAACTCTGGGTTGGAGGCAAAGGCGGTCAGGTTGTCCACAGCTTCTATCAGAGGACCAGTGGCAGCCTTACACTTCTCTCTGTTCTCGTGGTTAAAGGCTCCATCCAAAGCCTGGACAAGTGACAAGGAATTGTAGACATGTTTACACTGACTGTTAGTCTGAAGTGGCTCTATCAGAAACATCACACTATACTCTAATTCTCAACCTGGAGGTCTGTACTTCTCAGTTTAGCAGTTTATGAAACAGAGAACAACACAGCAGAAACGTGATGTTCTCACTGCTCTGTCCGGGGTCCCATGGTCTCATGCCAGTGGTACAAAGCAACATTTCTTTCACTCAATACAAGTGATTTGATTTTCATTTGACTGATGATGGAATTGAAAGAACTTGGACTACAAACCTTAATGGACTTGACCAGGTTGGCGGTGGTGTTGGCCACTTCTTTGGCAGACTGCACAAACTGCCTCTTGGCAACAGGGTTGGGAGTGTTGGACGAGGCCAGGCGGCAAGCGTTGCACAGTGCTGAGGTGTGTTTGGCCACAATAGTGGCTGCAGAGAGCACCTGAACAGATGAAGTGTGAACTGGTTTGAGTCACTGATGATAGAACTGTCTATTAGTGTGATATTGCATAGTGGTCTGCATGTACTGTACCTGAGACTGTGTGCATGCCGGGTCCACCAGGTTCTGGCAGGCCATCTGAATAGACTGATTTGCCCGAGCAAACTGGGCAGGATCCACCAGGCCCTTCTGACCTGCTGCACTGTTGGGATCTGATACTCCTACCAGATACGCAGCCTAGGGACATAAGGTACCAGATAACTGGTCTGATCACTGAGTAAATATTACAGACACAACCTCATACAGTGGCACGAATAAGTAAGAAAACCATATGAATGAATATGCAAACTCTTTGAAATGACTCTGTAATTTCCGACTACCTGCACCAAACAACTCTCAATCACATATCTTCACCTTTTGTGAAGCATGGCTCACCTCAACTGAAGCTGCTTATAAATAGCACACTGCCACTATTTGTATAAGTCAAGGTAGCTCTACCAGACCTTCATTCTCGTTTCACTGTCTTGTCTTGTTTGGTTAACACCTGACTACAGTTAGTGTTCAGTGACAAGCCTAGTGTTTCACTTCAATGGGTGTGTTCAATAAAAACCAAAAAGATTGTCACTGTGTTTTATCAGCTTAGAAATATTGTTTGTTGATATTTGTGACTTCACAAGATCAGATTGCTTCACGACCAATCTATGCAGAAAACCAGGAAATTGCTGGTGTCCGACTAGTCCGACAAGTCCTCTTCAGTAATGATGTTACCTGAGAAGCTGCTTCAGTCAGACCACACAGTGCTTTGGAGCCAGCACTGACAGATTCACCAAACTCTGGCAAATTGGAATTCTTGGCATTGTGGGAAATGCCAGCCATAGACTCTCCAAGGACCTGTCAAAGAAAGCCAAAGATTCACACGTTAACTTTGACAACGTCTCCCTGGTGTTGTTCTATCATTCTTATGATAAATGAAGTCACTATTCAAACAAGGTAGTGAAGGGAAGTTGTACCTTTGAGTTCTCCATGACGCTGTCGATGCAGTCAAAGTACGACAGTTCGCTGACGGCTTCAGTAGGGTTCTCCAGCATCCCCCTTACAGACTGCAGACACAGAACAGTCATCACATACATCTCTGCTCAGTCATATGACCACTGTACTGTTTTTATCTGTTTTAAATACGAGGCAGAATCAATTGTTATACTGTATTTGAACCAGTCTAAATCCTGCTGATGTCCACCAGACTAAAGAGAAGAGCAGCTGAAACAGCAGATGAATGACAGATAAATTAACTGAACAATGGCTGTTACCTCCAGCTCTCTCAGAGCGTTATCACACTCCTTCTGACCCGGAGCCTGCTGAGTGCACATGGTGATAAGCTGATTGATGCTGTCAGTAACTGCCCTGTGGACATAAAGACACCAGAGATGTAAAAACTGACACGCAGTATAAGAGGTATTGACAGAGGCAGAGGGAAACGTTTTCTACCGAGCTGCAGCTGCTAGCTGGTTCTTAAGGTTGGGGGAGGCGGGGTCAGTAGACAGGGCTTTGGCCGCGAGCAGCAGTTTGCTAGAAGACATGGCAATTGTCTTTAGGTTGGACACAACCTGTGTCTGGTCTTCTTTAGACTAGAAGAGATGGGGAAGAACTTTAGAGTTGTAGCTGTTTTGGGAAATTAGTGAACCTCTTAAAACTGAAGCAGGTAATAGAGAAATTAGAAAATGTTTGAGATATGTTGAGGAGACAATTAATTAATATAACCAGACCAAAAGATTTAGCTGCATCTGCAGGTTTCACTGCTGCTTCTGGCTTCAAGTTTTACGCTCACCACATCACTACTAACCTGGGATGTTCCAGCCATATCAACGCCAGCCTCCAGGAAGTTGTTGAAATCCTGTCCAAATTTGCCGGTGGCCTTAGCAAGGTCCTGGGTGGTCCCTTTGGACGCCTGGACCACCTCATTTGCAGACTGGTTTAGACCAGCTGCCACTCTGTTGAGCTTAGCCTGAACATCCTGGAAGCTTCTTCCACTGGACGGGAACTACAGCAGAAAGAGGAAAACTATGAGATCTGCAAGTAGCAACATGAAATACAATATACAACACCTAACCCACAAAACAGGTTGACAGAATAACAGATTCCCCCTCAGTTGTATTTTCAGATTTCATTTTATATGTAGTACTAACAGAATCAGCCAAGAGAGTCTTGCTGGCTTCGCCCACAGTGCGGATGGCATTGTCCACATCCCTCTGGCCAGGAAGGCAGTTCACACATCTGTTTAGGGCCTGAGAGACTGCCTTAGCCACCTACATACACACACACACACACACACACACACACACACAATGGTCAGTGTTAAATTGCCTATACCAGCGCCAGCAATCTAATTTCACCAAGATTTCTTGCTCATGTCAGAACTAATCTTATCATCTATAGCACATGGGAAACAGTTAGTGTGTGTTACCTGGGCCAGCCTCTGCTGACTCTCTGCGTCTCCCGGCTTGGCGATGGCCCTCTTAGTCTCTTCGATCAGGTTGGCTGACTTATCCATGACATCTCCAGCGCAGTCCAGCGTGGCGTTACGTGCAGGCACTTCATTTGTGGTGGCAGCAACTCCCCTGGCGGCTGATGCCAGGGATTTCAGAGCCTGGGCCACGTCTCTGGCTGCCATTCCTGGATTCAGGACAGGACACGAGAGAGGATGTTAATTCTGGAGTGTTGTATGCCATGAACACATTACATCTTGGTCGATCTGAATAAACAATGACAGAACATGTGAAGATCTGCAGTTACAGCTGGATTCAATTTCACTTAGAAAATATTAGCAACCAAGAGGGCGCCAGTGTGTATGGCTTGCCGTCTGACATTGATAATGTTGTGTTCGCTGTGTTTGCTTGTGCTGACTTTTATTATAAAGACTAAACTCTCTACGGGTATATGATCACCAAATGCTGTTAGATCTTCGATTTTTCGATCTGGTGAAATTGGAATATGCCGATCAGAAAAGTTTGCCCCCGTTTCTGTCGGGGATTCCAGCTCACCTCTGCCGTGTCCTAACTCCACTTCTCCGGCATAAGCGTACCCGCCATCGGGGTAAACGTAGAGGTCAACTAGTGAGGTTTAAGACATATTTGGAGCACTCTTCTGTGCCTTTGTTGAGAGATCATAGAAAGGTGCCTTGCCAGTGTATCCCGCTACGTTTGCTGGAACCTGTGGACGCCTGGCTGGTACCTATTGTCAACTTGGATGGCTCTCCTTGTCCCCGCTGGCGTGGGATCAATCGGCTGAACCTGCGGCCTCTGTGTCGGACTCCCAGGACAGCTAACGTGGATCTATCGACTCCTACCAGGATTGCTCTGGTGAACGCTAGATCACTAGCGAACAAAACTTTAATTTTAAAGGACTTCTTCACATCCCACTGATTGGATTTTTTATGTGTGACAGAGACATGGCTGAATGTTGGTGAGTCCAGTGTTTTTGCTGAACTTTTACCCCAGGACTGCTGCTATTTCAACTGACTTTGCGGATTTCTTGGCCGAGTTTATGCCTAAATATGACCATGTTCTTGTTGTCGGGGATTTTAATATTCATGTGTGTTGTCCTGATATGCACATGGCAAAGGGCTTTTTAAACCTTATTGACTCGTTTAATCTTGTGCAGTATGTGGCTGCTCCAACACACGAACACGGACATACACTTGATCTTGTTTTGTCTTATGGTTTTCCTGTTTTTAACTTAGAGATTTGTGACGCTGTGTTTTACAGTTTTCCACAGTATTTAACCAGAACTGTAAAATCCCGGAAATTTTATGTAGCCAGACTGAGGAGCTGAGCTCATGGTTTTATTCCACCTGTCGGACTGCACTGGACACTATAGCTCCATTAAAAACCAGGCAGCCAAAAACTAAATCAGAGCCCTGGCTAAATGATACGACATGAGCTGTCAGACGCAAGTGTCGTCGGGCTGAGCGTAAATGGAAAAAGGATAAACTACAAGTGTTCTTAAAGTCCCACAGACAGACAGTATTGACCCCTTTTTCTCTGCCTGTGAAAACGTTTTGCACTTTTTTATTGAGAAGGTCACTACTAGGGCTCTTATATCTCCAGCAGCCCATGACCCTTCCGTGTCCGTTTCTTGCTCCGCTGTCTTCGACAGATTTGAGCTGATAACTTTGGCGTCTTTACAGGAGATTGTTGATCATTTGAGTCCTGCAGGTGCTCCTAAAGATGTTGTCCCTCCTCTACTTTTTAAACAGGTGTTTCCCGCTGTAGGGCCTTCTGCTCTTATACTGGTAAATAGCAGTCTATCTTCAGGTGTGGTCCCTAAAGATTTTAAACACGCAGTAGTCCAGCCTCTGCTCAAAAAACCCACTCTTGACCCCACAGTTCTTAATCACTACAGACCTATCTCTGAGGTGCCTTTTCTTTCAAAAATTGTTGAAAAGATAGTTTACAAGCAACTGATGACCTTTCTGGAAAAGCAAAAACTTTTAGAGGTTTTCCAATCAGATTTTAAGTCCTTACACAGCACCGAAACTGCCCTCTTAAAATTTTTTAATGACAGATTTTTAGCGGCTGACTCTAGAGACAGTGTCATCCTCGTGCTTTTAGACTTATCTGCTGCATTTGACACGGTGAATCGTGCTATTTTACTCTCCCGTTTGGAGCAGCATGTGGGAATCAGGGGATTAGGGTTAGCGTACTTTCTGTGTCAACCTGGGTGATCATGTGTCCTCCTCTACTCCCCTCCTGTGTGGGGTTCCACAGGGCTCAGTTGTATGGCCCCTTGCTGTTTCTTTTATATTTGCTCCCACTTGGGTCCATATTTAGGAAGCATGACATAGCATTTCATTGCTACGCAGATGACTGTCAGATTTATGTCCCTTTAAAGAAAAAAGACACACAACCAATATTGCCATTGTTAAGGACATTAAGGCCTGGATGTCCCATAATTTTTTAAAGTTTAATGAAAACAAGACAGAGGTGATGACCCCCAACCTGGGTTTAGGCTTTTTGTCACAATATATTAAGCCAATCATAACAAATTTACTTTACTTTGGCAGACGCTTTTATCCAAAGTGACTTACAAAGGAGAAGACACCAGCAATTACCATTTCGGTTTCCGTAAATTCTGAGTTACTACAACAAAGAGCCATGATAAGGCCCAACTCGTCAAGATAAAGAACATGCTTAGGAATTGTTTAGTGCTTGACAGTAATGTGAATGTGTGTGTAATTTAGGGGTCAAAGTGAATGCAGATCTTAAGTTTGACAGCCAAATCAAGGCTGTGGTCAAATCAAGGTTCTTTCAGTTGAGGCTGTTGGCTAAAATAAAGCCAATTCTTTCTAAGCAGCATTTTGAGACAGTAATCCATGCCTTCATCACTACTCGGCTGGATTACTGCAATGCACTTTATTGTAGGAGTCAGTGCTTCCTCTATTACTCAGCTTCAGAGGGTTCAAAATGCTGCTACACGTCTTTTAACTGGCACACGGAAATACGAGCGCATTTCCCGTCTTATCCTCACTCCATTGATTGCCCGTACATTTTAGGATTAATTTTAAAATTATTTTATTTGCTTTTAAGGCTTAATGGTCTTGCCCCTCCCTATCTCTCTGAGCTGTTACACCCTCAATTACAATCTCAGTCTTTCACATCAACTGGTCAGCTACTCCTGAGTGTGCCTAAAACTAAGCGTAGGCTTAGAGGTGACCACGCTTTCGCTGTTGCGGCTCCTAAACTGTGGAATGACCTCCCTCTTCATGTTAGACAAGCTTCTTCTCTGTTAACTTTTAAATCTCTTTTAAAAACCCATCTCTTCTTCTTGGCTTTCGACACCCTGGAGATGTTGATTTTGTGGTTTTTATCTGATTGTATATCATTTAACCTTGTTATATTTTATTCATTTTATGAATTGTTTTATATGTGATTTTAAATTGTTTTATTTTACTTTCTCACAGCACTTTGGTGCTGTGTGGTTTGTTTAAAGTGCTTTATAAATAAAGTTGGTTGGTTGGTTGGATGGATCTGATAGTGGTGGCAATGCGTCCCTGAACTTGATGCAATGAGTGACATTTTATTTTCTGTTGTTCTTCTTTATATGTGTTGACAATAAACGCACCTGTGTAGTTCTCGTTGCCCTGGGTGGCCTCACTCAACAGCTGTGCTATGGCTGAGCTCACAGCCTTGGTGCTGGTACCCAGATCCTGGGAGCATTTCTCAACCTGAGCAAGGAAACAAACTGTTACTCATTCTGTTATAAATACAGTTTCTCCAACTGGCTATGTGGTGACTGGCACGGTACAACCCAGTAAGGAAATGACTGCTTCTGAGTGTGTTTGTGTGTGCGTTCGATGCTATTGCAGTGAGGAGATTTTGTCTGGACGACAAGACTTTGCTTTATGGTTCAGTTTAGAATGAGGGTGTGGTTGATGCAGGGGTCGGCAAACTTTACTGTCTGAATAGCCCTTCACATGCAGGTACCACAGCCTATTGGTCAAAATTAACTAATCAACATTACTAATGTAACATTCTGTGGTACTACATATATAACTACAGTAAATTCTATAGTAACAACACTGCTGCTGTGTATAAAAATGTGCATAGCTCCTCTCTTAATGTGGAGAGAAATTACCCCAGTAACTGAACTAAAAAAAAAAGCTACCTTCTGCTGAGAAGGTAGCTTCCTTGGCAGGAAGTTTTTTACATGTTCTACACAAGGGGAACCTGCTTCAGTACCTCTCATCTGGATCCTCATCTAGTAGCATTTTTCTAGCACATGGTACCATCTCAACTCAGCTGAAGGCTTTTGATACGAGGGGCTAATAGGAAAGCACAGAACTGGCACTGGTTTAAACATGTAACAAATACATTTTTTGTTGAAAAACATAGTTTTTGTTAACATATTTCCTTATTTTTTGATAGAGCCACTAGAGAGGAGCTAAAGCGCTACATGTGGCTTGCCGACCCCCTGGGTAAGGAGCTAGGCGATGCATTATGTCAATGAGAATATAGAAGCTATATAGATAAACTATACAACTATACAAAATTTGTGTGTGTGTGTGTGTGTGCGTCTCACCGTCTCTCCAGGCAGTGGTTTGAGTTTGCCCTCCTCAGCTGAAGCCTTGGCCTCCTGGATGTCCTTCTCCAGACCTCTCACCATTGACAGAGCATTTTCTATCTCCAGCGGACCACACGCTTCCTGAGCCTATACATGCGCACTCACATACACACACACACATACCAACAGAAACACACAGTTAAAAAAAGGCTAAAACTCAGCGCTCAAGCCTGATAAAGCTGGAAAATATTAGTCTTATTGTCTTTCTTATAAGCCAAAGCCATCTTCTAGAGAAGAGCAAGGTGGATTACCTGAATATTCTAATGTTTTCTGACAGCAACACAGACTGTCGCATGTTTGTTAAATCAATTGAACATGACAGCAAATAACAATTAACCTCATTGCAAGCACTACTTATACAACCATATACCATAATCTGTATGATACAAACAAATTCATGTCAGCCTGATAATTTCTGATTTCTGCACTCCAAAAATCTGCTTTTTCCTCTTTAGTAACATTTGTGTGAATGAAACTTGAGACAGACAGCCTTATATGGTCGTCCTAGGAGAGCAAATCATAATCCTAATGAAATCTCTCAGAATGAAACCTGAGACTTACAACACGTTCATGCAGTTAAGATAGTTGGACACTTGGAACAAACCTCAGAGAGGTAACAGAGAGTTTGGAGAACAATATGAAAGGGTAGAGATGTGTTACTTAATCCTGCTGCCTTCAACATAATTCATATTGGTAATCACTTTAATGTGAATAAAAACATCTTGTAGTAGAATTAAAATTAGGTTGTATAACGTTTGATAGCTCTCAGTGTGTAACTGTGAGTGTGTTAATGAGGTTTGACAACAACAGACAGACAACGCAATAAGAACTGAAGGTGGGCAGGACCTTCTGTGAGGCAGTGCGGAGCTCTGCAAGGGCACTGGCCAGGTTCTTAGCACACTGGCCGAGCTGCATAGCTGAGGCCTGGTCACTGATGGTGGGAACAGTGGCTTTGGAGGCTGTGACCATTTTGGCACCAGGCTGGTAGAGGAGAGAAAAAGACAAACTCTTACTGCAAACACAGGATTTCACGTCAGTAACAGTACAATGGACACAGGAGCTGGATGGACAAAAACTGTCATGATGCTTTACCAGGACTAGATCTGAAATATCTCATGTTACATGAAGTTTGGATTCTCTTTGACTTCTAATACTGGTTTCAGTGTGTATAACAATACACACTATGTCAGGATTTGTACTTTTTGTTCTTTTAATGCTGTTTGATGTGATATCACACAATCTGCCAAACCAGAAAACACTAACAAAATCACTTTGTGGCCACAGTTATCACTGTACTGGTCTGCTCTGTCCTGCTGCTGTGCTGCAATACAGCCACTGAATGAAAGTGGTGGTGTGACAGTCACCTGCAGGAAGTTCTGGCTGGCACTGATGAGAGCCAGCTGGGCGCTGGGGCTGTCGGGTTGAGACTGGCTGCCTCTGACTCCCTGAACAAGCTGAGGGATCTGCTCTGCTACCACCTGGTGACACACACACACACACACACACACACACACACACACACACACACACACACACACACACACACAGGATGTTACACAGGTACAGTATATATGCACACACTCTTCAGAATTCTATCTCCTTCTTTAATATTATACTTAAAACTTATATACTTATATATATATATATATATATATATAGCAGACACACATAAGGACGTCAAATCAGTGTCTTTCTGAACTCTAAAGTGAAACCTGTCATTTCAGTTAGAGTTTACGGTGAAATAACAACAGAGTGTGGAGATGAAACAGAATGAAACAGGTAGCTGGTGTGTTGTGTACCTTGCAGCTCTGCACGAGCTGCTGCTGTGCAGCCTGATTCTTGTTGCATGAAGCGGCGTGCTGGGCTGCAGCTATGGTCTGAGTGGCAGCTGCTGCTGCCTGCTTGGCTGCATTCTGACATGAAAGGAAAAAAACGTCAGCTTCAGACACTGTAAACAGTCCACTGCAAACACTGAAAACAGTCCGAACAAATGCAGTATTTCTTCCTGTTTGCACAACATTTGGTGAAGACTACAGTGAGCAGATGTATTAGGAAATTGCTGAGACTCTTGTGAAGTGTTTCTCAAAAGTTACATCATCTGTAGGAACCAGTGGACTTGGAGCTTGAAGTCTTAATGTACAACAGATGAATGAAGCTCATTCCACTTTCAAGACCATACTTCTGCAGAGGCAACACACTCCAGGTATATAAATAACTCGTATTTCTGGACTTCCTCCCTCCTTGTTACCTCCAGCTTGTTGACCAGACGTTTTTTGATAGCATTCTGGGCGGCAGCATTGGTGGCCATGCGGAGACCTTCAGCAGCCTCTCGCAGTTTCTGCTGCTGCTCCTCACTGTCGGGGTTTGCTGCTGCACCCTGGGGTGAAACACCACACAGATAATAAGACATAAAGGGAACACATTAACTGAAATGTATACTAAAACAATACTCATCATGATACAATGATACATGTTATGATTCAACACACTGTAATCTACACTACTGTGATGCTCTAAGCAATATTGCAATTATTTAATCAAATATTGAAACTGCCATAGTATAAAGAACACATTCACCATACACATAAATTCTAAATTAAAGAAAAAGTTGACTTTTTATTTTCAACACTGCCATCTAGAGGTCAGTAGTTTAAACATCACCAAATGGACCAATTTCAAGAATTTCTGCATGTAAACCATTTGATGAAGTTTCAATAGCATGTTTTCACGAAACATCGCTTCTACTCTTCAATGTGTTAAACGCAGACAGGCTGGAAAACAAAGTCAGACCTTGGCAGCCTCCACCATCTTTGCGGTGGCATCAGCCAGCAGCTTGGCGGCTGACAGCAATTTGCGTGAGTTCTCGAGGTCCGACTCTCCCTCTGCATCCATCTTGATTGCATTGACCAGGTCAGAAGTGGCCTGGGCAAGGATACGAGCCTGACGAACCATCTCACCTGAAGGATGAAACGAGAGGGAAAAGAAGAAATGTTTAAAGGTCATAAATTTACCTGACACACAAGAACATTTCAATGGCTCACCTCATACTCAACCACTACAGTAAACAGTACAGAACTACCCTGCTCTCACAATACTGTTCATGCATGATTTCTAATCTGGGCACATCACATTTCAAGTCATCAGATATGTTTTTATACTTCGCTTGTAGACTGACCTCAGATGGACAGACCAACATTAACAAACAACTGTAGCTGTTCTAGTTTCCTTCACCTACCGGCATCTCCCATTGAGCTGAAAATGTTCTCTGTGACGTCCAGAATACGGTCTGTGGCTTCCCCGTGGCGTCCAATAGGATGGCCTCCACTGGAGTACTGTCTGATGTGTTGAAGCAGCTCATTGAGGGCCTGAGAGACGCCTGTGGCTGCCACGCCCACCTGTTTGAGGAGGGCTTCGTCATTGGTGGCAGCCTTAGACGTCTCCACACAGCCTTCTACTGACTTGGCCACCAGCTTGCCCGCTTCAATCAGCTGCTCCTTGCACACTGGAGAGCTGATGGTTGGAGCCACCACCTTGATAGGGAGTAAAATGTGGCAGAATAAAAGGATAAGAGCATTTATACTGTTGGCCTTAGCTTTCAAATGGTGAATTCTATCCAAATCTACTTACCCTGGTGCAGGCCACCAGCTGAGATGTGGACAGAGCACACTGTGTGGCTGCAGCAATGACCCGGTTCTGCTGGGCTGAGTCCTCTGTCTTCTGGGCCACATTCTTGGCTTTGAGCACCAAAGCTGCTGCAGCGTTAGCCACAGCCTTAGCCAGCTGCATTAGCATGTCCTGCCAACAACAGCCACATGACCGTTAACATCATGTACCAATGATTACTCATTGATTAGCGAAGGAATTGTTTAGTGGTAATTATGAAATCACTCAAAAGATAATTTAAATCAGAGGTGAAATAATGGGAAAGGTTTCACAATTATTTCACTATGAATGGTTGATTTAGTCAAATTTGAAAACCAAAAGCTGTGTAAATCAACAAGCTGCTCTGCCTAAAAGTATGAGTTTAGACTAACTTTACAGTACTGCTTGTGTGAAATACAGCGCTGTGATGTTCAGATAAAGCTAAGATGTTCCTCAGCAGTCTGAGTGACACAAACCAAGTGGGTATCTCTCTTTTTTAGTCAGGTGAGGGGTGGCGTCTGGGTAAAGCATGCAGGAGGCAGGACACCATCATAAAAACCCAACTGCACACTGGTCTACAGCACATTGAAGCAGCACCAGTCACAGGATAGAAATGTAATCAACGCACCAGCTCATTTGCTGTGAAATGTCTTTATAATAATCTGTTCACACACAGACTCAACAAGACATGACACAGACTCAGTTTAATGTCTAATCCAACTGACTCATCTGCATTCTTACAATACATACAGCTCCTCCTGGTAACGACTAGATAAGTTCAGGGTTGCAGTTCATGTCTGAAAATGGCTAGAGTCCAACACAAAGATAAACATCTGACTTGATGTGACATTGGTTAATTTCTATGAATGATTAAAGAGCAAAGAACAGTTCAAGTACCTTTGTCATCTGGTACCAACCTAAATTTCAACTGAATTACCATGATGATTATGATTGACTGATTGTATATTGTTGGCCAAAAGAGGGTTTTGATTGATGACTTTAGAATGAAGCATTTGTTTTAAGGACATGTTACCAGCATTTGATAATAAGAGGGGTCTCTCCATCTGGCACCCCTTATCGATCCTTTACCTGGAAACTGTTAAATACAGACATGATACAGAGGGAACACAGGGTGTAGTTTTATAATATAACCAAAGACAAAAGTTCGAATCTTTTCTATTAACTTCCATTCTTCGTTACCTCAGTGGTAACTGAACTTGCTTAAAGTTCTTGAAGACTGACCAACTGCAAGTCCCAGGTATTTAACTTTGTGAAGTCAATTAGTTGTCAACACCTTGAGGGTTGCTGAGGTCACATGTTCCATGAATGTTGTAGGCCTCCCCCTCTGTAAAGCTATGGTCATTCACATATGTTGTGGTATGACCTCTTTACTTTTCTTTCAAACCATCTGAACTGAAGAAGACTTTTTAATGAGAGGTCAAATGTCTTCAAGAACGTCAAGATTACCACAGCAGAGCACCATGACTTAGACAGCTAAGAAATGTCAGACTGTCAGGTAATAGAGACACTGGCAGGAAGTGCTTTTTAAAAGGTTCAATTCACTCAGGACAAGATTATCTCTTTTGCCAAACTACTCCTACAGATTAAAAAGGAAGTACCACCAAATACAGAGTAAAAATAAAAGAACAGTTAATGTGAACATACCTGGAACTGTGGATCTGTGTCTGTCTCTCCAATGTGTGACAGCAGCTCTCCGCTGGCCTGGCCCACGTTTCCTGCAGCCTGCAGCAGGTTCTGACGCGGCTACAACCAAAACATATTATGTTCACAAACTCCACCAACAAAAAGTAGAAACTTAACAAACACATACTTATACATGACTACCTCTGTGTTTGCAGGCTGAGCAGTCTTCAGCATCTCAGAAACAGCAAAGGCCAGGTTCTTGGCAGCTCCAAGCAGCTGCTGCCCATTTGCTCCTTCGTCCTCCATGAGTGCTGCCAGCAGTTTAACACCCTTTGACATTTCTGTCAGGTTTGAAGAGATTGTGGTAACGGCACAACCCACCGCTGTGTAGTCTGTTTCTGCCGGATCACCTGAGGAGAAGCAGAGAAAAAACTGTTACACTGGCATTAGAAACACAGACAGTAAGTATGATTGTGACAAGAGACAGAAAAAAATAAAAAAAACTAACTAACTAACTAACTAGCTAATGTTAGGTCACCATGCGGGTCAGTATTTGGTAGGCTGTGGATAGACAGTAGGTTCTGCAGATATCACAACTTGCAAACACTATTTATACCAGCTAAAAGTCTTTCACTTGCTGTATTTGGCATTTTCTCCCTTGCAAAAGTTAAACAGCCCACTTCACAGAGCGATTGTATATGGGTAGATGTTCCAGCGTTTCTACCTGCAGTGAGGTTGACCATGGAGGCAGTGCCTGCTGTGATGGCATCCACCTGGGAATGGATCTCATGTTTGGATTCATCCATCTTATTTTTGCGCCAAGCTTGGGATGCCTTAAACAAAGAAACAAAATCCTCTCATCACAAAGATGTGGAATGGACTGCTCATTATTCACAACGAGACAGCGATGAAACTAATCCACTTTGGAATAAGGAAGTTCAATCTCACAGCGTCAGTTCCAAGCGGGGGCAAGCCATCAACGTCATCCAAAGAAGCCTGGGCTGCCTGGACGGCCTGCATGCTGGAGTTGATAGTTCCAGTCAGGGCTTGTTGTGCTGAAGTCTGTGGACACATAAACCTGCTGTGACTAATGGGGCCTACTGTTTAACAGTTAATACCATCATCCTTTATTAGCCCCATGTCTGGTCAATGTAGATCTGAATCAATGTTAATCAAACCGGACAAAACACAGCATTTGTTTTTGACAACAATCTATGGAACAGAGAAATTACATATATCAGCATTTAACTTTCATAGATGGTTAATGATCGTACAGACAGTACAGTAGATTCACTAAATATACAAAAATGATGCAACATCATCAGGCTTATTTTAAGACTCTTCTGATTCATGTGAAAGCAGTTTAAATATAAAACAACGGCATTGAAGTTTGCTAGATAAGTATCAGTTCTCACTTTAGGGCAGGGAGGTGACTCACGTCGCCTTAGGTGGGTCAATAAGAGACACTATACTACACTACACTAAAATAACTCTGTACTAGCAGGTGGCAGTAGTCTGTATTTGTCATTCAAAAAGAAAAAGCAAAGGAAGACAAAGACTGTCTGATAGAGAGTGGATAAACAAATGTAATCCACAGGACCTGTCAGTACCCAAGGGCTCAGGTCGGTTTGTTTGCTGAAACATAGATAGCATGTTTGGGTCAAGTCAAGCAGATCAAATTGTAGGCTTACTAGGCATTATTTCAAACAAATAAACACCAAACAAATAAAGAATTGCTGAAGCACTCACGTCTGCTTTATGTAATGGTCAGAGGCTTGTAGATCTTAGTTCAGACATTAAATACAACATGCTTGGTTGTTCACCACACTCTCTGGCTCAGAAATATACTGCCTGATACTTTACTACAGACATGCAAACTGTAAACAAAGGAGCACTGCTTACTAATTTCTTACTCTTCTCGCTCACAGACACAGGTTTATAGCTACATCTAATCAGAATGTCTGATAAAAAGTCACACATGGCACCGGGGGCCATTTCTCTTCTCATGCAGTGATTTGCAACCTCTCTCAACATGATGAGTCAGTGGCAACTCAAAATGCTGAATCAGCTAAATAAAAGTCACTGACATGGGTCATCTTTTGGTTTGATTCTAATCAGCCATTCTTGCCTTAACCAAAAAACCTAAATGACATCCACTAATAGGTCTGAGCAGGTTGGGTACTTGACCCATTGTACTGAAAGGCATCACGTTTCATGAGGGATTTGTAAACTAGTGGCAGAAAATAAAGCTCACAGTTCACTGAGTCTCATTCTGTCAGGTAAAGATTTAGGAACTGTTTGTAGTGTACCAATGGAGGCATGTGTCCTCGATGCATCTGTCCACTGGTGATGTGCTGCTTGGCCTGAGGCATGGAGCCCATGTGGAAGCTTTCTGGTCCTCCAGCCCCTGAGCGCATGATGGCTGGCAGGGCCACTGAACCAGTCTCCACCTTGCCCACTTTGTTAAACTGCTGCTGCATCACTGTAGACCTGGAGTTAGAAAAAAAAGAAATAAGAAGCTCAATTAGTGTGTGTTTATGAATAACACAGGGTGCCCACTCACAGCTGATTGTCATACCACTGTTTGAAAACATCTGACTCTAATTTCACCTTCA